>CAHIKZ030001857.1:805000-1405000 GCA_903632075.3 Acanthosepion pharaonis
AAGAAATTATACTCAGCATCAGAAAAAATAACTGAAATTTCTCGGGCACATAAGGAAGAAAGAGGGCTTAGAAAATTTGATACTCACAAGACATATTGAAGGATAGAGGAAAACAGCGCATAATCTACGTAACGAGCTTATGTAAATGATTGACATAACAGGGATTAGGAGAGATAGCAAAAAGACAACATTTATTAAGAGTTATAAAGAACAGGAAGTTGTGGAGAGCTATGATTGTCCACGTCCTGAAGTGATACAGTAACTGGAATAATAATAATAATAATAATAATAATAATAATAATAATAAAAAAGTTGTCAAAGTACAAGGACCTTGAAATAGAAATCTCGAAAATGTGGCATATGGGAACATCAACAATCCCTGTTGTAGTTGGAGCCCTAGGACTGGTTGGAAAAGATTGCAGTAGACTAATTGAAGGGATTCCTGGAAGTCCATGCCTCAAGGAGATACAAAAAATTGTTCTGACAAGTACAGCCCACACCTTACGAAGGGCTTTATCTATGTAATTTTTTCTTTCTTTTTTATTTTTTGTCAGTGGAATGTGTCATGACGCCATTTTTAACCTTAGGTCCCTGGGCGGGACCCGGAAAGAAATGTGTAAACGCCAGAAATCAAAGAAAATAAAAATAATAATAATAATAATAATAATGTTAACGTCAGAACTATACAGAGATGGTTTCAGAAATTTCGTTGAGGAAATGATAGTGTAGCAAGCCGGTGTACGCGTTGTGAGATAAACACGTGTGTCACCTGAAATGCCCACAACAAACATGGTAAACTCAGAATATGAGTTCACCCGAAGAAATGAAAGAAACAAGAACTGATATATATGTACAAACAAATTATAATATATTAACAAACGGAGATTTACAAGTGACAAAGACAATAATGTGTGTAACAAATGAATATGAAAACTTTTTGGTCCAAAATATGTGAAATGAGGGTATGTATTTTTCATGCGTTTCCCATGGTTTGGAAAAACCCAATCTTCTCCGAGAGATTTACATTGTTGTCGTATACGCGGAAAAGTAAGAAGAGAGTGATACAATATTATCGCAGAATATTTATAGTGTTGGAGAGCGTCTCCTAGTAACGATTTCGGAAATTAGGAGGAGAACCCGACAAGAGAGTTGAAAATGGACCAAGAGGAAAACCTAATTCAGTCATAAAAAATGATCAATTGTGTGCATTGGGTATACAAAACCCAAAAATAACAGCCAGAAAACTTTCAGAGGAACTTGGAAAATGTTATAATAAAATTGTTGTAAAAAATTATTGTAGTTAATACAGATGGTTCAATTCTGCTCTATGACAATAAACAACCTCACACTCCACAGACCACCGTTTAAAAGTACTACAGCTATTGTTATGAGATTTTGCAGTATCTATCTTAACCAAAAATCTCTCCTCCCACACTCATTTAAACATTTTTAGCTTCTCATACGCAATAGAGAAATCGTTTATAGTGAATAAGTAGTCGAACCATTTGAATAGTTTATTCAGACAAAAGACGAAGATATTTTTATATATTTTTAACGAGATAAACAGCTTAGAAAAAACTATATAACAAAACAGATATTTTGATTAAAAATGAATGTGCATTTTGATTAAATGAAAGTATTTTATTTATTTTATTATTTTTATTTTATTTATTTGTCATTCATCAAAATACATTTCATATGGGTCAAACAACCTAATACGACCAGCAGTAATGCTATTATCATAAAACATTATTTGTAGAAAAGAAACCCGAAGGTCTACGAAACTGAGGTTCTGTCTCGTCGAATCACTTTTTAGTCCAAAGATAATGTGGCGCTTTAAACTTGTATTTAATCTGGCAGTTGTAAAATGCTTGTAAATGCTTCACGTAGGGCTTGACAGACAGCGGCGGACTGGGTCTAAAAATATTGTTTGCCAGGAGACAAAGAGGGCCCACGCACAATTACAATGCTATCATTTAATTTTCATAACGAATAAATAAAACTTTAAAAAAATACACATGGTAAAAAGGTACAAACAAGGCCAGATTATGGCCTTTTGGTGCTCCTAGGCTAATGAAATTACGGGCCCCCCTCAGACAGAACCACACTCTAACTCGCCCCTATCCGTCTTGAATATTTTTCACTCGTGTTATATTTTAGTGACATTTATAGCTTGAAATAAACATTGCAAATTCTTTAAGTAAACTAGAATAACTGTCTTTTGTTTGTCAATAAAAATATTCTTTAAGAAATACTGTGGAGGGTTTCATATCAGTGGTCGTGGTGAAGGTATATTCACTCACACTATGTGGTCATAAGGTTTGGGCTTGTGTTCACAAGGAAAAACAGAACAAACAAACGTACATAATAACAATAAAAATAACATGGTAAATTGTATTGTAGTTTCATACAATTTTATTTATTTATTTGCGTGTGTGTGTTTTTTACATTACAATCGTGATAAGGTTCATGTTATAGAAGGGAGTAAGTTACTTTGTAATATCTTTTCTTTTTATGTGCCATGTCCTTTCAGGACGTAGGCGATCATGGCTCTCCACTTCCCTCTATCTCTTGCAGCTCTCAACAAGTTCCCTCTCTCTGACCACGTTCTGTTATCCACCTGCTCAAGCTCATCAAGTATGCCACACGCTGCTTTCCTTTGTGTCTCTTTCCCTCTATTCGACCCGTGAGTATGAGATTCTCCAGGCTCTCTTTCCTCAATATGCGTCCCAGAAGTGAAGTTATACACGTGTTGTCATCCCGACAGTCCTTGGGTAAAGAGATTGAATCTCACATCTCTTGGAAGGATTTCGTATTTAGGAAGTCACCGTTGCATGCTGGGAGTAATTTTATTATTATTATTATTATTTTATTTTATTTATTTATTTTATTTTAAACGAGGTTTAAATTTTATTTTATTTTTAATTTTCATCATTATTATTATTATTTTATATTTCATCTTTATTTCTAATAACAATGGTCCCACAATATCACTATTTTATAAACCAAATTAGGACACACTCGTAGTAAAAATAAACAAAAAAAACTGATTTTTATAACCAGCATTCTAACAATGAAACAATCAAAAAAATATAAATTTGTCATATTGATATCATTTCAGTTTATGAAACTATTTCGAAGTTAAAACATCTAGAAAATTCAAATCACTGCTTTATACAAGCTTGAGATTCCTAGACTGTAGCCTATACTAGCCTAAAGGGTAATCCGGTTCTGTGCCCTAGGATACAGCCTATATAAGCCTAAAGGATAATCTAGCCCTAGGTACAGTTATATCTTTTGTGGAAAAATGTGTATTTCTTAGTAATTACAGTGTACATGTACTGTACATATTACTGGCAGTAGATACCAAATGTAAATTCCGAATGTTATAGTTATCTTTTTAAATTTTAAGTAATTGGTTGATATTTTTAAATAGTTTACTGCACAATTTACACATTAACAAAATCATAATCAAAAGCACAATAAAGCATTGCATGCAGTCCGCCATATTAAGAGCAATCATTGGTATTCACTAGATGATTATTCAAATCTGACAATAATTGTTTCTGCATCCAATTCATCTAACAATATTTTACAATGGATAACAATATGTATGATTCCAAATTCTTCTCAGACAGCAAATTTCTTAACCTTGTCTTTATGATCTTTAATTCTAAAATGTAATCTCATATTGAACTTAAATAACTGAGCGTGCAGGTGACTTTATGAAGTTCTTATTCCTTTTTATTACTAAAACAGTTGTCTGCGTTTGATTCTTTATTTGATACATAGGGGTGTTATGAATAATCAAGAGTGGTCTCCCTTTGTTTTGTTACTCTCCTCTTTGAGAGAGATATTTCAGTTTACTGGAACTATAAAAGGACACTATATACGAACCTTGTATTCTTAGTTGAATAAAGCTTTCTTAAAGCCTACACCTGCGTACTTTTGTCATTACAAGGGGGGGTCCATTCCACCAGAGGCCAACTTGCCATCGGGCAAGCCAACGCCCTGGCCAGTCCGCTACTGTTGACAGCGGCGCTAGGCCCTGGGATGGGGACCACCAAGGACCCCAGCGGTATTTTGCAAGTGCGAGAACTTTTATTAAGAAGGTTATTAGATTTTTGCACAGAATATTCGGAATTAATTCTGTTATTTAAGATGCCCCAACATCGGTCTGAGTGACAGATATTACGAAAACGATTCTAATACCATCTAATGTATTCGATTCATAAATATTACGTAAGTGATCCACAGGATTCTTGTCTTTGCTATGGGTCTGATTTTGCGTCGGTTACAAAACATACACGGCCGTTCGTATGGCACTTCGACGGGGTGTAATGGTTAGCAAGCTTGTCTCGCTAGATCAGTTACGATTGAGTAGTGAGTTCGATCCTCACTGGGTGTCCCACACATTCGGCTTTGTACCACATCTAAGCAACGCGTAGAAAAATAACTTGGGCCCCTCGACGTGGTGTAATGGTTATAGGAAGTTTGTCTCGCTAGATCAATTACGACTGAATAGTGAATTCGATCCTCACTGGGTGTCCCATACATTCAGCCTTGTGCCAACATCTAAGCTACGTCTAGAAAATCACCATATATAGCCGTTTGTTAACTTACTGGCATGGTGGTTTTAACTTAAGACACGAAAGTTATTTTCTTGGGTTTGTTTTCCACCGAGGTTCGAAATCTAACACGCTACTTTTATATTGCCATAAGGTTTCTGGTGTAAACCTTCAGAGCACCATTGTCACAATGTGTGAGGCAGATGTTGACAAGCTTTAATTTTGACTAATACAGTGTTTTCTTTAGCGATAAGTAAGATTTAGAAATAGCCCGCACACACATAACACACATATTTAAAGGCGACCAGGAAGTTTTTTTTAATTGTTGCCTTTTAGTTTTAAAGGTTGTTTGAAGTAAATAAATAAATAAATACGGTGTCTTGTCTTTTTACGTACTTTGGAAATTATAAGTCTTCTTCAGTGAGAGAGAAAAAAAAACAAGAAGGAAAAAGCTATATTTCTATACATTTTTCTTTTGTTTTTTGTTCGACTAAGTGTGTGCGTGTCGCAAAAAAAAAGTGTGTATGGAGGGGAGACAAGAATTTAACATCACACCACATTCTTTTGTCAAAGGAATGTACGTTACGCCTTCATACCAAACTCGACCACGCCACAAATTACACTAAATATAATAAACGCCTGTTACTACTATTGTAGCGCAGATCATCATCATCATCAACAACAACAACAACAACATCACTCGTTAAAATTTCATTCCTGAAATTAATAGCTTGCGGCTTCTGCTAGAGATAAAGTGACAGCAAGTCTTTTCAGTAATCCAGAACTCTCTTCTTCAGTATTCTATTTTTAACAAAAATGTTGTCGTCTATTATTTCCTCTCTAATTTTACTAGCCTCATCGTGACTTTTCTAAAGCAAGCACTAAATCTTTTTTAAAAAGCAAAAAGCAAAAAAACAAAACAAAAAAACAAGCAGTATCCACTTCACATCCCACGTTTGTTTCGTACTTTTTATAAAGAAGCGATCCCAAGAGAGGAGACCTATCCGTCTTAAATTTTAGAATTACAAAAAATAAAGATAATTATGAGGTTATCCTAAAGAAAAATCAAGGAACAAAAAAGTAAGAAATAGTTTTATTTAATCATAAAAAATAAACTTGTTACAAAATTACTTGTGTCAACACTCAACACAACAGCAATACTCGATGATGCAGTAAAAATAAAATGTTTTCACACCACATTTCTTCATAGTTGTATGTAACGCCGTTAATTCTATCAAATTTTATGGTTAAAATGAAATAATTTCTAGTTTATTTCCATTATAATTTATTTAAATTAAAATGAATTCAAGCATTTTCATTCTTTTAAAATAAATTCTAAAAAACTTCCTCAAGTTTCAACGTGACGTCACCGCATACTTCACTACATTCCCGTTAGTTAGGACCACGTCTTTATAAAACAATAAAAGTACCTTGTTTTTCACTTCACTGGCAAAAACAGAGACATTTTTCTTAGCTTTTCTTTCTCTCTTTCCCTTTCATAATTCTCTTGCATATTGGAACAACATCATCGTCGTCATCATCATTTATTTATTGTTTTTTCGAGTCTCTCACACATGTACGGACTTATTTAAGGCCCGGAAGCATAAATTCTAGTCTGATGCCTGATCCTACGTGACACGTACTTTTAAAAAAAATAAAAGGGCGATAGTTTTTAATTAACTGAAGCTAGTGAACTAGGGTTCGTTTGCTTTGAATATGCCTCTGTCTCCCTTTTTCAGCGTACAAGCCAGTAAATTCGGAAGTTAATACCTTAAAAAATGTCAGCAATAACCTACCAAGAGATAAAATTGATTTATATTGAGTTCTTTGAGGTCTTTGAGAATAATCTCAGCCTTTTGGTAAACTTCAAGTTGGAGGACATCAGTAACCAAGGTGAGCTTTCATGTTGGAGGACATCAGCTAGAGAAAAATCAGCTTTCAACCTAGATATGTGATGTGAACTAGCCATGTGCTCAGTTGCTTAGTGATCCTACGACCACACCCGGCCACGGGACTGATGGTAGTGATGATGATGATCATGGTGATGATCACGAACTTGAGAGTTTCGAACCCGCACTATATGATGAATCTTTAGTGATTTTTGCTAAACTCTCCAGGGATTATATATCAGTTTTTTTTAATTGCATTTTTTTTCTTTTATACAATTGAAGCCCGTCTGATGACAGTAAAAATAAGTTCATATTTTTGTTGGGGTTTAAATTGGATTCATTGTTAACATGTGTAAATTGTATTTAAAATTGAATTACCATAGAACAGATAAACCTTCAGATACAGAATGGAAAGTGTTCTTTCTATAAGAACATAGAAAACTTAAAACGACAGCTTATAAAGTAAATTCTAAAATCTACCAAAGACAACTTTTACCTGAGGAAGGCCAAAACAATGACAATAAAAATGTTTGTTTTGTTTGTTCAACGGTATATGAACTACTTATGGGTTATTTAATGCCGAAATTTAATTTTCTTGGTAGCTTTGAAGTAATAAAAATATGATATATATTATTCTGCTTTCACAATTGAGTACATGGTAGATGATACTCAGCTTTTGTGCATATACATATTGGTGTGGACATGATTACTAGAGACAGTGACAAGTGTGTTTTATGTTGTACTTATCTTTTGGAATACAGTTTTATTGTAGGATGTTATATAAATTAATATCATGAAAGAGCTCTTTCGTGTTGGTTAATTTTGTTTAACGGCATATCAACCTCTATGGATTATTTAATGCCGAAATCTAAATATTTTGAACACATGCCTTCAACTACAGATAAAATGTATTGCTGGACATTTTACTATGAAAATGCATTTTTATACTTTAATAGTGTTTTGCTTTTATTTGGGGGTTCATTGTTTGCCCAAAGCTGGGACCCTAACAGGTGCTACCACCCCGGATGAGGGTGGACCTGGGAAGAACAGCAATTAAGAGCTCCAATCTCCCAATCAGGAGCCTTGCTGCCGGATGTAGTTTAATGTCATACCCAGTACTGACAATAAAAATACTCGCTTGGATAATGAAAATAATTTTCATACTAGTTCAATTAATGTAAAGAATGATTAAGACTAGCTAGAGTTACGCAGATATTACAGGTGTTAAAAACTAAGATTATTCGCTGTCTCATACCACAACTCTTCTCCAAGCCCCTTTCTATATATTCTCGTTTTCTCCATTATCCCGTCCAACCTGCATTCTTTGTCCATGTTTATACAGTGTAACCCGGATATAAGAGACCCTGATATAAGAGAGACCCTGATATAAGAGTAACCCGGATATAAGAGAGATTTTCTCTGGTCCCAAATTAGAACCTGTGTTAATGTATATAAAATAGACCAAACCCGTATATAAGAGAAACCCGGATATAAGAGAAACCCGGATATAAGAGACTTCTTCTCCGGTCCCAACAACTCTCTTACATCCGGGTTACACTGTATCTAAATATTACGCAAAAAATGGATTAGTTTCATATGGAATAAAGAATATAAAAACGCGTTCTTGCGTATTCTCTTTTTTTATTTTTTTATTTTGATCCTTCATAAAGAACTTCAATGTGTTGCAATTTTTACTCCTTTTCATCTCTGCTGAACTTTCAATGTTTTCCCACAGTCTCTTGACATCCACCAAGCAGCCTGTGTCGTTATTTCATCCCTCTGTAATGTTACAAAACTTGGTTGTTTGCCCTTGACTTAGCAATATCATCCAGTCGTCAAAGGGTAAAAAATACGTTACGTAACAATCTGGCTAGAGGCGCGAAAATTAGCTCGCCTCCTCAGACGAAGACAATGTCAGAACGACATCCGTCTATTCCAGACCTTCCATTTTCTTTATGAACTAACCACATGACCAAGTGTACTAACAAGAAAAACCTTAATTCATTTTTCTTTTCCATATCTGTTAATGTATGTTTGTTTTTGGTGCTTGAACAAATTATTGTCGCATGCAAGTTCTAAATGTGTAGATAAAGCGTTTTCTCTCAAATATATGATATTTTATTTATCAACCCGACAGATTTTAAACGTTATATTTAGTGGATACTCATATTTGAGTAGACGCTCCATTTATTTATTAAATAGTACATTTATTTATTTTCGTCTCGAACCAAGTAAATGTTTATACATACAAATTAAATATATTACGACATTTACCCATTCAGAACCAAGTAAATGCTTGAAGATACAAATATTAATGACCATTATTTACCTACCGACTCATGTATGAACGACGATGTTTAAATGTAATTTAAAATAAAACATTGACCGTGACAATAAATTACGTCAGAAATGTTGACATGTCGTAAAATCTCCCAAACCAAACTAACCCCAGTCTTCTCCCCTCCTACGTTTTCTCCTTCGTACTCTGTTTTACCCACTCTTCTTCGCTTTTCACAGTTCATTCTTATTTAATATTATTATGTTGTTTACTCTTTTTTTTAAGCAAATCACCCCAAGCAAAGCGGGAGTGCTACTAGCACGCAAAGGGTTACAAAGAGTGAGAGTAAGAATAAAGAGTGTTTGAGAAAAGGATAAAGAAAAGGACAGATGCCGATTGACATTACATTTGAATATTTGAAGATTATAGCTATCACGGAAGCAAGTGATAGGAAAAGAGTTCCACTGACGAGAGATGCGAGATAAGAAGCTGTTGGATAGAAGAGATGGCTACATTTAGCCGTTTCGATAATGAAAGAGTGGGACCAAGATAACAACTTAGTAGCACGCTTAAATTCATGCACTTTGGGAACCAGTGAAAGTAGCTCGTCGGAGCAGTTGTCATGAAAATACTTTTAGTAAAGACAGAAGAAGCCACAGCACGAGTGTGAGATAGCGACTGTAGATGGGATGCTAGATCAGGACCAATCATGTTGCATATCCGTTTCTGGGTTTTGTCAAGGACCTCGAGATGATTAGCGGGAGCACCAGACCATAGCAGCAGTATTCCATGGAAGGACGAATGGTTGATTTGTAGATTTGAAGTATGGACTCAGGTGAGAAAAACCTTCTGGCGCGACACAGAAAACCAACTTTCCTTGCTGTAGATGAAGCTATAGATTCAATGTAGCTGTTCCACTTCAGGTCAGTGGACAGCGTGAGATCAAGCAGGCGCTCTTGTGGAGCTGGGTATCCGCCATCCTTTACTTGATCAGAGAGCCTAACTGATTCCAGCTCGTAAGGCTTTGCGATTGGACAGATACTATGCACTGATTCTCGGTAAAAAAAAAAAAAATGCGTAACGATCGTACATACAAACCAAAAATTACTACAGATACTTATTATTTTTTTAACTAATGTCCACCCTATACAAGGCACGAGAAACTTTCAAGATAGAAAGCGGTTGTTGTGTGAGCGGTAAAAGTAAAAGATACAGTTTATGAGATTATGCGTGAAAGTTAACGGTTAAATCAAGACTTGGAGTGGTTAAGATTGAATGCTTGGGAAAGCATCCTTTTGGGATTCTGTTCCACAAAGCAACAGCACTTGGGAAGAAGCTATCTGAGTGGAACGTACTCCTTACTAATTATATACGAAGGGAATGAGGGTAGTTCTCGTCAGTGTAAGCGGCGGGGCGGGTCTTAGGTGGGACGGTTTTAGTTGTGGGGGGACAAAGGAAGGTAATTCGTCTGAATATTTTCCATGGAAATAACCACAGAGTAGCAGGAGGCTTGCTACGTTTCGTCTGTGGAAACGGGGTTGTAAAGTGGAAAACAATTCATCCTCCACAAGGCTGCGTAGACATTTGGATTCTATCAAGACTAAAAAGTGAAGATTGGGCAGCGCCAGCCCAGATATGGCAACAGTACTCCATTTTCGGCCTGTTCTAGCTCTCGTAACGTTAGAGCATAGCAGGAGGAGTCCGGTACTTACTAGAACGATACAGAGAACCGATAATTTTTTTTCAGCATCTTTAGTGAAATTTAAATAACAAAATACCAAAAATGTTGCACATACTATGTAGGCGTATGAACAAGCACAATTGTAAAACTTAGAATAGGATAAATGCTTTGGTTCAATTAGAAATTCTATTAGATTATAAATTATAAATCAAAATTCGAATTATATATATTTGATATTAAGTAAATGTTTTGAGGTTAACGTTTTTTATGGTCATTTTTTCGCAAATAAAATGGCAAATCCTTCAAGCAAACGAGTTTCAGTGTTTACTAGCGTACAAAAAAAAATCTCACAATGTTTCTACATAATATTTTAAAACCCCTATCATCAAAAACACATACAATCGTTAATTAAGGCTTGTGGTTTATAAAACATTTGATTTGTTTTTTTTTTCATTTGTTAATTCTAGTTTATGCATAGAAAGGATTCTTCAGATTTTGATAAGGTATCTGAATACACATCTGTTTATATATGCATATACATGTATATCCTAGAGACATGCTGTCTGAGTATGCAAGGTAGGCTGTACCAACCTTGACTAAAATTATAATGTTTAATTATTAAATATAAAAATGAAAAAAGATTCATAACTTTATGCACTAAATTGTCATTATTTTCATCTTAGGCATAATTCTTCTGTAACTTTAACCTCAGCATATATACGTCATAATGTTTTTCTAGTCTACATATGGTGGATACTGCTCAAAGTTACAGTGGATAAGAGACCATAAAAGTAGAAGAATTCTGCTTTCTCTTTTATATAGGATTTTTTTCTTCTTTAAAAACTGAAGGGAAAATTTAATTAAATTTGTTGTAAAATTTTACTTCCTTCCTATTACCAGATTTCCTTTCAAAATATTTTAAAATATTTTTTTTATCGTGATGTGGATTTTCTTGACAATTTACTTTATAAAGGTCAACCACCTACCAATTACAAATAATTACAGATGACCCCTACCTGATACAAATGAACACACACGCACGCACGCGCGCGCGCACACACGCACACATATCGGGTGTAACAGCAAAATTGTCCAAATCGTGTAACACCATAGGATAATTGGCCATCCCGCAAAATGCTTAATATCTAAAAAAACCAAAAAAAAAAAAAAACCACTAAACTAATTTGTCATAAGAATTACTGAAAAACCCGTTGAGTTATTCAGCTAGAAAGGGAACAGGTTAAAATCGGTTTGTGTCAGCCCCACTAAAGACCAATAGTGTTATAAAAACCTCGAAGAATTCCAGTGAGATAACTTTAATCATTTTTAAGATACAATGGTTCAAAGCTTAATCTAACACTTGGACAATTTTGCTATTCACGATTTGAACAATTTTGCTGTTACAGCCGGTACACACACACACACACACACACACACACTCACACACATATATATATATATATATATATATATATATATATCCAGGTAATATGAAAACAAATGGAGTATAATTCCACTGTACGTGACATTTAATTTAAAAGAGAACTCAATACAGAGTAGTGGTAAGTATTATTAAAACATGTTAAAAAAATAATACGACACGATTACAATCATGTTTCAACACCACAAATGTGTCTCCTCGGGCGATGTTAAACCACTGGAGAGTGAAAGATTAATTTAATTTCAAAAGCAGAATACTAAAAAAAAAAAAAAAAAAAACAGATAAAAAATACAGAAATACTTTGGCAAATTAATATGTAACCAATATAATAACGATATATAAATTTTATATAAATTTTTATATATCAAGAAGAGAAAAGATGTATGACAAATTGGAAAAGTTTTTTTTCCATCCGTTAGAACTTGTTGACGCTCATGCGTATGTGTAGTCACAACAACGTCAACAAACACATTTCGATGAAGTGCTAACTGATGAAAAGCCTCACAAAAACTTCTTCCAACAATTTGCCTTATGTTTTTACTTTCAATATATATATATATATATATATATATATATATATATATATATGAGAGAGAGAAAGTATATAGACATAGGAATCAACACTACATTGTGACTGTCAGTTTTACGCTTTAAGCGATTTTCAAGTAATTTTTTGAGGCGTGAAAATAAAAATCACCATGTTGATTCTTATGTCCACATTAACTATAAGTACAAATGTTCTATTTCTGATATTGAGCATACTTCCCCTATAAATACACTAAATATTAAACAATCTCTCTCTCTCTCTCTCTCTATATATATATATATATATATATATATATATATATATATATATATGATAAAGTTAATTGGTAATCTGTATGGATAATTCCAAGGAGGATATAAATCTCGAGAGCTCAATGTAGTAAACAGAGCAAGTAATAATTAATTAACAAATCGGAAACTTCAGAAAGCCATGGTAATATTTTATTTCGCGAGACAGATAAAATTCGATTTCGCTTCGTCAGACCTTGCGGTTTCAAAACAATGAGTGGAGCCAAAAATTCTTCCAGGAATCAACCGAAAAACGAAATGAAAAACAAGATTAGCGTAAGTTGTGTTTTAAGATAGTTACACAGAGTAGGAAAGGAAAGAGTGGGGTATATGTCTCTAGGATATGTCTCATTCACGGGACAAGAGAAAGGAATAAAGGAAGAGGGAGACGCTGGGAACAGAAGAGAGGAAGGGAGAAACCAGAGATCGTACACAAATCCCTATACGTACATATATAAATATATTATCGCGCCGATTAATGTGCTAATAGTGCAATTAAATCGCATATTACGAAACAACACAAAAAACATAAGAAATTCGACAAATCTTTACCAGTACCACAAAAATACTGTTTCATATAAATGATAAAAAACAACTAGAAATAATAAATTCATTAAGCTCAAAAACAAACAACCTAACTTCAATAAAATTTTATAAAATTTATGAACATGCATAATAAATATATATTTTATAAATAAAAAAATACACGCATACGACAGCACGAACAGGTACTTAAAAACCTGATATAACGCGTGAAAACGCGATATTTCAAAAACGATAAAACTAATATAGCATAAAAATAAAAACTCTGAAATTGGCTTGTGAAAGCAAAAGCACTCAAACATTGGACAATGTATATTTAAACATTCACCAGAAACGAAGAAAATAGTCCGAAATATCGGGGAAAATCCTTAACAAAAAAGTTTCATTGGTGTTTAATAAGATAGATAGATAGATAGATAGATAGATAGATGTGTGTACATGTATGTTTATGACCACATATGCGTTATATATGCACATACATGCATATAGATAAAAGTAGATAGGTTAATCAGTAGATTAATTCTCTTGCACAGATGTAAGCATAAGTTTCCAAGTAAAGGTCACTCTTTTCATAAAGTCTGCTTTCCAACATTCTTTCATTTCAAATTGAACGCCAATACCTACATAATTTCTAACAGTAGGAAGAGCTCGAAATGCGATTTGCAGGTCGGGAACACTAGAATCAAGCAGACGCAGAAGTTTAAATATCTGGGAAGCGTCTTGACAAGAAGACGGTAAGACGTAAGTAGACGTATTGGGAAGGACACATTCCAAAAGCTGGGCAGAGTATTGCGAGACAGGAGGATTTCTTTGGTAACAAAGAAAATAATACTGAGCTGTTACGTGACATCTGTCCTTCTTAACGGCAGCGAATGTTGGACGATTTCCTCAAGGATGAGGAAGAGACTCGAGGCGACGGAGATGTGGTTCTACAGAAAGATGCTAAGGATATCATGGACCGAGCGTGTGAGCAACGAATGACGTCTTAGAGAGGACGCAAATAAGGAGGAAGCTTATACTTAACATCAGAAAGAAGTTTCTGGACATATAATGAGGAAAGAGGGCCTGGAGAAACTGATACTCACGGGTCAAATAGAGGGAAAGAGAGACAAGGGAAAGCAGCGTGTGACATACCTGACGAGCTTGAGCAGGTGGATGACAGAACGTGGTCTGGGGGGGGGGGGAAGCAGAGGGAAGGAGCTTGCTGAGAGCTGCAAGGGATAGAGGGAAGTGGAGAGCCGTGATCGCCTCCGTCCTGAAGGGACATCGTACATAAAAAGAAAGTTTTTACATTAGTTGAAAAGCTTCAGTCACCCCACCCCCCGTCGTAAGGTTGGCTCACTGTGTCTTTTCTATAAATACTTTCATTGTAATTGCTTAGATGAGCTCTTCGCTATGGTATCTAGACTTTATTAATTTAAGCGCAGATGACACTGTTGATATTTACGATGAAAAAAAATTTAAAGATATAAAATGATATTTTATTTTGCGCAGTTTACATGAAGCGGAACTTTGACAGTTTATTTTACGCTTATGTGAAGACTTACCTTTTTTATTAGTGGTTTATAACGATAACATCACACTAAGTCATACTTTAAATATCTGTCAATTAGCCGATCTGTCTGCTATTTTATCTATCCTCGAGAGCCACTCATGGTAGAGGGTTTTTGATTAAAAGAAATCTGTAAACATTCAGCAAGCGTTGATGAATGAGTGTAATTTTTTCCATATGACAGAAAATGAAACAACGTTGTTTTCGTTTGCATTTTCCTACCAGATACCATTTTGACAAAATGTCGCTAAGCTGCTTTCTGTAACGAAAATATGAGTTATTGACGGGAAGGTTCAACTTTTACTGCCATATCAACAACATCTGCCTCTAACATCATAGTCTATCTTCTTTGTCTTTTATGTGGCATGTTTTTCATGGAGTAGACGATCGTGGATCTCCACAACTTCCTTTTTTTTGTTGTTTCAAATAATATTTTACTTTTTACCATCCTTATTGTCCCTCATGCTTGTCAAACAGGCTCCTTTCCTCTGTTTTTTTTTTATGGCCCTCATTATGCCCTATGAATGTTAAATTCTACAAACTCTCTTTCTTTATTATGTGTCCAAGAATTTTCAGCTACCTGTTTCTGATTGGAAGAACTAGCTTTCCTGTATTTTTCTTTTAAAGCTTCATCATTGTTCAAATGTTCAGCCCATTCGTCGGTAAATGCATGCCACTTTGCGCCATTAAGTACTAAAAAGTCTATCTTCGTTCATTAATATCTGATTCTGTTAATAATTTCACACTGTCTGTTCGCATATATTTCTGGAAGTGGCAACCTCGAAGGTCGGGCTTGTCGGGCTCAGTCCGAGTAAGTCAACATTCAAGTATATCTATTTCGAAGCAACAAAAATCTTTCCTATTGCGTCGTTTTCATTGTTGACTTCAGCTGGATCCAAAATTAATTATTTTAACTCCATGCCGCAAATTAATAACCGAAATACATTTCGTTGATATTGTCCATAACAAAGAAGAAAGGAAAAAGAAAGAAAGAAAAGAAAAAACAAAGAAAGAAAGTAAGTAAAAAAAAGAATGAAATAAAATTAATGTGATTAGTAGGGCTTTGGAGATCTGAACCTGTCAAGCTGGAGACATACTTAACAGGCTACAGATTTCTTGCTTTAATTTTATAAATAATCTTTTTAAAATCTCTAATGACTTGTACGGCCTGTTTTTCAAAAACTCATTTTTATTTCATCTTATCGTTTTCAAAAGTCCATTTTAAATAATTTATTCCGTACAATATGTTTTTCTTCAGCGGAATGTATCAATTGAAAAAAAGGCAAATTAAATTTAGCCCGACTAAAAGCCAACGAAAATCAAAGAAAGTGCCAGCTTTAACTCGTCGACTGGACGGTTGGGGCGAGGAGTGTGACTTGGGTAGTGTTGAGGAAATATTATATCAGTCAGCAGTACTGATCATAAACGTACAATAAATTAAACTAAAAATCCACAGTGATACATAAACACACTAATTAGGTTTATGTACGCGCCCACAGACACACATACACACTGGTCCATACACAATGTTCTTGACGTTAAAAAAGCAAGACACCGCTGTCCACACTCTTAGTCTCGGTGAGTGAAATATACATTCCTACTTTCTGATCCTCAACAACTTTTCCTACTTGATAACCAGGCTATAAAACAATAAAAATGGAAAGTGGGCTATGAACAAACATATCAAAGACTTTGTCATCACTCTTTTTTCTTACAGGTCTGGAAATTTTTAAAAAAATAAACGTTTATTTTTATAGAATTATTTCAATTAATATTAAAATACCGAAATGTATTTTTTTAATTTCATGCACGGAGAATTTTAAAAATAATATATTTTAGTTAAAGAAAAAGGAATCATTTTAGCATCTAAGTTATACCAATATTATATTTTGTTAAAGATTGTAATGAGCCCGATAAACATTGATGACTTAGAATCGTCACTGATTTCTGGGTACGTTTTACCATATCGATCTCGGTGTTTTCCGGTTCATTTATGTCAATTTGATTATATCTTTCAGTTTGTTCACATCTATCTACCTTAGTTTGAATATATTTTCATCTTTTTAAAGGTTTTTCTCACCCAACATATTTGTGTCGCTAAACGACCTGGTCGCTAAGTGAGATGTACTTAACTATTTCAGATATTCTACGTGTGTAATGGGTTTGTGTTGAATACATTTAGATAACTTTAATGTCACTGTCGCACGTTTGTAAAATTTCTAATGGTTTATACGGTACAGTGAAAAGACTTGATGCAGCAGAAATGTGATTCTACAGAAGGATGCTGAGAATACCATAGACTGAACATGTGAGCAGTGACGAAGTTTTAGACAGAATGGAAATACAAATGACACCTACTTAACATAAGAAAGGGGCAGTTGAAATTTCTAGGGCACATAACGAGGAAAGAAGACTTAGGAAAGTTGATACTCATATGACAGATTGAAGGTAAGGACTAAGGACAGATGTAAACAGTGCATAACCTACCTAATGTAAATGGATAGCAGAACAAGGTTTAGGAGAGGTAATGAAAAGACAAATTTTATTAAGAGCTACAAAAGACAGAAAATAGCGAAGAACCATGATCGCCAACGTTCTGAAGGGACGTGAAGAAGAAGAAGAAATGCCGACGTCTCAAACACGCAGCCGACGCATAATCTTCCTGCGACCCGCGTGGGAATCATTTTCGTGGCCAATATTTTCGTCAAAATTTAATAAATTTATCACTCGCCACTTGCATTCTTTTGAACTTGACCTATCCATTGTATTGAACTTGACCTATCCACAAAGATCCAATAGACAATCATTCAATTTTAAAGTCATCGGGATGTTCTTGTTCCTCTCAATGGAAGGGAAGAAAAGTTGATTCTGATCCAGAAGCGGGACATGTTTTTAGTTCGGTCTTTGACAATCGATTCTTCTTTTCTTTTTCTTTTTTAAATAAAAGGAGAGATAACAAAAAGACAAAATTTACTAAGAGCTAAAAGAACAGGAAATTATGAAAAGCCACGATCACCAACGTCCTGAAGGGACATGGCACATAAAAGAAGAAAAAGTAATTTATAAGGAATCCATGGATTTTTTATCTGATATTATTTCCTGCTACACCAAACGTTATTTTGTAGATAGTCATGTTTAAGTAGATATCCTGATTTTTTTTGTTTGTTTTTTTGGAGGGGTGGAGGGTCTTTATATATCTTGGCAAAATAAACATATTACTTCACGGCTATTATTATTTTATGCAAAAATGATTAATCTTTTCAATTTAATTTTTCTTCTTCTTCCATCAAGAACATTTTTTCAAGATTTTTCTACACTGTAAGCATGTGTGCTCAAACATCATTTAACAATAAACTCATTATGATTAGGGATTATTACTGGAAATAAAAACGTATCTTCATAAACAATAATTTCGCCAGTAAGCCCAAGGTCGCCCTCTGCAAGTGTTTCAATGCTGCTGTATAGCTGTGAAACCTGCGTCCCATAACTGTTGTTATTTACGGATCCGTAGTGAGTGCGAAATAATAATAACTCCCTTCACCCATACCCTTCAAATACGAAGGACTGATGATGAAGGAAAGGTCTTCGCAAGTCTATGGGAAATTGTTTTTCGACCAATGAAAATCTCGCTTTCAAAGAAATTAGCCGGTCAGCCAAGAAGAAGGAAAGATATTCATGAGCCTATGCGAAATTTCCTTTGATATAAAATTATAAATTAAATTAATAAAAGAAGTGTCTGAAGTCATGTAAAAGGTTTCGTTTCAATTCCTCTTGACCTGTGTTGAAGTTCTCGCCAGTGTAAAATTATCCATCAGTTATATTACCTGCTCTAACCGCCATGCAGTCCTTCAAGGAATTTTCTCTGAACAATCCAAGAAAGCTAAGTATTTCAAACTATCTCTCTTCGTCTACTTTTGTCGTGCCAGACCAATAAATCTGTTGTATGAAGATTTCCCCTTCATGCGAATACGTCAAAACTACGCAACTTCAACACTTCTAGCGTGTAAATTCGTGAATAAATTCCTCATCTTGTTTTGTTAAAATTATCCGAGTGCATCCTCGTCATTATCAACCTTCATTAATCTTTTTGGCGTGGGTAAATCGACTATTCATTTTAACCTCTAAGCCCCATGTCGCTATAGAACCTTGGACAATTCTACATGTCCTTCCTATGAAGAATCTTCGGATTACATTGATGGGATAAGGTACCGCATGTCGAAATTCAGAAACATTTACAGTCAATGACCATCGAAGCTCTGCTGCTACGTTGAGTTGACGACATCATCCGCCTGATTGAAAACCGGTTCCCGCGTCTTCTTCAGTGAAATAGAGCCAGGCAGTGGCCAATACAAACGATACAGGGACCATATCAAGAACGTCCTGAAGACCTGTAATATTTTCCCCAAATCAATTAAAAAATTAGCTCGTGATCGGGCCTGTTGGCTACGTGTTTGCATAGACACTGTTCAAACCACAAAAGTAAAGTTGTCCCAACAAACATTGGAACACCGTTAAAAAAAAAATCACGCATATACTTCCCTTTACCGTAAATAAAAAGTATTTTCAGATGCCCAACTTGCAGATGTGTAACGGTTATCGGTGTCAGAAAGGTAAAACAAACAAGCAGCGTTACAATTTTAGTCGGTTCTGTTTGGTTCCCATTACGCTCTGCCGTTGGAAAAAGGACGATTTTCTCTCCAGCAGATTGGGTTCTATTGTCTTGGATGGCAACCAATCTAGAAGGAAAAAATTTCCATTCAAAAGCAGTCTGAAGCAGGATGCCATACACTGCTCCGGCTGCAATACAGGTGGCGTCCCTATAACCCAAATAAGTGACAGCAGCGTTTTTCAAACTTTTTTACTGCGACCCACCACAAGAACCACATTTTGCATTGCGACACATTATACCTATATGTATTCATAAACAAATTTTGTTCACTAGGTTCATTTATTTAGCATTGACAATTTATATGTATATTTCTTATGATCCACACATATTGGAATTTCATGTGTCTATTTGTATTATCTATTTGTATGAATATAAAATTATTACTTTTAGATAAAGGAAATTACTACACAAAGGTAAAGTAAATAATATTTTAAAACAAATGTCATTAAATGAGATGGATGTGCGTGTTTGTTCATAAGCAGCTGATTCCAGTTGGGAACACAGGAAGACAATGCTACATGCATATCACGTGCAGTGCGGGACCTGTTTCTGTCCTTCGTCTTAAATTGAATTAACGTGGAAAATCCCAGTTCACTCAAGTAAATAGTTGTAAAAGACAATAGTAAAATAACCTTTTTACTCACCTTTGTTCTTAACCCAAAACAAGATATAAGAAACTCTGTGAGAACAGACTCTCTCTCTCTATATATATATATATATATATATATATATATATATATATATATATATATATATGTATGTATGTATACAAAAATATAAAATATAGAACGAGCTTATCTCGGTGAAAAACTAACGATGATTTATGAGTGTTGAGCAACATTTTGAGTTGTTTATATTCTGCATGTTGCTCTCACTTGCGTATATTTTTCTTTCTTTTTTTGTCACGACCCATTTTATTTATCTTGCGACCCACTGAAGGTTTCGGGACCCACAGTTTGAAAAACCCCGATTTACAGGATATGTGACGTGACTTTGCTGAAAAAGTATGTAATTCCTGAATTGGTTTCATGAACAACACGAGAACACATCCGTCATGAACGAAACTTCGTCCGAAAGGATGATCTACACAGTGATGATGACGACGTCGGAAGTACAAATAAAGCAAACTTTAAATTTTAAATGCTGTGTAGTTTGGCTAATTTCAGAATAGTGTCTCTTATTTATTTATTTTCATATCGTAAATTTTATTGATAGGAAGTGACTACATGTATTTCGGTGGCAAATACATTGTAATGTTTCTATAATTATTAATTTAGTAATCTTTATTAAGCAATAAGTTTCAATGTTTTAAGGACATCAATTTATCACATACAGCCAAGAAGTTGAAAATAAAATTAATTACCTAACAACAGGTAATACAGTTACTTAACAATGTACTGTTGCTTAGCAATTTAACTTTACAGTTCAATGATAATGAGTACAAACTTCACTGAGTGTCCATTATACTTTACTAAGTGTCCATTCTCATGGTCTTACAAAAAGGATATGTACAAAATACCGAAAAAGATTTCAATTATTTAATATATTAAGACATTACATTAATACTAGCAGGCATATAAAAGTTAGCAGTTCCCAAACGAAGTTAAGAAATAATAAAAACAATTTTAAAAACATTTTTCTCTTTATTCAGAACTGAACGTATTATATTTCAGATTATCATTTTTATATACAATGCCATTTCAGGATGTGGTCGATCATGACTCTCCACAACTTCCTTTTTTGTTGCACTAAGTAACTCTTGCCATTTTATGACCCTCATTTCGTCCTTGTTCCACTATCCATTCACTCAAACTTATTAAGTAGCTTACTCACTATTTCCTCTTGCGCCTTTTGCTTTTAATATGTCTTTGGAGTGGAAAATTCTTCAAGCTGCAAGTTAGATAAAGCTATAAACTGGTTGGTAAAGAGTTTAAAAATATTGTTATAATATATATATATATATATATATATATATATATACTTTGAGTTGGGAATATAAATTTTGAACATCTTATTTTATTCTATTTTATTTACTCTATTTTATTTTATATATATATATAACATCAATCAGCTAAGTGACAAATATATATATATATATATATAAAGAAATATAGTCTTAAGGTGTGCTATATTTATGGGATAAAGTGCTCAATATCAGAGATAGGCGTGTGTAAATATAAAAGTGAACATAGAAGTCAACACTTAGAGGCGACAGTCTGTTTCATGCTATATGCAATCGTCAGGCCTGGCGATTGCACCTAGCATGAAACAGACTGTCGCCCTATGTTGACGTCTATGTTCACTTTTATATATATATATATATATATATATATATATATATATATATATATATATATATATATATGACATCATTCAGGTAAATGAAAAATTTATCTATCTCTCTCTCTCTATATATATATATATATATAAGTGAACACTCAGGTCAACATGACCTGAAGGTAGCGTTCAAGCGTGAAACCGATGTTGCCTCTTGCTGTCCATTTTTATATTTACATACACTCTATCCCTGATATTGAGCACTTTAACCCATAAATATAGCCAACCTTACTTAACACTATATTTTTATCGTAATTAGTGTCCAAAATGAATTAATTAAAGACAAAGTTTAAGGAATTTATTGCAAACCAATATGGAATATCAGCTGACAGAAACTTCTTTTACTATTTCTTTAGCAATGTAAAGTTAGCTTGTTTTGACAAGATATTGCATGCATACAAACAAATACAGGCTTTTTTGTGTGTGTGTGTGTGTGTGTGTGTGTGTGTGTGTGTGCATTCTCAACCAATACACCTGTCAAAATCTGACCAAACGTCAGAATTTGTGAGGAAATTCTATCTTAGTCATGCAAAGAACATTTCAAACCAGTCATATATATATATATATATATATATATATATATATATATATCTGTAGTTATAACAGTATTTGTTTGTCAAAATGACTTCTTTATATTATTGATTGCAGGAGGTGATCCCAGCATGTGGTACCTTTCGAAAGTATCAGAAAATTATACCATGGGTTGATCCAAGACTTGTGATCGAAATTAAGTAGGCAGAACTGTTTGGAAGCTGTCGATGGTTGTGCTAACATGACTTCACAATTTATCATAACTGAGGTTTTTAGTGTGCTAGCCTTGTTCAAGAAATTAATCATGCCAAATAATGTGTAATCTTTCTGAAACTGTAGCTAAGGCCCACACAGCATAGCTCCATTATAAACCACATGTGTGATCTGGGGATTAAGTAGCTATCTGTTATAGAGTTTGCCTAGTGGCTCTGCTACATGGGTGGACTTGGAAATGAGAAGTTGCCATTTAAAGTAGCAATAGAATTAATAGAATAAAATAATTTACTTTTTTCTTTTAATTGAATTTATCCTAAGCAAGGCAGTAAAGTCACTAAGACACAAGGGGTTACTGGGTGTGGAAGAATTAGAAAATAAAAATATTACTGAAGAATGACAACAACAAAAAAAAGAGTAATCAGAAGGACAGTAGACAGCGATTGAAATAGCATTTAAATTTTTGACAATTAAAGTTGGCTGGAAATCATAGAGCCAGAAGTGATTTCCACAAGCGAGAAGTGTGAGAAAAGAAACTGCTAGCATAGAATTTATGGTTACATCTAGCCAACTCAACTGTAAATTGGGGAAACCTCAACACCAATCTCATACTGTACTTAAATTTATAAAGTCTTTATACTATAACGAGGCGCTCATCCAAACAGTTGCCATGAAAGTATTTATAGAAAAAGCAAAGGGAAGTAATTTTACATCAATGGAAAAGTGACTAAACTTTAGATACCAGATCAGGGCCAATAATATTGCTGATTCTTCTTTGGATTTATTCAAGGATCTTTAGATATATAGCAGGAGCTCGATATATGACAGCAATATTCAAAGCATGGACAAATGGTAGACTTATAGTTAAGTAAGATAGATTCTGGAGAAAAACATTGTCTAGCATGACACAGTGAACCAACTTTCTAAGCAGTCAAGCTAGCAATGGATTCAATGTAGTCTTTCCACTTCATGTCTGCTGAGAACATTAACCCAATAAGGTACAATGAGACACTTTCCTGGAGGTTAGCATCAGCCATGCTTATTAAAGGCAGAAAGTAGTCTTTCAGAAAGAGAGCAGTTTAGTTTTGGAGGTGTTAAAATTAACTAGCCATCTTATATCTGTCCTCAGAGTGGATTATTTCTTTGCATCCTGAGCAGATTTCTTATTGAACTAAGTTTATTTATGTAAATATTGTATTTTTGTTTTGTTTTTTTAAAAAAACATTTCTGTAATAGTGTAAGTATTTTTTTTAAATAACTGCGTAAATGAGATAGGATCAATGTGTAAGACGAATGTTAATGAAACAACCAACCAAAAATTGTGTAAGTTACTTTTGGAAACATATCACAAGGCAATATTGATTGATTGATTCATTCTTTTTTTATGGCTTACCAACCTTTTGCAGGTTATTTAAAGCCAGAAAATATTTTTAGATTGTAAGAATATTTTTTTGAGATAATAATGATTAACTGATACAAGTCCTGCTAATTAACCCATAGTTGGGGGAAGAAGAGGTAGATTCATACATTTCCCAAAAGTATTTGTTCTTAACTGACTATAATGAACTCAACTGGAATTGCAATTTTTATACCTGAAGAATATAATTTTTTTTACCTGAAGAATATATTTTTTTTTACCTAAGAATATAATTTATTATTCCTGAAGAATAAATTTTTTTTTTACCTGAACAATATAAATTTTTATATAATTTTATAAAAAAATTTTTTTTACTTGAAAAATATGAATTTTTATACCTGAGAAATATAAATATCTACACCTGAATAATATTAATTTTTATACCTAAAGAATATAATTTTTTTACCTGAAAAATAATAATGTTTCAAAAAGATGACAAGTTTAGGATATTTATTGAAGCCTGTCTTATAATTTCACTTGGCAGACAAGATAACTGAATGATAAATTTTTTTGTTACCTGAAGAATCAGCTAAAATATTTTGGTAACAAAAGCAACACAAGTTTTATTATCTGAAAAAAGCTTGAAACAGATAAAGAATATGTATTTTTTTTTTATATTTTCATGAAGTGTACAAAATATAGTGTTAATAAGTAAAATATAACATTTTGTGCCAAGAAACTTTAAAAAAGAAGAGGAAGAATTCTCCACTTCTGTTTTTTGTTTTTTATGGCATTTAAAGCAAATTCAAATTTTTTTGCATTTCTTGTGGCCAACTCTACAAACAATTCAAAAGGAAAAAGAAAAATACAACTGCCTTTAACATTTATTAATTTCAGTAATGTATTTACTGATTTTGAGGAAAAAATTAATTTTTAATGAGAAATAAAAAAAGCAAATGTCTTTTTCAACCACCATCATCTGATGATGAGGTGATGAAGTTTGTGTAGGCAGAGATTGTCTAGTGGTCAGTCTTAGTGAGCAATGTTTTTTGTCTGGAGGTAAATTGAGTATTTCCTGTTGGGTGGTTAAAAGAAAAACACAGGACTATTGAGAGAGGAGGTTAATTCAAGTTGGCTTCCTCAATAAAGCATGAGTGGGAGGTCTCGATATGAGAGGAGTTGAAGAGGAATAGGAAGTATATGGATAGGAAGAGAAAAAATGGAAGAGAAAATGAAGAATAAGGAAGAGAGATGGAGAAGTGTCACAGAAAACGAAAGATGATCAACAGTTTGAAGAAGAAAAATGTCAGAGTGAATGAAGAAAATCCAAAAGAGAAAACAGAATGAAGATGTGATATGAAAACAAAAAGGGGAAATAAGATAGAGACAAAGTGGAAAAAGAAAGAAGTTGTGCAAGAAATGAAAATGAATTAATTATGATGGATGATAAATTGAAAAAAGAACAAAATGGACATGAAATAAAAAGGAAAAGAAATTATTATTATTATTATTATTAATAATAATAATAATAATAAGAAGAAGAAGAAGAAGAAATGAATGCAACAAGAAAAGAAGGAAAAATATGGACATAAATGGTTGAGGGTAAAAAGAATAAGAAGAGGAGGAAGGAAATAAAAAAGGAAAAGGAAGAAGAGAAATGAGTGTGACAAGAATTGAAAGTAGAATATGAACATGAATGGGAGAAGGAAAGAAGAGGAGAAGGAAAGAAATAAAAAGGAAAAAGAAGAAAAGAAGAAGAGAAATGAATGTAGCAAACATTGAAGGAAGAATATGAACATGAATGGGAGAAGGAAAAAAGAGGAGAAGGAAAGAAATAAAAAAGACAAAGAAGAGGAGAAATGAATGTAGCAAGCATTGAAGGAAGAATACAAATATGGAGTAATGAAACAGTATAGTGTATAAAAATAGTAAAGAGATTACAAAGGGCCACAAAAAATTCAACATTATTTTAAACTTGACACACCATAATTTATTGATATTTTAATTCCTGGATAATTTTTAGCTTATAGATAATTATTTTAGAAAGGATACAAAATTTAATAATACTGATAAGAATGGACATGTTTAAACAATGAGGGGAAAAATACAAAAAAGAAATGAAACAAAACAATGTAAAGTGATTATATCAAAATACAAAATGCAACAAAACCCACCTTATCTTATCAATTTGATAATTTGCCAATTGAAATATCAGTATAAATCACACTGTGAGATGCTGGTTATCAAATAACCATTAATGCACCAGGCCCTATAATGAAGATGTGTTCTTGATACTGAGGAAGGCTCATTCTGATTTTTCCTTTAAAGGTTTTAGATTCAATTTGTATTAGGTCTGGTCAGCCATCCCTTTGTAAACAGAAGGAGTGAGTGTTGTGCTTAAATTTAATTAACCTTTAATTGTTATATATTTATCATATAACATTTTTTTTTTTTTTGGTGTTTATTTTAGTTGCTGTGTAGAATCTTCACCATCAACTGAACTATGATGAGAAAGGATAGATAAACAAGTTAATCTGTGTTTTGTTAGTTGTGTTTTGTATTTCAATGTTACCACTTTAAATTGTTTTCCTCTTCTTCTTTAACATGTCAATTTTTTTATTGCTATTATTACAGGGACCTGGATTTGATAGTAATTTTGTAATTGTATTTGACTAAAAACAACTATATTATTTGTCATTATTTTTGGATGATATGAATAATTGAATAATGAATACTTGATAATAGAAAAGTACAACTAAAATGGTGAATTAGAAATGGATAATGAAAAATGATTCAAAGGAAGAATAAGAAAGCAGAGAAAAAGAGTTAAAAAGAAAGTTAGGTAGTAAATAAAGAATAACAGAATAGGATCAGAATAAGGAAAACAGAAGAAGAATATAGAATAAAAAGAAAGAAAAGAAAAAAGAAATAGCAACAGTTCACAAAAGCACCCACCTCCATATTAAAAAATGCTTATCTGCAATATTTTAAACTAAAAGTAGAATTTGTTTCAAATCAGATTAATTAAACTATAAATCAGCTAATATTCCCCAAATAAAATGTCAGAAAAATAATGTTTTATTTTTGAAATTTTTTTTTAATAAAGATCATTGTGTTGACAGATTTGTCAATATGGACGATTTTAGCATTTTGCTGATAATAAAAAAACTCATTCCCATCAATTTAAATTCAGTTCAAAGTATTTTGCTTATTGTAAATATTAAATTTAATTTATTAGCTTGAAATTAAAACAAATAAAACCGACAAGAAGGTTTTTCATTTTTAAAAATGCATTTTAAACTTTAGGTATTGCTTTTCTTTGGAGGTGTCTATATATTGAAATTTCCTTAAATTTGGTATCTAGCTATGTATGAATTGCATAAGAAAGAAAGATCTAAAAAGGCTGGAAAGAAAGAACTAGTCAAAAGAAATAGCAAAATAGAACGAAAAACAAGAAAGAGACAAAATGAAAAAAAAAAAAATGGAAGGAAAAAGGAAGGAAGAAAAGAAAACAAAAAAATGAAACAAAAAAGAAAGCTACAGCGGAAACTCTATAAAGGCTGACAGTTTTAAAAAAAAAAAAAAAATACACAGTGAATCAGGAAAGAAATTCCCTTTGCAACTTGGTTTTCAAGAACTTTCTACTAGTAATTAACCAACGCAAATTATACAACCTTGAAAACGAGAGTAAAATTATTTCTTTCACTAGTTTTAGGAATTTTTGTTTTCCTTCATCTTTTTTAGGATTTCAAGAAATTCTTCTCAATACTTTCAAAATCCATTTTTCAGGTTGGCTATTATCTCTATAAGAAGTTCATATCAAATATTAACTCATAGTACACAATAACCAATGTGTTAAAAATCTAAAGGGAATTTATATCCATCAGGATGTATATATATATGTGTGTGTGTGTGTGTCTGTGTGTGCTTTTAATTTACTTTATTCAAATGTTATTTCTGATGGATACTCATATTCAAGTAGAAGCTCTGTCTTTTAATTAAACGATATTTTTTATCCAACTATATCTACTGGCCTGAATATTTGTGAAATCTTGTCAGAATTTGAATATTCAGGTCGGTAGATGTAGTTGGATAAAAAAATATTGTTTAATTAAAATACAGAACTTCTACTTGAACATGAGTATCCATCAAAAATAACTTTTAACTAAATAAATTAAAAATAAAAATATATCAGATTTAAACCATTTCCTAAATACATATATAACATATATATTGAGCACTTTCTAATAAGTACCGCATATAATATATAAATAATTATATATATATATATATATATATATATATATATATATTTATATACACACTTTTCACACACACACACACACATATATATATATATATATATAACCTGAAATTGCTATCATAAGGTTAACATTTGGGTTTAATTTTGTAAAACTTCTTCCTTTTAAGACAATTACCTTCCACCCTCCCCTGATCCCTGTCTTGTGCCTTTTGTCTGACTGAAACACTGAAATGGGCAAATTCTGTATTTTTTTTTGATAAGTTAATTTTTCTTTAACTTTCACAGTTAAGTTTCTATCTCTGACATGAACTCAGTCCACAACTGATAAGACAGACAACCTATATTTTTGTCTGCCAAAATAGGCTATTCCCCATATGCAGTGATTTTGGATTTTATTGTTTATTAATTATTTGCTCTGTAATAATAAATACATTGAGCTCTTTTAATATTTTATATTACTAGGATCCACTTGGATTATATAGCAATGGATTTGTTACTTTTACTATATATATATATATATATATATATATATATATATATATTCTTCTTGTTTATTCATGTTCTTGAATTCTATGATTTTCATTTTTGCCCTACTACATAGATTACAATTTCTACTTCTGGTTTTCTTTACCTTTTTTATTAAATACAAGTTAACTATTTTATATGTTTGTGCATGCATGCATGCATGCATGCGCGTGTGTGTTTGTGCGTGCACATGCGTGCATGTATGTGTGTGTGTGTGCACATGTGTGTATAGCCTTGGTTGGTGGACAAGGACAAGTATGAATTATAAAACAGTGTGACATGGAGATATCAAACCTCCCCTATAAAACCTACTTGCTGATGAAACCACAACAGCGCCACCTAGTGTGATTTAGCTATTCCCACAGGGGAATCAGATATGGCCCTATACTCAGAAGGGAATTGACTGTGGCTCTATACTCACATGGAATTGGTTTTGGCTAGCTTAGTGGGCTACAGTTGTGACTAGCTAAAAAACAACTAAATTTTATTTTGGGCCAATATATCTTTTAAAAGTATTCTTTTGAAAACAAAGATCATTTTGTTAAGTATAAACAATACCATAACTCATTGAATGTATGACTTTCTTTCTGATGTCTGAAGAGGATTTAGAGCATCAGCTAAAGTGGAGTACTGATTGCAAGAAAACAACACTAGTTATTATTTTCTGATATTATCACTAGATGGGTAGGTCAAGATCATTCATAGATATCAGTGTGCTTGAGATTAGTAAACAATTGTAAGTGTATAATAAACTTTTGTTTTGTTTATATAATATTCAAATTGATATGAGACTTTGATAAAGAAAAATATAAACAGTATTAGAAATGAAAAGACAAAGGAAAATGTTTACTGTGCTTAACTTAGTCTGGCACATGGCCAATGGTGGTGAGAGAGAGAATGATTGAACACAATCTTACAGTTGGGAAAAGCCTGGTTATCTACTTTAAAACTGAATATTCAATTTTTTTTCACCAGCACTCAGACACTAATTTCTAATATTTATAAGAAATATGCAACAATCTTACTCACCAAAAAAGCACTACTCAAGGAGACAGAGGCAGATTATGAACATAGATAGATAGATAGATAGATAGATAGATAGATAGATAGATAGAAACAGATGAATTGTTATCCAGATCAATAAGTCTACAGCTAAATAATGAAAAAAAAAACATTTAATTATACAACAAATATTTAATTTTCTTGTATGTCAATCCTCTTAGCCAAATACTTATTCATTAAACATTTACATTAAACATTAGACAGTGAAAATATCTATGAAAATTCAGTTAATAATTGTGTCAGGAAAAGGCCTGAGAAACCCATCTTATAGATAAAAAGAGAAATATAGAGAGATACATCAATAGATATGATCATATGTTGGCATAGATAAATTTGATTAGAGTAAATACAACTAGATTAAAATAGATTGGATTTGAATATGATACAATGAGATACATTGGATTAGAGTAATATACAAATAAATTGAAATAGATTGGAGTAGAGTAAGATAGAAAAAGACTTAGATTTAACTAGAATAAGATACAGATATACTGGGATAGATTGGACTTGATTAAGATACAAATAGACTGGAATAAATTGGACTAGAGTAAGATAAGAATAGACTTAGATTGAACTAGCGTAAGATACAAATAGACTGGGAGAGATTTGACTAGAGTAAGTTTCTTTTTTCTAATTCAGTTCACTCTATGCAAGGCAGGAAAGCCACTAAGATACAAGGGGCTCTACTGGGTGTGGAAGAGTTAGAAACAGAAACATTGCTAAGGAGTGAGAACAAAAGAAGAAAACAGTAGATAGCAAGTGAAATAGCATTTAAATTTTTGAAGATTAAAGTTGTCTGGAAAGGATGGAGCTGGAAGAGAGCTTCACAAGCAAGAAGTGTGAGAAAATAAACTGTTAGCATTGAATTTATGGTTACATCTAGTCAATTCAACTGTAAATTGATAAGACCTCATTGCCAGTCTAGTACTGTACTTAAAAAAATCTAGTTACCATAGTGAAGAGCTCATTTGAACAATTACCATGAAAGTATTTATAGAAAAGGAACACGGAGGCAACCTTACATGGGTAGGAAAGTGACTGAAGCTGAGACATCACATCCAGGCCAATAATATGAATAGACTTAGACTGGACTATAGTAAGAAACAATTAGACTGAGATAGATTAGACTAGAGTTAAATAAAAATAGATTAAAATAGATTGGGCTGGAGTAAGATATGAATACACTTAATTTGGACTAGAGTAAGGTACAAATAGACTGAGATAAATTGGACTAGAGTAAGGTATGAATAGACTTTGATTGGACTAGAGTAAGGTACAAATAGACTTTGATTGGACTAGAGTAAGGTACAAATAGACTGGGATATATTGGATCATAGATACAAACAGATTGAAACAGATTGGACTTGGTTAAAATACAAATAAACCTAAATTGGACTAGAGTAAGATATGAATAAACCTTTTATACATACCCTGATGTACCAAAAGTCATGTGATAAGTGTTTAGTGTTGTGTATGCATTCCTCTCACCCAGCAAAATGCAGCAATTTAACATGGTATCAATTCTGCAAGTTATCAGAAAACCTCTGTATTAATTTTGAACCATGTCATATCGGTAACTATCGACAACTCCATAAAATTTAGAAGGTGATCTGAAATTTTCACTGTGCAATGTTCAAAGCCCTGTTGGAATATGTACAGGCTCTTATTGACCAACTTCTCAATTCAAAGATTGACCACTGTGTCCAGCTTTGATATAGATGGTGATATTGCCTACAAGACTACATGAAGTGGAGCTATACAATATGGCCTTCAATACTCATGACACCCAGGACCTACACATAAACTTGGTGTGTGTCCCTGTGCGTATCTTGTGAGGTCAGCACCTAGCAACCTGTCCTTCCTTCTGTTTACCTAGACATCCTGATTGAAATTCATCACCAGGGTATGTCAGGCACTTAAGTTAAATTATGCAGTTCTCTATGTATTTGTCAGACATGAATTGCCATCTCCTCAATACATAGAACTTGTCCCTAATATCCTCATCTGTGATCTAATAGTGGACTCCACTAGTAGCAGAAAAACACAATTTACACATAGAGATAATAAATTAAATCCAAATTTATACAATTATTAGAAAAATATATCTTTAATTACACATCAGTTTTGGGTTTGATCAGCATGACCCATTTACCAAAATCTGACCAAATAACCAAACATCAGATTTTATTGTGGAACGGTTACTTGATCAGGATGAGAGATTTTCAGTTCACCTACTTTATATAATGAAACCCAGTTATAGTTTTTAAATTCCATCTATGATAAATTTGGCAATTAAAAGTGCTCAATACAATGTAGATCCTATAAAATGTAAGATAAATAAAATAAAATTGAGGCAACTGAAGTTTCACCCTGAATGAAGGATTGTCAGGCCAAGTTTATCTTAAATATGGAGAAGTTGTAGTGTTTTTTGTCGTTGTTGTAGGCCTGTATGTGAGTGCCATCCAAGTTCCATATTAAGTATCCACTATGTTTTTGCATACAGAAATACACATATATATATATATATATATATATATATATATATAAAAAGAACAGTAAGATATATAATCCAACATGCATTTAACGGATGTCAGAATTCGTTGAAAAATACATCCCTACCCTCCCTAAACTTAACCCCTTTTTTGAACGTAACTAATAACTGATACAAAAGTTAATAAAAATGAACACGCTACCACCCCTTGTCTTAATGATTGGATTTCTCTGTATCCTTGGAAATAGTGAATTATGAATTTTTGTATGCATATAAAACTCAGTAAATTTAAAAAATAAGTTACTCCAATATTCGCTTGAAGATGAAATGAAACTAATGTTTTTAATTTTAATTATAAAATTAAATTTGAAGTTTTTAGCTTCCATTTTTGAAATATGGTTATTATTGTGTAGCGAAAAAAACATATTTTAAACCAGTTAATATATATATATATATATATATATATATATATATATATATATATATATGAAACTGTCTCATGCCTTTCATCTGACTGAAACATTGAAATGTATAAATTCTGAAAATTAAGTTTTTCCACCGGTGTTTTTTTTTTTTTAGCTTTCACAGTTAAATTTCTATTTCTGACATGAACTCAGTCCACACCAGGGTTGATAAGACAGACGACTGGTATCTTCATCTGCCGAAATAGGCTATACTCCACATGAGGCGATTTTTGATTTTAGTGTTCATTAATTATTTGCTCTGTCATAATAAATACATTGAGCTCTGTTTGTGGATTAGTTTTAATATTTTATATTACTAGGATCCACTTAGATTATATACCAATGGATTTGTTACCTTTTTATATATATATATATATATATATATATATATATATATATATATATATATATATATATATATATATATATATTATATAATTTATTGCTTATACATTATTTTTAATGCATCCGATATTTGAGTAAATGCTCTTTTTTATTTATATATTAAACAGTATATTTATTTATTTACATCTATTAATATTTGAGAAATATCATTAGAAAAATATTTCTTGAATATTCAAGCCAATTCATGGAAATACATAAATATACTGTTTAATATATAGATAGAAGAGGCAGGACCTACAAGACAGCAGGTGGTTTGAATTTCCTTCTCCTAAACTGGTTGCCATCCAAGGCTCTAGGAGCTAGTATGCACTGCTATTTTATCCATAGATGTGGTGATATGAGATGGGTTCATACCTTTCCCAAGGATATTAGCATGCAACTGAATGTAATGAACTCAAGTGGAATTCAAACTCAGCTCTTTGATTCTTCAATCTCTGCTGCTAACAGCTAAATTGATATATATATATATATATATATATATATATATATATATATATATATATATATATATATAAGGAGGCACGGTGGAGTAATGGATAGCGGCTTGGATTGAGGAATCATGAGAGCCAAGTTAATTCCACTCGAATCCATTACATTCACTTATGTGCTAATACCCTTGGGAAAGGTGTGAATCCTCTTCTTCTCCCTCCAGCTATGGGTAAAATAGCAGGACAAACTGGCTTCTATAGCCTCGGGTGGCAACTGGTCTAGAAGAAGGACAACTCTGAATTCAAAAGCTGCGGAGGGTCGTTTGGGGACCTTGTGGCACTTAGTGCACCAGGTCTCTGTATTCGGCCCTTCAAAAAGTGTGGATGGTCCTGCATGAAACCTTCACCACTATAATCAAATCTCATGTGTTGTTGTTGGGCTGTCGGTGTCCTGGAAACTGATCTGCTTGACCCTCATACGTTGAACTCGACAGGAGAGTCGACTATATATATATATATATATATATATATATATATATATATATATATATATATATATCAATTCTATCAAGAAAGCCTTTCTCTGATTTGGTTTAATGGAAATCTAAGCTAGTTAAATTAGAAGAATTTGGTAAAATATCCCAGTTGAACAATTTGATCTTCAGAATTGAATTGATTGATTCTGGACTTACATTGTCAGTCTGAAGAACAACATACTTTCTGTTTAGTGAATCAGGACACATTTTTCACTCTTCACTTGTGTTTGACAATCAACAGTGATTGTGTTTGTCTTTCCTGAAAGTTTGAACAAAGCTTTTCATCCAAATTTTTAGATTATTTCAACAATAGACATGAGAATTAGTTTCAAACTGGGCTTGTGTTATAATAAAGATGATTATCTTCTGAACAAAAGAAATCTCCTTTTTTTTTTATTTAGTTTCTCAAAATATGACATTACTTTCTAACCAATATATATATATATATATATATATATATATATATATATATATATATATATATATATATAATGTGCATACCTACATTTTTGGCATGTAACTATAGTTTCACTGGGTGGTGTTCCCAGTTCATTGGGCATGGGGTCTATGTTGTCGAAAGTGTAAACAAATGGCTCATGGGAGTTTTGCTGCTATATAGTGTATAAAAAATAGAGTTGCACAGGAGTGTGCTAAATGTGATGCTGGTAGTATGCACATCAGCACACGCATACATGCCTGCTTATATTTGGCCATTTAATTTATCCACTCTACAACTATATATATATATATATATATATATATATATATATATATAAAAGAAAGAGGTTGTAGTGGTTCCAACGAGAAAAAAAAGTATGTATATTAAAAAGAAGAGAAGAGAGGTGCATAAATGTTTTTGGTTGTAATGTGGATTTATTTAGAAAAAAAAATATTATGCTTTGTTTTACATAATTGTACTACACGTGTTTCTGGTCTCGTGACCATCTTCAGGTAAAAGTGGAGATTTCCACATATTATTAAAAATAATTAATTTTTTTCTTTTGTTTTTTCAATGTTAAATATTCTCGATATGAGACATTTTCTGTGTTAGTAATCCGAATTTCTTTCTTGAATAGGCCATGAAGAGTTCTCTTGAAGGGTCATAAAACAATTAAGGTTGGTCAAAAGCGAAATGATGAATTGCTTATCGGCATTTTATCTTTTAATGTTTTACTGACCCCTGTGCGTTCTTAGATCTGTTTCCATTTTTGTGTGTTTCTGTCATCATGCGTGTATATATGCGTGCGTATATTCCCCCTCCATACATATATTGTCTTACTACGAGGAATTAGTAAACTCATTTGTACATATACACGCATACACACACATACGCACATACACACCATCCCACCACAATGAATCAGTACATACACACATACACACACACATACACACATACTTTCCAAGCTACATGGAACCAGTATACACATATACATATACACATACTTACACACACATACGTACCTACATACACACGTACTTTCTAAATTGTGTGGGGTTTGGGTGCATGCTCGTGAGTAGTTCTCCTGTTTTGTCAACATGCGTATATATATATATATATATATATATATATATATATATATATATATGTGTGTGTGCATACATATATATACCCTCATGTCTCCCGTATATGAGCATGCGTTCATGTATGTGGGTGATTTGATCATTGTATTTGGTCACCCTGTGTGCATGTTGTGTGTTTTTGTGTGTGGGGGTTATGATCTATTTAGTTCGGGTTTAAATTTGTTTATAAAGTTTTTTCCTGTATTTGTAGATACGAGTAATTGTCTGTTTGATATATCGGCATGATATTAAACTTACCCTGGTTACATTTGAAAATGTGTTGTGATACAAAAAGTTTTCTGTTGTCTGTCAATTTTATATTGCTTTTGTGTAGGGAGACCCTGTTGTTCAGTTGTTGGCTGATGCCTATATATGACTTCTTACATTTTGTGCATTTAAGTACATAAATTACATTTTTGGAGTTGCAGTTTAAGTTTTTATTTATTGTGAATGTTTTTGGGGGGTTTTCAAAAGTGTAGGAGTTTCCTTCTATAATGATGTCACAAACCCCACATCTTTTTTTGTTGCATTTTGTGACTCCCTGTATTGTGTGTTGGTTAAATTTAGATGAGGTTAATATGTGTTTTAGGTTTCTTAGGAATAAAGTGTCAATGCCAACACCTGAGCATAGATCACTAAAAAATAAACACAGGCGTTCCCATTATGAATTAAGTAGACCACATGACCATAGACTAACGATCATCATTTCTAGTCTATCCTCTATTACTATATGGACTGCTATTCTTTACACAATTTACTATAATATTTCTCTATTTAGATCACTATATAGATTACTATTCAAGCGAGTATTATCGGGCAAGTACTGTTAGTGTGAATGTTATTCAAAGGCCTCTGACACCAGTATTGTTCAATAGCATTACTAAAGTTGTATCTACAATTACAAAGTCTCTACTACAACAAGCATTACAAAAGTGACAATGAGTATTCATTACCATCACAAAAGTGGTAACGAGTTTTCATTGACATCACAATATATATATATATATATATATATATATATATATATATATATATATATATATATAATGCTTAAGTAATAAGGAGGTAGTAGTTCCTGATTAAAAATAAGAACCACTAAGTCCTTAGTAATTACTTTTACGTTTCAAATACAAAAATAAAGTTAACACATATGGACTTTTGAGCAGATCACACCTTGCTAGGCTTTGAAGGTCTCTGTGGCTGAGTAGTCTAAGGTACATTCCTTTCTTGAGTGCACATTTTCTTTATTAAGAGACTCGAATGCACAAGCAGGTAGATGTTATTCACAGTTACAAAAAAAAAATCATTTGTTCCGTCCTGCTCACCCTCCACCAAGGTTAAAATGATGTGAACTAATTTTAGTGTGCAAATTCTTACTCACATACCCCCTTACCATAACCACTCAAAACATTATCGCGATGGGCCTGATTTACTGGTTGCTGGGCTTGCATATGTTACAGTCACTGGTTTGGTTAAAAGCAGTGGAAACAATATTTTACATATGTAAATAACAGGTGTAAAGAAATAGAAAGAATTTCAACAAGGCAATATTTTATATTTTGATTTTTATTTAACTGAGTAGCAAGTGAGAAAAAATACATGCAAAAAAAAGACGACATTGCAAGTTAGAAATTCTGTCTATATCTCTGAGATGAGGTATTATGATTACTTGTATTCTTTACATTATTCGAACTGTTATCCCCATCTTCCTTGCCATATTCACAACGTTTTGGCTATTGTACACTCCACCCTTCTTCAGGTGATTGGAATTTTCTCAAGGACACATGGCCCAGTAGATAAAGACGTTGGTTAGATCCAGTGACCCAAAAAGTTGTGAGTTCAATACACAGTAGTGGTGAACCAAAATTTGGAGAGTTGAGTTATAGGGAAACAACTGGGACATCCGGAAGAGGCATAGCATGTGGAACTAGAACAATCTACCCTGGTGGACGAAATAAAGGGTTTGGTTCCAAATTCCAATCAACTGAAGAAGACCGGAGTGTACAACTGCCGAAACGTTATGAATATGACAATGAAGATGGGGATAACAGTCTGTATAATGTAAATAATACAAGTTAGAAATTATGTGTGTGATACACGTGTGTGTGTGTGTGTGTGTGTGTGTATGAACGTTCATTCACTAAGGGGAAAGATATCCCCATGCTTGGGAACAAGGTCCCATGGCTGTCATCACTACAGCATTGTATACTGGGCAGAAATGAGAGAGAAGACAAAGACTGGAAGTGTCCTGTCATTTTGGTGAACTCACTTGGAGACGCTGTTAAGCACCTTTTTAATTGCTTGACTGCGCCACCAAATGACTTCTTGGCGAAACTGTCAAAGCTATGTGAGGATAACGTAACCTATGATAACCTCGTACACATGCAATTGAATGTTCAGCCATTGCTAAGTGTTCAAAAAATGTGACCTTTCGACTTTATCAAATAAATATCTCTCAGTATTTTATAGTTAACTGTTTTTGTGTTCATTTTATTATCGGACATTATCATGACAATATTACACAGACCAGAATACATCACAGAGACAATACTGCTATTCATTGGAAATAGCATGTTTATTTATTTATAATTTTGACAACCAAACAGGGTGGCAGCAGTTTACTGAGTGAGTGTGATGGTTGTTGCTTGGTAGTAACATACCAAACAAATTCTTCTGTTGCTAGTTTATGTAATGAACCTTCCAGCCAATCAGCAACTAGAAAATATCTTGTCACCTGAGAAAAATGTTAATTTCCGTTTGGTTTGTCACACCATTTAGTTACCTGTTAGTTCGCCAATTTCAGATTATGTGGAAAATATAGTGAAGTTTTGACAAAGCTGCTATACATTATAAATAGGCAACATTATTTCTGGTTTTGTAAATATAATATTTTTTTTTTTTTTACCAATTACTAGTTCGGTAACTGTCGCATCTCTGTCGTCAGATTCAAATTTCAACTCTCTAAATTGTTTGTACATTTAAAATACTACATTTATGAGAAATATACCACCAAAAATATGCTTTTTTCTGAAATGAAAGCAAAATATCGATAACCCCGTTTTAAAATATTTGCCAAAAATCAGAGAATTATCCGAGTCAAACAGAATTCTCAGTATGTATTCATTAACGAATGAATTTTGGGAATTTTTGTCAAATTCTTTTTACTGTTATAAAAAATCCTGAAGTCATTAAGTGTGAATATACTGAAAATTCATTCCGAATCTTACCAAAAATAATTCAATAAAACTCAAAAAAATGAATTCTTTTTACTGTTGGTGCTTGCATAATTAAAAAAAAAACAAAAAAAAAACGTTTTTTCTTTAACATTGGACAGAAAAAATCTACACTTAATATTTATTTTTCAAAAACTTGTTATTTTTCAGCGCGATTTTTAAATTCATCTCGTTGCTGTTCGTCACAAGAGTTTCTTTTCTTAAAAACATGTTTGAAGATTAAAAAGAAAGTTTAATGTCATTTTTGGGTATGAACTTTTTTTTTCATTTTAAGTTAACAACTGTTACAATTACAATACATTATCTTTGGTATGGCTGTTCAAAAAGGAAATCATTACTACTTTTTTACTATCAGAAGAGTAACTCTTAAATTAAGAATATTAAAAAACACACATTGGGGGGCAATTAGATATTTTATGACATACGAGTATACGTATGTCGTAGTTTATGACATACGGTATGACGAACGTGTAAGAAAATAAAATAAAGGAAATGTACACTCAAAAAAAGTATTCAACTAAAATCTATTTAGTATAAAAAATAAAATTATTCATTCTACTAAGTATCACAAAATCACATAGAATAAAAAATAAGAAGATAATTATTATCTTCTTAAAAACTATTGGTTATATAAGGTTAAAAAAAAACGTTAAAAGATAGCTTATTAAACATGAACATTTAATGTCTTGATTATTGCACTGCTGTTGTTTCGTATTTAATTCTAATTTTTTATTTTTCGTGCGTTTTTTTTTTTTTTTTTTAAGTCAGGGGTGTAATTATGTATTTTTTTTAATTTTTAACCTGTTACCCTACAGGCTCTAGCGCGTAAACGTTATTTTCATTCAGTTTTAAAAAGTAACAAATCACGATATCAATCAAAGAGATGAAATTTAAATTTTTATTATTGCATTATTTTTTTTACACATCAGCAGATTAATGTCAACAACTGAGCACAAATAATTATTAATTAAAAAAATAGTAATTAATGTATTATCCATAAGTAGAAGAATGTCGTTTTTAATAAAAGTTAAAAAAATAACCATAAATACGTAAAAATGCGTATATTGTCGAAAATGCCCTTTTCCACAATATAGCTTTGTACTAATTACCTAAACAATAATAATACTGAATAACTTTTCTAAACATATAACGTTTAAAATCACATCTCCCTCAATAGCTGTCGCAATCTGTAAGTAAAAGTAAACTAAACATTACTTTTAGAAAATCCAGTTAATTAATACTTTTTTAATTTATTAAATGGCTTCGAAACATATCTCGAGGATAAATATTGGATTTTTAAGTGATTTTTAAATTTTTGTTAATAATCGCAGTTCGATGAATAACAAGTGAACCTGTAAGAAATTCTGTCGTCCAAGCTTTTTTATATTAAAAATCCGAATGTCTAAATTCCAAACAATAATAAAATAAAAATGGTCTCATACCTGTTAGTGTTAAATAAATCAATTGTATTTATAAACATATGTACATGAATTCAAAAGAGTCAAAAAGGAGTAAAAATAGTTTTTAGTTGAGTTGATCTTTGGGTAGTTGGTCCACAGAAATATCTGTGCTTTAGAAAGTCTATTAGTAGTTGGTACACAGAAAAAAAAAAAAAAATCTCTGATTGAGAAAAGACTTTGATCGTCAGCGAAGATTCTCTGACCGACTCTGCCGTTGTTGTTGGAGACGATTCGTTTGAAGTCGCCGACACATATTTCTTTCAGTACGCGCTGGTGGAGTTGGAGAAAGCTATGTAGCCACGTCTTGTGTTTGAATATCATGGAGACAGTCGCACCTCTGCTTTCCTAAGGTCGAAATCTGTGGGTTTTTATAAGACTTTTTTCCTGAAAGTTCGCTCGAGAAAAATAGGGTTTCACTTTTCTCTGATTGGTCATATAATTCAAATGATGATATTAATTTCCAACCAATAGACACTTTGATTTAAACGGTGTGTATTGTATTGTGGAATCGTGTTGGCATGTTTCTAAATATTGTTTGTTATTGGGTATGAAATAATGTTTGGGTGTGTTTTAATATGCTATATATGTGGGTATGTAATTGTGTTTATTTCCTATAAACCAGTCAATGTTTTAAAAATACCTAAAGACTTCATTTATACATGGAAATTAATTGTGACAGATAGAGAATCGACCTTTCTTTTATAATATTGATTGTTAACTCAGTTGAAAATATTTTCACTCTCTCTTTCCATGTTCTAAGTAAAAGAAAAAATATTTTTTGCACGTATTGTATTTTTTGTTAATTTAAATATTGATAATCAATTATACAAAATTTATATAAAGATTCTAGAACGTTACAACAAATGATGATAACATTTTACAAGTACCTTGTTTTTTTCTTTTATCTTTTATATCTCGTAATTCATTGTAACAAATCAGCATTCAAAAATATATCAGCTCTTACACTAGGCTCTAGTAACAGTATCGATTTCAACCACGGAGCAGGCTACACACACACACACACACACACACACATATATATATATAACGCCAAACGTTATTTTTAGTGGATAACCGTATTATTTGAGTAGAATTCCCTTGTTTTTTTAACGGTGTTTATTTTACCTACCGGCCTGGGTATTTGAGAAAAAAAATAAAGAAAACGTGAAAAGTAGGATTCCAACAGATATGGCTCTCGAGAAAAATCTGAATAGATGTGCTTTAAGGCAATTAGAACCTAGCTTAGCCGTGAGACTCAATGTTGCCGTGTTGTCTAAAATACGCCGGATCAGACGAAGGGGATCGCAAGTTCGGAAGACAAGTTTTCTCGAATGCTCGGGCCGAATGACGAATTAAATACTGTTTAAGAAAAGGGACGTTAAATACGAGGATCCACTAAAAATAAGGGTTGAAGTAATAAAAATATAGAAACCATTAATTCTTTCTTTTTATTTATATCAAATGGGATTATTATATGATCAACACCAAAATCCTGTAAAGAGACAAAGCAAAGCATTAAATCGCTGATCATTAAACGCCGTTTTCGATGATCAGAACATGTAGCAAGAATGGAAGAGTCAAGCTTTCCGTGTCAAGTCTTATTCAGTGAGCTCACTTCCGGGAAAAGACCACAGAGTTGCCCGCTTCGAAGATACAAAGACCAACTCAAAAGAACACTGAAAGCCACTGGACTTTAGCCTAAACCGTTTAAAACACATGCACAAGACCTTATCAACTGGCGATGTTCCATCACCATCTGAACCCAAATCTTTAAATCCGCTAGATGAGAAAAGGAGAAAGTCAAACGACAAGAGATAAAATTTATCAAGGCTCGATAAAATTGACCTCGTCCTCCACCAACATTACTATGAAGTCAATGCCATCGGCTCTTCCATGCAAGAATTGGTCTACTTGTCCTCAACAGCATTATAAAGGAAGCGATCTGATGTAATGGAATAACCTGCCACCCCCATGAGTGGCGGCACTATAGGTGGTAACCACTTATAAGTATCCGTTAGGACAGCAGAGTCGAGCTGGGATCTGCGAGACTAGTGGCCTTCCAATAGCAGCACGCACACAACTGTACTGACTTGCGACGACCGTGCGCATAACTATTGCTTCTTACTTGTTATACTGGTTTCTACAATAAACTTGTTAGTATTTATCCACCGTGTTTGTCCATTCTATATTCCTATTAGCACGGAATATAACACGATCAGAAAAAAAGAAAGTAAATTCTTGATTACAAGATGAAGCCGACGATATATATATATATATATATATATAGGCATCAAGTATTCATTCAAACAAGTTTGATTAAAAAGGACCGACAAGGTCTGTCTGATTATTTATTGTATTTTTCCGAGTACTAGTATTTTATCCACTTTCACAGTCATTATCACGAACCGATGTGGTGTATTAAGAATACCAGGATGCAGACCAAGGAATTCTAACTACCACATAGACACCATACCTGTTCTTGATAACGACTGCGAAAGTTGAAAATACTAGAAAAAATAATAAAATATGAACTTCGGATATATAAAGCGAGAAACTGCAAACGTTTTTGGTTATAATGTGCAAACTAACGGGGACACGCACACAAAATACACAAAATAGGAAATAGACTTGACAGTCTCAAGGGTAACGTAGAGATAGGAAAACATCTCTCATCAACATATCCATCATCACTACCTCTCAGACCAAACCTAATGATTTTATTACCACTTTGCAGAAATTCACTTTTGCCAACAGTCCAGAAATTAGATCAAGGCTTACTACAAATTCAAAAAACGAACAATGTAACATTAAAAAAACATAAGGAAAATTTATTCCTTTAAAAATTGAATCCTTTTATTTACCTGAAGAAGGTCACGAGCCCTGAAACGCGTGTAGTAAAAATAAGAAGCACAAAATATAATATATACACTAAAACAATCCACATTATAACCAAAAACGTTTCGGTTTCTCTCTTTTTTTAAAAATATACATTTTTTCTCGTTGAAACAACTATAACCTTTTCATATATATATATATATATATATATATATATATATATATATATATATATATATATATATAATTTTTAGTCCGAGATTATTTCTTCTATACAATAAATGCGAATGTGAGCGTGTCACTGTATCACACTTTCAACTTGACTCTTAGAGGCCGTAGCCCAATATACCATACTATTTTGAAATCAGGCCGACAAATGAAAAAGATTCCAGTCCAGTTCCGGGCCTGCAATTCTGAAAGTTTGGGTTACCAAGTTTCCATTACAGCGATTGTTTTCGGATCCCGCCATCTTGGCTTCTACTGATGAAAACAGTTAAAGGGACACAACTCTCTAACTTTCAATAGCTCATGTTCAAATGAAAAAAAATACTGTTCCTAAATTACAGTGTTTCAAAATGAAATTGTCCGTGTTTTCAACTTTACCTCTAGAGGCCGTAGCCCAACATATACCATTTTGGAATGAGGCTGAGTCCGTGAACAAATTAAAAACATTCCGGGCCGGATCCGGACCTGCAATATTGAAATTTTGGATTCCTAAGTTTTCATTACTGCCATTGTTTTCGGTGATATTTTTACGTAATTTTTGCGACGAAATTTTTGTACGATGACAATTCTTATAACTTGGAAATAAATTTGGGAATAATTGAAATTAATTCCAGAATTAATTAGCGAAAGTCATCCATGATATATATAAAAATAATTGTTTGTACGGAAAACAAGGACCTACGCACATCAAATTGTCTTTAAATCAAGTGACTTTAGAAGGTAAGTTTAAATATCAATGCAGTACTTTAATGCAGTGATCAATTTTGACTTGTTCTGCAGTTTATTATTGCCTATTGCATCTGTTCTTCCCTACCTATTGTGATGAAGGCTCAATCAAGAGCATCTTGTAAGCTAGTTTTACTATAAATGCTATTTTTAAATAGGTAAACATTAGCGAAATTGATATCTGCCGGATTAAAAACATGGGAAGTGTTCTTAAAGAAAAGTTACCTCTCGGATCGGTTCGGTTGGGTCTTTCTTTTAATAAGATTCTCGATGTTTCTTAGCCAGTAAACATGTAACGACTAAAAACAACGTTTTTAGTAATAAGATATATTATTATCATCATTATTATAAACTGTATTTTTAATGGCTACACGTGTTTAAGTAGACGTCAGTGTTTTTTTAAACAATGAAATTGACATCTAAACATCTTAATATTGAAAACGCTTTCTTGAAGCTTTTATTTTAGCTTTAATTGAAATCGAAAAGATTTAAAATTTACTATTTCCAGTAAGCAAAATATTTTGTAGTGTTTGCCAAATAGAAATTATATTGATCGGAACTGATTTTTTTTCAGTAAAATCGATCAAATCGGCCATTTTTGACACATTTGTAAACAAAAGTTAATTCTCGGTTTTAAAATTCTTGGAAAAGTAAAATATATATTTCTGAAACGCTATTTGAGGAAAATTAGCAAATTTAAAGTTAAATTAATCTGATTTGAAATAAATATTACATAGCATGAAATGTTGTATACAGACATTTCTAAACTATGAGGTCTTGTTTTTCTGGCGTGTTAATCGATTTATTGACATCCGATTGACAGCCAAACGTGTTCATAGTTAAGTATGGCGGAGCAGACGATAAAGCTCACGAGTTTTTTTTCCCCATAAGTGGGGACAACCCTTAAAACACGTGACCTTTTAATTATAGATTTTTCGGTTTGTACATCCATACTTTAGAAATTCTGCACGTAATCACACATACAAAAACAAATCGAAATTCTTTAAAAAATATTAGGATTCGTCAGATTGTAATAAGCTTTACAATATATGATTAGTAAATACAGTTTTACTTAATAACAATATTTCCTAAGAATTATCATATTGAAAATGAATTTTAAAAGATTTAAAAGCTTTATAAATTATTCAATTTAAAATTGTAAAAAATGAAAACAAATCCTGTAAAAATTCATTTTTCGTTGAATTTTTTTTCTTCAGACAATATTGTCTTTAATATATATTATTCGTAAAAGCAATTAAAAGCGTCTCTAATTAAATAATGTCTTAGTTTTATCGTGTTTTTTATTTTTCAATTCAAAACAGATTTTCGGTCAGACTGGGTCCGATTTTGCAAAGTAAAATTCAGTGATTTAAATTCTTCAAAGAATTCTGCTTTTAACTAATATAGTCACTAAAATTTATCTTGTTGAATTTCTCACGTTTTAATAAAATTAAGGGGCTGAATCACATGTAAAAAAAAAAAATTCCAAGATTTTCTAATAAAAAATTTTTAAAATAATTTAATTCATTTGTAAATAAGTTCTGAAAATTTAATTAAAGTCTGACAATTATTTGATTTTTGTAAAAATTTCCAAATTAATGTGCCTGTCACTGCAAAAAGAGGCCGAAATTCACTAAGCTAAAAGTTAGTACAAACACTTACACAAGAAAAAGTAGTTTTTTAATAAAAATTTTGAATGTTCTAAAAAGGAGCAAAAAATTTAATTAAATAATCAAAAAATACTTTGATCTTTCCTCTTAATAATAACATAAAGATTTTGACAGAAAAACTATGTTTTCATTACGTTTGGAGCATGTTTTCATCATGATATGCTGATTTTTTTAGTGTTTTCATGTATCTACCAAGAATTATGGAGAGTACTGCAGGCCTACAGATGTAATACTACTTCTTCTTCTATCTGGTGTGTCGCTTCGTGACGCGGGCGATTATGGCTCTCCACAACTTTCCGTCCATTGTCTTTGTAGCTCTTAGCAGTGTTTTATGCTATTTCTCCTAACCCCTGTTCTACTTACCATTTACACAACCTTGTTAAGTAGGGTATTCTCTACTTTCCTTCTTGCCTTCAATATATCCTGTGAGTGTTACATTTTCCAAGTCATCTTTCCTCATTACGTGACCTAGAAAGTTACAGGATTTGTTTTTTTTTATTTGTTTGTTATCGTATTATTGATATCTGTCTGTCTGTCTGCCCAGCTGCAATCCGTATTTGGCTTCCTGTAATTTCAGGCTATCACTATTGAGAGATAGAATTCAGATGTTATTAATTTGAGTGTCTTCTAAGATTATTGCTTCAATTCCTCACAATTATAGCAGATTGATAAAAAAAATATTTTTGTTACCACAAGATAGACATCACAAGGTATTCTTGGCTTACCACTTGAAACAGAACTTGATAAATGCATATATATATATGTAGAAACACTGATGGGCTTTATGAAGGCAAATGCAAGGATTTTATTTTGTAACAAGTATATTTATAAAAAGAATAAATCAGTATAATTGTTACAAAATAAAATCCTTGCATTTGCCTTCATATATATAAGTAGGTGAATACAAAATAAACTGTTACAATTGTTCCTCACATATATATATATATATATATATATATATATATATATATATATATATATATATATATGTGTGTGTGTGTGTGTGTGTGTGTGTGTGTGTATTTACACAGTAAATTCTATTTCAGGTATGTCTGATTGAATAAATTACAAATATTATTATTTTTACCATAATTCTTTGATATTCACAAATATTTTTTTCATGTATTCCAATTAAATTATTTAATTGTAATATATGGAAAAAATATTTTTGAATATGAAAGGATTATGATAAAAATAAGCAGACATAATGTTTGTAATATATATATATATATATATATATATATATATATATATATTCTTACTATATATATTTAGTGGATACATGTGTTAAGTTAGACACTCCTGTTTTTTCAAACACTGTAAATGATGTCTACTGGCCTGGACATTTGTGAGTTTTTAAACATTCAACTAACAAGGTCTGTCTAATTTTTTATTGTACCTTTTCAATTTTTGAATAAGTTGTTGCATATCTAGATGAAAATTGTGGATAAATTCTCCAAAGTTTTTGTTTTGATTCTGCCGATGAAATTTGAACAGTCTTGGTAGAATTTCATACAACTTGTTGAAATGAATACTTGCTGCCTAAATATAGACTATATATACATAGTTTATCACTTTAAACATTATTTTTAGTGGATACACATATGTGAGTAGATGCTCTATTTATTTACTAAACAGTATATTTATTTATTTTTGTCAACTGGCCTAAATATTTGAAAAATCTTATTAAAGAGAAAGTTGCACTATCCACTGGCTGAATTCAAACTTGAATCCCTCTTTGCAGGAGAAACCATCATTAGATCCAATGTGATTTAGACCTATTCGTGCGCAAAGGGTCATGCTGATCAAATAGTGCCTTACAAGCACTAATTCTCCCCAGATTCTCAAAAGTTTATATATGCCCAGTTTATATATGAACGTAAGCAAAGCAATTTCAAAAGAATCAGCATGTCATATCTAATGATAGTTTCTCCTGCAATGGGTGACACTGGTTCAGATCAATCCAGAGGGCACATCTTTTTCTTTAATAAGATTTCTTAAATAATCAGGCCACTGTTTAATAAATAAATGGAGAATCTACTCAAATATGGGTGTAATGACGAAAGTACACAGGTGTAGGTTTTGAGAAAGCTTTATTCAACTGAGAATACAAGGTTCGCGTATAGTGTCCTTTTATAGTCCCAGTAAACAGTAATAGCTCTTTCAAAGAAGAGAGTAACAAAACAAGGGGAGACCACTATTGATTATTCATAACAATGGGTATGCATTAAAAATAATGTCCAAGCAATAAATTAATATGTAAGTGATAAAATCTGTCAGATTAATAAATAAAAAATTAATTACTTCTTCAGAAATACATAGATATGTGATAAAGTAAAGAACAAATAGGAAATGTATATGAATTTAACATGTTTTGCTTTTATTTAAGCATCATCAGTAATTTAAAAAAAAATATTTTTCTCCAAAATAAAGCTTAAATAAAAGCAAAACATGTTAAATTTATAAATGTTTAATATTTGTTGCTTATTTATTTTGTTGGATTTAATCCAAGTTTGATTTGCATAGATATATGTATATTCACAACAGACCTAAGAGACTTTTTCAAAACAGGTTGCATTCCTGATAAAAAGAAATCTTGAAGATGTATGAAACAGTGTTACAACCATTTGGTATGTTAAAGTAAAGCTAACAGGTGACATATTAAAGCAAGAAATACAAGTGTACAAAACACAGATGCTGTGCCACTTCAGTTTTCCCAGCATCTTGCCTCCATGCTATCATTTCTCTTGCATAAATTCATCCATAGGAGCCGAGATTTAAATATGATGTTTGCAAGCACCAGTGCACATAAGTACTGTTTACTTGCAGACCTGCATACAAATAGCTACATTTATTCACAGTTCTTTTGACGTTTGGCATCATCTGACATGTGCACAAAACACACTGACACAGTCAGGAGTAGAAAAACAATCTCCCAGCAGATTTCAGCACAAATATACCCAGTCCTCGTTATTGTTTCTTTGACATTTGGATATATTTTTCAACCTGTAAATGTCCAACAGTCCCCACTGACTACTGGCATCTACAGACACTGTTCTCCCCTCATCCCTAAGCAAAAACCAAAGCAAAAGTGCAAGTGTCTGACTTTTGGGATATGTACCAGAGTTTGTATCTTCAACCACTTTTAGCTAGCTTTCAACATTGTTCAGCTTCTTACACTGTGAATGTGATTTTTTTGACATGTAGCTATATAAGTGGCTCTATAACAACATGTGATAAGGCAGTAGTTATCTATCAAACATGTGGTAAGGCAGTAGTCCTACACCAACAAGGTGTAAGGCAAAATTCCTATACCAACAAGGATGAAGGTGTCAGTCTTATACGAAATGGCTATAATGCAGAATTCTATTTACATTATTCGGATTATTGTCCTCATCTTCGTTGCCATATTTATCACAACATTTTGGCTGTTGTACATGCTGGCCTTCTTCGGGTGGTTGGAATGTCGAACTGAACCCTTTATTTTGCTTGCTGGGGTAGACTGTTCTAGTTCCACATGCCATGTCTAATGGATGTCAGTTATCAATTATCACCTGTTAATTCCCTTCTCCAAGTTCTCTACCATCTTAACCAAGTATTGAACTCACACTCTTTGGGTCCTGTCACTGGATCTAACTAACGCCTTTATCCACTGTGACAGGACCCAAAGAGTGTGAGTTCAATAACTGGTTAAGGCATTGGAGAACTTGGAGAGGGGAATTAACAGGAGATAACTGACATCCATTAGAAAAAGATTAGGAAAAGCATAGAACAAACAAATTAAGAAAAAATAGGACACATATTAGGAAAATCATGGGAAAAATTAATAAAGACATAGGACAAATATTAGGAAAAGCATAGGACAAACATCAAGAAAAACATAGGACAAATATTAGGAAAAGTATAGGACAAATATTAGGAAAAGTATAGGACAAATATTAGGAAAAGTATAGGACAAATGTAAGGACAAACATTAGGAAAAGCATCTTTGTCCTACATGTTTCCTAATGTTTACATATTTGTCTTATACTTTTCCTAATGTTTATCCTACATGTTTCCTAATGTCTGTCCTTATGTTTATCTTAATTGCCTGTAGGGATATTCTGAAGAGAAATTACTTTACATGACACCCTGGTTATCATGTCATGGGAATCATCCAAATTTAAATTCATATTTCATCATTAATATTATTTGTTCTGTAAATGTTCTTTGCCATGGGGTAATGGTTAAAGAGTCAGTCTCACAAACAATTACAACTGAGTTTGATTTTCACTAATTTCCTCATAATTATGGTCTATCAGTTTAATAAATATCAGAATGGTACCTTAATGTGGAATACTTGCCTAATACTCTTGTAGACATGCGAAAGCAATAATTTCCTTTTTCTAAAGGATAAATTTACTAATATCCTCATGACCTTTAGGGTCACAGGATAACAGCCCATAGTTGACAATATTCAGTTGCTATTTAGACTACAAGAGGGACAGATTTGGCCCAGCAAATGAGCAAATGACATGCATCCTAAATTTTTGGAAAATAAAAGATATCACCCAGGTTAATTTCTCCATGTGGAATCAATTGTGATCAATAAGTGAGTTAAATGGCATACGTGATACACACTTGAGCTATCATGTCTCTTTTGATTCATGACTGACAAGGCAGAAAATTTTCCTTCAGTAGGCTTCCATTTTTTTCTGCAGTAGACTGGTTGCCAACCAAGGCTATAGAACCCAGTTTATCTTGCTATTCAACTCATAGCTGGGAGGAGAAGAGATAGCTTCATACCATTTCCAAGGGTAATGCATGTAAGTGAATGCAATGAACTTGACTAGAATTCAAACTTGGCTCTTTCTCATTCTGAGCTGATATCCATTACACCACAACACACATTCAGTTGTGATAAATATAGATATAGATATATTTGTGTATGATAAATTCTATTATGTGACTGTATGTAAAATGTTTTCAGGCACAATTCATTTTTGGAATTAATTTCTTTGAGCTTTTCTAGTTCTACCTTCCATCAGGCTAAAATGTTAGTATATCATGGATATATTAATGCCTAAAGTGGGCCTTGGAGAGTAGAGAAAACTAAAATATGTCTCTCTTTCCAAGCACTCCATTATTGTAATAAACTTATATTTAGTAAATATCAATGATTTAGAAATAGATCAAATTAATGAGAGCACTTTATGCTGAAATACGGAAAATGTTAAAATATTGATCAGTTCAAAAAATAAAATTGTATTTCAATAGTGCTCTATACTAAAATACTAGAATAGATATTTGAATGGAAATATAGAACATACTTGCTAAAACCTTCTGTATTTCAGCAGAAAATGCTGTCATAATTAAATATAATTGTTTGTCATAAGACATCCAAGATAAACAAATTAGTGGGTCATGTAAATCAGTCATGAAGTATTTTTATCTTTTTTTTTTCTTTAGATTTCAAAAGAAAATTAATTGTAGGTTTTATGTAAATGATTCTTTCATCCAAAATTCAGTACTTTGCTTTTTCCACTGATCCCAATCTGCAATTGCAACTGAATCAAAACTGATGCCTTTGTGATCCCCAATTCAGTATCCTAGCCCCTGAGCTTTACTTTTGTGTCCTCAAGTCAAACTCAATTAAGGCCTGAACTTCACAAAAGTTTTTTTTTATTTTTACAATTATAAGGAAGGAGTTGATTCCAGAAAAAATGATTCTGACCTTTGAAGTGTCGTTTTCTCAGTAATTGCTAAAATGTAGTTTCTTTTCTTCTTTTTTTTATTCCTTCCTTATTTAAAGTAACTAAAATGTCTACTGTCCAGTATTCAAGGAAATGTAAACCTTTTTGCAGAGGAATGCAAACCATTAATGACAATTTTATACCAGCAATTAGTGGGAATGAATGAATTAGCTTGTTATATAGTAATTAAATTAAGAGAAATATCAGAGGCATTTCTCAATGCAAGATTACTTAAGAGAGAAAGAGAAAGGCTCTGAAAATTAGCACATATGAACCATAAAAGCTGAATACTCTAAAATGCAACATTAGAATGTTTGCATAAAATTGTGCACATATCATCAATGCATTGGTAAAACACTGACCCAGAATTATACACAAATAATTATTTGGAAATTAAAGATTAATTAAAATTAGAATGCATTCCTTTTGCTTACATACCACTATGTTGAACAGCCATTATAATGTGCCTGTCTAACAAACCAGTCATGATGTATTCATTGAACATTATCTGCTCTATAAATGTAGTCTTATGGTAAACATGGTATAAATTAATAAACATCTACTTGATACTATCTTTTTTACCTATAAAATTAAATTCAAAGATGATCCTTACAAAAAAATCAAAATGGTGTACATAGTCATACATAAGAAAATACTTTAAGACCAAACTTTTAAGCAAGAAATTGTGGTCAGCCAATACACAAATGATAGATTCAATAGAAACTCTTGATTGAAATCTGCACATTATTGGCTAAGATTAATAATCAAGATCAAATATTAAAATATCAGTTCAAAAAATAAAATTATATTTCAATAGTGCTCTATCCTAAAAGACTTGAATAAATATTTGAATTGAAATATAGAACATTCTTGCTAAAAACTTTACATATTTCAGCATAAAGAGCTGTCATAATAAATAATAAATATTTTGCATTAACCCTCAATTTATAGAATGCAAGAGGATTTTAAGTGAAATTTTCCATCAATCTGTTTACAAATAAACCTAGGATATTTGTTGTTCTCTTATCATGGAATACTGACGTTGATCTATACATCACAAATTAATCTTTTTCTTGATCAAAAATCAGAATACAATTGCCGCATGAAATTGATTTCTCTCACTTTCACTTGTCCCATAACCCACTAGGGTTGTCAGGGTGCTGTATTTTTGCTTGCTCAACAAGAAGCCTCCACTTGCTCCAGTCATTGGTTAGTGACTGGGTTTGGGCAAACTTTCGCCAGTCCATTCAACCATCACTTTCTTTCACATCCTCTTCTCCTTCCTCCTTGTACTATTCCTTGTAGTCTTGGAGTCTTCACAATCTTCCTCTTCTTTATGGTGGTCAACATGTCTTTATAGCCATTTATCTGCTGATTCACTCTTCTGTGCACTTTTTCATTCATTATTCAATTGGTGTAGGAAATACCAAGACAACATCTTATCTCTGCAGCTTGGATCTGCCTTTGAAGTCCTGCTGTTAGAGTCCATATCTTACATACATATAGGAGAACAACAAGACAAAGGCATGCAACAATATCAACTTATTTTTGAGGGTGAGCTTTTTATCTCTCCATATCAGTTTCAACCATGCCATCATGGCTGTTGTCAACACAATTCTCTCAGTAACTTCTGGTTTAGATCAATCTTGGCTAATGATTGCACCAAAATATTTGTAACTTTGATCTTGAGCAATATCTTGATACTATATTTTGATCTTAAGCAATCTTATTTAACAAAAGGAAGCATTCTTTACACCACTAGAAAGATAAGAAAGGTCCATATTTTTGGCTACATGAGTACACTTGTCAAAAATTATTTTTTTTGCTGAGCAAATTTCAGCTCCCTGTAGTTTGTGGGAAGGGATAAAAGTAATAAAATAATTTACTGTAACCTGAACTTTGCCAGTCTGCATGCAAAGCTTGATCAAGGAGTAGTGGGGGTCAGTTGAAGGTGAAAGAAAGAAAAAACAAAAGTGTTTTTCTACTACAATAAATTGTTTTGATAAATGTGATTTTTTAACCAATGGCTACTCATGCTGGTTGAAATCTGAAATTCTTGTTGACTGCCAAAATTTTTTGGGTATATTGAAGCCAACCTTTGGTTAAAAAGTCCCTGCAATTCAAACATCAGGAGAGTTGGAAACACTATGCCAGCAGGTGATGCTGGGGAGTTATACATGACCGCTGAGGATTGTTATATGATGCCTTCTAAAATTATCTGAAACTCAGTCTGAGCATGGACTCAAAGGATGTGGCAGCAATACCTCTCCTTAATGAAGTCTTGGCAACCAAATTGTCATTTTCACAACAGAATTAAGTCTCATTTTCACCCTGGCTATTGAACAAAACTAGTTGTTTCCACAACAAAGAATAAGTACTGTTCTAAAAACAACACTCTATGTTGATGACTCTGAAGTAAGAAGGCACAAATTTGATTCTGTCACAAACTTTGACAATTCACATCAAATCACAAGAACTATTAAGAACATACACATTTCATACCTTCAAGGTAAATCTACCCTTTTAACTGGGTTCAAACTCACTGAAACCCTTTTATTGAACATTTTCTTGTAATTTGCATTGTTTTGTATACACTGACATTTTTCTTTTTTCAATTTTATGTTATTTGATTGATTTGATTGTAAACTTGATGATCTTTTTTCTACAAATACCAGTGAGCCCTATTTTAGAAAAATAAGTTACTTGTCCAGGAATTCATTATCCACTTTTCTGGGCACAAAAACCAACAAATTTGGGTATCTGAAATATTTATTAACATTTTCTTTTATTTTAATAAAATTGTCTTGGTTTTATATCTAACTGAGTATCTTGTGTCATTTTTTATGGTGTGCTTGTTGTCACTTGATCTCCATTCTTCCCAATCCCTTTTAACTGAACCCCCACAAAATATATATAATAGTTTTTTCCCCTATTTTTCCATACATTCTTAATAAAATCAACTCAAAATAATAAAAAAAAAAAAGTAGCAATAATAATACAATGTGAAACAAGCAATCATAAGATAAACAGAAATAAAATTAAAGAAATGACTTCTGAAAAAGTAACCAATGGATTATTAAAGAGTAAAATAAAAATGGCACAACGAATTGGACTGGATGGTGGAGTGGAATAGCTACCGATTTGTGCTTTGTGTGAACTATACAGACGTTTATGGTCAGTGAAGTTGAGATGCTATCTATGAAAGTCACTGCATCTGAGTTCAAACCTTGCCCATTCTTTATTTTCCTATTTCATGGTCTTTTCTCCAATAGGCAAAAAATTTATCATCACAGTAATGATTTGAGTTATTCCTTTTCTATGGCTTATCAACTCTTTTGCAGGTTATTTAAAGCCAGAAAATATTTTGAGAGTGTAAGAATGTTTTAGATTGTAAGAATGTTTTTATTTGAATAATAATGATTTAGTGATAAAAGTCTTACTAATTAACCCATAGCTGGTGAGAAGAGTGGATTCATGTCTTTCCCAGGGGTATTTTCACATAAGTGAATATAATGAACCCAACAGGAATTGGAACTTGACCTGCACATCCAAGCTACAGCACCTGTTATTCTCAAGTGGTCACCCATCTAGGTACTAACCAGGCTTGATATTGCTTAACTACAGTGATCGTACAGGAGCCAGTGTTTCAACATAATGTGGCCATAAGCCTTATCACCACATTTTATGCGATAAAAAGCAACAATGATAAAATGGTGTCAAACTAGTAATTAAAATAGTGATATTGGTAATGATGGTTCTCCACAGTTACCAATCTTTGCTGCTCTCAGAAATATTTTCTCCCTTTACAACCCTTCTTTCTCTTTGTGGCACTTGTTTCTCTAACCACTTACACAAACTTATCAAGTAGGTTACTCACTGCTTTCCTTAGCATTTTTGCCTTTGATAAGCCATCTGAGTGTTATATTCTCTAAGCTTTCTTTCTTCCATATATGTCCCAAAAATATCAGCTGTTTCTTTTTTATTGTTATCAACAGTTTCTTTATAGTTTCTACTCTCCTTAAAACTTCCTCATTTGTCACATGTTCTGTCCATAGTATTCTCATAATTTGTTGGTAAAACCCCATTTTAGTTGTTTCAAGTCTTTTTATATTTATGGGAAAATTGTTGAGTTTCCACTGCCTATATAGGAAGACAGACATCACAAAGATATCCACAAAAAGATACATGATAGAAATTAACAACAAATAATATTTTCTCTTGAATTTTCAGACATTTCCATAGAATCCATGGAAATTCTACAGTGTTTCATTAGAATTTACACAAGGAATATGAAATGATTTAGATATTAAAAAAATTATTCACGTCTATTATGGATTCTATCAGGTTGAGATAATACTCCAGTGTTCCAACCAATTGAGATCGGAATTAATTGCACTAATTTGAAACTGGAATTTGTTTATTAGAACTAGAAAAAATAAATTCATCAAATGACAAAATGAGTTCTGTAAAACATTCAAGAAACTATAAAGGCCAAGTTAGGAAAAAAATAAAGACAAAATGAAAGAAAAAAGCCAAAAGATTCTTTCTGTAGCTTGTTCAGAAACCATATTATGTCACTTTGACATGAACTTAAATGTGCAAGATGCCTGGAGTCTATATCTTCAATCTTAGACTTTTGAGATAAGAAAACAGATATTTAATTCCCTTGTGTATAAACGAAATCTAGAAGTGTGTATACACACACACATATATATAAATACACACACACACATATATATATATATATATATATATATATATATATATATTGATAGATAGATAGCTACTTCTTTTGGTCTCTAAGGGTTTTGCAAAGTTTTCTGTGTTGAAAAAATTTGAAAGGTTTATTGGCAAGTATTTTTGTTTTACTGAGATTTGTAATATGAAAGACAGAAAAATGGTTTAAATGCTGGCAACAAATAAAAAAAAATGTTACCTAATCTTATACAGCTAAAGGCATACAGGTCATAGTAGTCTGGTTGACTATTAGTAGCAAGTTTGATTCTCACTGGGCACCTTAAACAAAATTTGTCATCAGTTCTTATCCTCTTTATACTGACCTGACACCTTTTCCTCCATATATTATAACCATTTTGCTTAAAGGTTATATTTTCTTGATTTCAGATGAAAACTTGCAAAGTTTCCAACATATTTCAGTGAAATTCTCACTTTCCAAAGTTACAGTTCATTATAGTTTAGATAAAAAAAAAAACCATGACATAGTTTAAACTGATGACAAAGGGCTCTGGGTTACAAGGATTGACTTGTTAAAAAAAACAACCAACATAACCTAAGAAGGTCACAGTGTTAATATCAAATTCATTTAATATAAATCTCTGTATTAAAAATTCATAGAATATCATTGCATATAAATTAATTATAGTTAAGATAAATTATAAAAGCCAATTGTTAATGTTCTGAATAACTGTAAAAATAAAAAACAATAAATCTTTAGAGGAGAAAAAAACATTTGTATTTCAGCCCCAATTCCCACATGACAAGAATGAGCCACACCCTATTCAGTGATTATTATCATTATTATTATATATGTATTCATATATAAATTTATAGCAAATATATAAGACAATTGGGAAAAAAACCTTTGTTTTGATATGTTTCACCAATCAAATATTTTCAGAAAAGCAGATCTTATTTCAGCTAAATCCACATGAGACAAAAATGTGGATTTAGTAAAAATGAAATCTATTTTTTATATGACATTGTGTGACTAACAAAACTTTTTATTTAAGATTGTGTTATATATTTGCTGTTCAATCAGATTCTCATTTAAATACATGTGTATAGGTATAAATAACTATAGGATTTAGAATTTGATATATTTATTGTGTAAGAGTACTCAATATAGAGGTATAAAGCATCTGTGGATATAGATAGGGTAGGTATAGAAATCAACACTGTATATTGATTGTGTGTTTCACACCTCAAACAATCTTCAGTTCTTGGGGCATATTGACAATATCCATATCCACAAATGCTCTATCTTTAATATTAACCAATCTCCACCTATAAAAAAAATTTAAACAATATATATAGAGAATTATTCTCCTCTATGGTGCAGTCTTCCTCGGAAGAGGTGTCAGCTGAGTGCCAAACCACTTTTGAAGGTTGTCGTGATGTACCACAGATCTTTTGTATTTTTTCCAATAATCACTTCACATAGGGTAGGCAGACCAAAGCTGTTTTCTGAGTGTTGTTATCCTCTTGTACCCTTCTATCCCAGTTTGTTAGAGCTGCTGCCATGTACCCAGAGTAGTTGTTAAATAGTAGGTTACTGCTTATACTGACCATTTCTTAATCATATGTTTCTGGGTCAACACTTATGATTTTGCTCATTGTTGTAAGCAGCAGACAATCCCTTTCTTTATGTTGTATGGGTGGTGGGAGTTGAAGTTGAGGTATTGTTTGATGAATGTTGGCTTGTGGTATATGGATGTTCTTGAAGCCTTACCATAAGCGGGTGGCCAGTCTCCACTTTATATTTATTTCCACAGCTGCACGGGATGACATACACACAGTCTTTAGTCTTGTTTTCATCTATGAGGTCTTACTCGGGAGAGGTATCTGCGAAGTGTCGTCAAGCTTTTGAAGGTTGTCCTGATATTATATGGACTACAGATCCTTTGTATTTTCTCTGATAACCCCTTCACATAAGGCAGGCAGACTGTATTCTGAGTGTTGTTGTCCTCCTCTTGTACCCGCTTATCCCAGTTTATTGGGGCTGCTGCCATGTACCCAGGGTAGTTGTTATGTTGTAGGGTACTGCTTATATTGACCAATTATTTATCTAATGTCTCTGGGTCACCACTTATGACTTTTGCTTGTTATTGTAAGCAGCAGACGATCCCTTTCTTTACACTGTATGGATGGTGGGAGTTGAAATTGAAGTACTGTCCGGTGAATGTTGGTTTGCAGTATACAGATGTCTTTAACCCATGCTCTGTTTGAGATATTAGAACATCCAGAAATGGGAGTGTATTTTTACTCTCTTTCTCCATTGTGAACTGTATCAAAGGCCTTACTGAGTTCACATGGTCCAGTAGAACCTGGACATCTTCCTGGTGTGGCCAGAGTATGAAGGTGTCATCTACGTATCTTAATCATGGAGTTCGCCTTAGAGATATAGATTCTAATGCCATTTCCTCAAAGTATTCCATGTACACTACATGCCAAATTATTATTGAGATAACTTTTTTCTAATATTTCAAAAACCGTCCAATCAATTCACACAAAATTTTCACACAATGTTGGCAACACTGACCTGCGCAATCACTGAAATTTTCTTACTTATCTGCGCAATGTAAACAAACTATCGCCATATTTATTATCAACACGGTGATTTGAGTGTGCTAAATTATTAGATAGGTTTAGTAAAATTCCCAGAATTGAGCAAACAAAACGTTTATTAATGTTGTACGTGAATGTTTATGATCAAAAGAAGCTAATAAATAAGATAATCAAACAAATAATAACAGATACAAACAAAGGCACAGTTTTAAACAAATTAATAGGGAATGTGCTTTCCCTGTTTTGAAATTACTTGAAGTCGACGATCCATAGAATTTGTTAATTGTAGGATGTCATCTGCTGTAATGCTGCGAGATATGTCAAGAATTGCTTCCCACAACTCAGCGTTGCTCCTGAATTGTCGTCCGTTGGTGTACAGTCTTTGCTTCATGATGCTCCAAATGTATTCGATTGGGTTCAAATCCGGAGAATTTGCTGGCCACTTCATTTTTCGAGGTCCATCAAAGCCTAACTGTTTCAAATATTCAGTAGTCTTGTGAGCAGCATGTGAGGGAGCATTATCTTGCATAAAAACAATGGCCCTTCTGAAGGCAACTCTTTGCCTTTTCATCCATGGTTCAAGATGCTCCTTCATAAACGCTATGTATGCATCAGCAGTCATTTTGACACCATCTGGTACTCTCCATGGACCCACTAATGTTTTTCCAATAATACCAACCCAGATCATTATGCCTCCACTGCCTTATTGGCGTCTCAAATGATGATGGCGATTCTGTCCGTTCATTACCCAGCCTTTGCACCATCTATCTGGCCCATCAAGTGTTGCTCAAGTTTTGTCTGCAAACAAAACTTTAGAGAAGTCAATCTTCATATTGTCCTCGGCCCATTTCAATTGATTTTGAATGTGATTTCTTGTCAACAGAGGCTTCGATACAGGTTTGACTGTTGTTGCTATTTCCCTCAGATACGGACACCGAGTACTTTTAGACACAGTAGGATCCCCAGCTCATGACTGGTAAGTCCAGGGTTCTTCGTGGACTCTCCTTTAAGTTGTGACATGAGACGATGTGAAATAACCCTCGGCTTGCCTTTATCTGCCCTTTTGCATACTTGTATAGGGTCGGCGGTGAACTTTTTCACTGTTTGATGACACCTCCCTATCATTTTAGAAATTTCTAGCATATATTTACCTTTTGAGAGTTCTGAGGTGATAGTTTTCTTTTCAGCATCACTTTTATGGCCCATCTTTTTGCTAAATTCTTACACTTTTCTAATAATTTGGCATGCTCAAATTACCACACTGATAACAAATATGGCGCCAGTTTGTTTACATTGCGCAGATCAGTATGACATTTTCATTGATTGCGGAGGACAGTATTGCCAACACTGTGTGAAAACTTTGTGTGAATTGATTGGAAGATTTTTGAAATATTAGAAAAAAGTTATCTCGATAATAATTTGGCATGAAGTGTATATATTCGCCATTGCTGGTGATAATGGTGAACCCATTGCTAAGCCCTCATCCTGTCGATATATGTGTAATCCCATTCAGAAATGTGTTATTTGTGTACAGAAAGTCAACATCTCCATCAGATTATCTATTAGAATATTGGTCCATTCTCCTAGGGATGAGTTAGAGGCCAATCTGTCTCTCACTACTGAGAGTGCCTCCTCTGTGGGCACCTTGATGAACAAACTCACCACGTCCAAACTCACCATCTGGTTAGATAGGATGGGAACATCTTTGATTATTTCCACAACATGGGCAGAGTTTTAGACATATGAAATATTTTATATAAAATACAAGTTTTATAACCTAATTATGTACAATAATGGATCATATGCAATATAGGTAAACAATTCAACTAGAAAAATTGAAAATAAATACAATGTATCTAAATAGAAATTAAACACCTATCATAATATATTATTCCATTTTAAATAACTCAACAACATTTTGTGGCAATTTGTAACATCAACTTTAGATTTTTCTTGTTGAAAAGTTGAAGAATTGTAATACATTCATCATTATAGGTAAAAAAATAGAGAATTTTATATAGTGTTTTTTCAAGACTTAGCATGAGCAAAACAAATTAATGGATTTGGACAAAAATGACCCCAGAATGACATCAAAATCCATAAAAAAATTATTATTTAATAGTCAGTTGTGCTTAGTTTAATTTGTAATGTATATAAATGTAAGTAGAAAAAAAGCAAATATTGATAAGATGGCGAGGGTAACAAAGCATTGCCCGGGACTCCCAATCAGGCTAAGGCTCCCAGGTCCGGGGTACTATGCATGGGCCCTGAGTAATGTTATAGATAAAAAGAAAACAGATTAAACCATTTTGATGGGTAATTATGGCAAAAATAAGGACAAGAAAAGAAGAAAAATCTGGTGGAGAGAAATGTGAGAGTTAAAATGTTAACTCCTCACTAAGATACCAAGTGATAATTATAGATATAATTGTATGTGTATAAGACACAGTTTTTTTTATCCAAAATCATGTCCAAAAGTCTGCTGCATCTTATACTTTAGTTTAGAACTCAATACCATTTTTTTCCATGACTCAAAATGGACAAAATCAGGTCTAATTGGATGTATTTATTTATCGGATAATATTTAACTAATGGCATATTACAAAAAAGGGAAATAAATCTTTCATAATATAATAAATTTGAGGAGTTTTTATCAGTAGGTTTAGTGTGTGTGTGTGTGTGTGTGTGTGTATATATGTGTGTGTGTGTGTGTGTGTGTGTGTGTGTGTGTGTGTGAGTACAGGCATACAAAAAAGCTCTATAGCTTAGTGAGTGTGCATGTATGCACACAGAAATGTGCAAGTATTATATATATATATATATATATATATATATATATATATATATATATATAATAAAATACTCTTGTTTTGGTGGACTGATTTAAAATCCAACAACAGCAAATGCCTCTGGCATAGATAAAAACATAAATGGTGTGTAAGTGATATTGTGGAGTGTATAAAAGTTACTGGATGTAGAATTATTTTTAATTTCCAAATACAGCCAGTAAATTATGGCTGTGTTGCTATCCTGTCACTAATTTATTGCTATTCCCAAGGTAAATGTTCAAACAAGCTACTTTCATAATTTCTGCACATGTCAAACATGCTTATTACTAAGTGTTTAAATAAAGGAATGGGGAGATTTTGAGCATCATACACAACATTTTGGTAATTTTCTTTGCTTTACAATCAGATACGTTTTATTCATGAAAATAAGCTTTTTTTCCTAGAATTTCTCTACTTTTTAAACTATGTTTTATACTCCCTAGTGATCGATACACAAAGGATTACAGTACATTTTTTTTTATAAGAAAATAAACAGGCCATAAAAATGAGCTTGGAAAAGCTCAAATGAGGAAATCAAAAATAAAACTGACTTCATAATTGTTGGCAAAACCAGTATCATTAAGGATGAGATTGTCATAAACAAAATTAGACTTGTAGCTTGCAGAATCCAATTCAAGTTTAAATTTGGGAGAAACAAAATGATTCCCAGAAAGAGAACATCATCAAATATTCACCAAATTTCTGGTTTTGAAATCTTTATCCAAATCTCCCAGTTCATAAAAAGTGTTCTCCCATTTAACTGTTAAACATTGGTTTTCTGCTGAGTCTGCCAGTTTTACACGATTTCCCCTGTAAATAAATCATTGAACTAACTAAAAGAACTGCCAAATCAAAATACTTCTTTTCCAAATCCTATGTTTTGAAAATCACTTCTCCATTTGGGACTGTGATTCAGTTAAATTATTACAGAAATAACAGATTTACCAAAGTGAAACTTTAGCCTGAAATTGTTTAATGTTGGTTCCAAATCATCCATCTATTAGAAATAACTACTGTGAATTCAAACAATGTTTTAGAGTTAATATTTGGGGCCATTTTTGAAATCCTTCGTTTTCTCCCTGTTTTTTGTTAAAATCTTCTTGTTTTTCTGAAGGTAGAAATCTAAATCTCCAGGATTTAAGAACTCTAGATTGACAGCTCTGATGAATAACAAACTGATACTTATAACTAAAGAAACAACAGAAATAAGAGAGAAAACAAATGGAAATAGCAACAAGAAAGGGAGATAACTCAAAATAATCACTACAACTGAAGAAAAACAGGAGATATATGGTTATAAAAACTGAGATAAAATTAAAAATGCAGGATTAAACAAGAAAAAATGAGAGAAGAATAAGAAATTTGAAATTAGGAAAAGTAGAAGTTAAGTTTTAAACATGATCAATTCACACCCCATATCAATAAACAGCAATTTCTTACATCTAAAGACAAAAACATGGATGTTACGAAATGTAGGAAGAAACAAAAAAAAACCCAAAAAAAACAAAGGAGTATCTGGAAACCTATAATAGAAATACCAACAATCACTCTGATAGTAGTGATGTTCAATTGATGAAATAAGGCTTAAGCTTCAAAATAGGAAACACATTAAGTACATGGCGAAGATGGCACAGTAACAGACCTTTTGAAAGATACAGGAGAAAAATTCCACAAAGAATTAACGCAGCTATTTACCCAATGGATATGGAATTAAATGTACTTTAAAACTTCAGTCTAGGAATATTAATTCTGCTTTATAAACAAGGAGATAGTTTTGGCAACTATTACCCTATCACATTACTATTGAGCATGTATAAAGTGCTAGTAAATTCCATGGACAAAAACCAGCCACAGTAACAGGTAGATTTTAGGAGTAGCAACAACAGACCCTCTACAAAAAACAAAAGAGATCAACTGAACTAAAAAGAAAAAAAACACCAGAATATCACAAACCATTTTGTTTATCTTTAATTGATGATGAAAACGCAGTATGCAGCTGTTTTTAACTTTTTACAAGAGCAAAGTATTAATGAAAACTACTGAGAATATATATGTCATTACTGAATTAATTCAACTACACAACAATACAAATAAAATAAAGACTGTAAAAGGAGATTCATTTAAGATTTCACTTAAACTACTTACAACAGGACTTGAAAATATCTTTTAAAAAATGAACTGAGAAAGGGTGGGAATAAACACAAAATATTTAAACTCTCTATGATTTGCTGAGGACCAATCATTGAATGAAATATAAAACATAATTAATGTGCTAAATAGGGAAAGCCTCAATGTAGATTTAAAAATGAACAGAAATAAAACAAAAGTAATGTTTAACTGTAACATTCTGAAAAAGATCCTCAAAATAAAAGGTATAGACCTGGAAGAAGTCCAGGAATACACACTTAAGGTAGGTGATAACACTAAAGAAATTAAATAAAACAATGTATAATGATAATTTGTAAAGAATTTACAAAAAATAGAGTTATATTGGAAAGCATCATGCCATAAAGCATAAAGTGATAGTGAATGGATAATGACAGTGGTGGTGTACATTTACAAAACATGAATATTATCAGAGTCACTTGAAAACAAAGCTAAACATGCATAAAGTTCAAAGTAAAGAGTAGTTCTAAAAGATAAAAAGAGATCAGCACATTGGAGCAGAGAAGAAAATGAGATAAGAAAAGTGGCTAAACAATAAAAATGTAGCTGAAGAAAGAAGAAAGAATAACAGATGGAGCAAAAGGTTGCTTGATTGGTGGGCAATGAGTAGCAAATGTAACAGGAAAAGAGCAGATAGATGGAGATATGGAGTAGAGACATTTACTGATAAGACATGGTAGAGAACAGAACAGCAAGGGTAATCAAGGAAGGATTTGGGAAAATGGCAATGATGTTATATATATATATATATATATACATATATGAGAGAAAAAATATGACAAGCTGGAAAAAGATTTCATGTGACACGTTTTGTCCTTTAGGATTACACTGGACTAAATTGATGTTTAAGTTGATGTGACTACATATACGCACGAAAGAAAAGAGACAAAAAGAAAAAACAGATCACACAAAAACTTTTCCACTTTGTGTGTGTGTCTGTGTGTATATACAGCATTTTCCTACACACATACATATATATATATATATATATATATATATATATATATATATATATATACGAAGAAATATAGTTTTAAGGTGTACTATATTTATGGGATAAAGTGCTCAATATCAGAGATAGAGCGTATGTAAATATAAAAGTGAACATTGAAGTCAACACTCAGAGGCAACAGGCTGTTTCATGCTAGATGTAATCATCGGGCCACAAGTATATATATATATATATATATATATATATATATATATATATATTATATGAGCTTTAGCTCTACTCTGTATTGAGTCCTCTTTTAAATGTTACAGACAGTAGAATTATGAATTATACTTCATTTGTTCTCATCTTACCTGGATATATATATATATATATATATATATATATATATATATATATTATTAATCTTAACATTCTTTCAGTCTATACATGTTTGAGCAGATGCTCTATGTGAATCATGTCTACTGACCTGTGCATTTTCTTTATTAAGTCTCTTGAATGCGCAGACCAGTTGATGTTATTCACAAGTATCTACTCAAACATGCATATCAACTGAATTAACATTAAGATAATAAGAAATAATGTTGGATTAAAAATATGAAATAAAAATCAATTAATTCCTTAGAAATATATATACAGTCATACACATACAATTCTATTTCACTGTATCACAGCTCATCAGTGTGGTTAGACGTCCAATTGCTCCATGTGGGAATTGAAACTCCACCAATTTGGCATCAGTCAGAAATCTTATCCCTAAGCTATTGGCACATGTCAGAGAAAGGGAAATTTTAATGTATTATATATGAAATGTATACAAACACCAGTGGCCAAGAGGGCTCAATTCATAATTGAAAAGAGGTGTGTTAATAGCAGCAGCTGACATATATATATAAATTCTGTATTTAAGCTGCAATCCCTCTCTAATACATGTTTGATGAAAGACCAAAGATAGATCTTTGTTAAAACCCTTTTCTGGTGAAAATTAAAATAAGGATGGAAATGACATAGTTGGAAAAAATAAAAATTCTTTGATAATGGCTTATTAAAACTAGAAGTGCTCAGGCATTGGTCAACTTAAATTTGCACTGTGAACCAGGGAAATTGGTCTGAAATATAAAAAAAAAAATTAAAACATCCATAATGAAGAACTTTTTTCTTGATTCTGTATAAATGAAAAATTGCTGCCAAGTACACCTAATATAGGATATGGAACAAATATGAAACTTTTATAAATTTAACATGTTTAACACATTTATAAATTTAACATGTTTAAATATTTTCTATTTGTTTGTTATCCTATCATTCTGTCAGATTCTAATCCATATATATATATATATATATATATATATATATATATATTTGCTTTTAAGCCACAGACATATTAAGTATTTTATACTTAAGTATTTTATTTCTTACACACTTTTACTGATGATTCAAAATTATAAATATCTTTATTATTATTATTATTATTTCTCCAGGTATTTTCAGTCAATTTTGTTGTCTTCAATTATAAAATTTCAAACTAAAAATATAATATTGAACAAATTTTAACAATTATTAGTGTGTGTGTGTGAGTGTGTGTTAGCAGATAAATCTATTTATAAAGAAACTCTTTAGCAAAGGAATCAGTTGCAGAAAACATTTTTTATAGATGAACCAGTAGAACCATTTTCAGAACTTTTTTCCTTAAATAACTGCCTCCCACTTAATTTTCACTCAGGTGCAAACTTTGATCCCCCCTGTCATTAGAAAATGATTTCCCTTTGTATGTCAATATAAAAGGATAGGAATTTCAATGTAAATGATCTTTAAAAAGGAGTGATAGTAAATGTCAAATTTTAAAATCACATCATCACCACCAAAATCTATTGATATTTATTAAGCTTAGCCTAGTTTGGCACAAGGCTACAGGTTTGAGTCACTCATTGCAAAATTAATAGCTTCCAAAATTATCATCATAAACTTCTTTTCACAGTTATTTTAGTAAAGTTTCATACACAACTATTATTTTAGTTAGAAATGTATAACAAAATTATTTAATTTTTTTAACATTATCTTTACAGTTACCATTATTATTACAAATACTATTGTCAGTACTATTACTATTATCATTATCATCATTACTATTATCATAATCATCACCAATATCATTACCATTATTATTATTATCATTACTGTTATCATTATCATCATCATTAATCACTATCATCACCATTATCATTACTGTTATTATTATCATGATCATTATCAGTAGCATTATCATTATAATAGATTGTATTTAAACTACAGTTTAAGTAAATATAATTTTCCACATTATAAAAATATTATTTCTGTTTAAAAAGACTCTTTTACTTTTTTTATTTCTTTATTAGGATTTCATGACAGGTAAAAAGCTAAAGTGTTTGTACATTTTTAAAATCTGAGTTTTTCTCGCACTCCTTTGAAATAAAAACCCAGTGACACATCAGTGACTACCAGAGATAAGATTTAGATGGAGAGACCAGTTGTAGATTTTATCAGTGTGATGCTAAAATGGTGTAAGTGCATTTTTAGTGAAATGAGAAAAAAAATGTTGAAAAGGGCCTAACTTAACATCCACCCTTTTTACATATGATTTTTTTAAATAATTAACATCTAACTTCATAAAAAGTCTTTGTATCAGAATATTGTCTATGTCATTGTTATAGAGATCAGTTTATTCATTTCAGAAATGGAAAAGCAAAAAAAAGGGTGTATATTGACTTACACACTTTTAGAATCACACCAATTAGTTTTATTGTGAGGCCACCAAAAACTTTCTTAAGATAAAATATTTAACATTTACTGCAGGCAATGCCTTCTTTTTTCTTTTCTTTTTTACTTAGTGCAATGGATAGATGCCATTTTAGAGTCTGATCCATAATGTTCAGATTAAATTATGAAACACTCACTCCAGAGTATGATATTGTCTTGACCCACAATTCCAATGATTATAGAGAGATAAAATAACACATTTGTGCATCCATAACTGGGATAAACTTCAATTTTCAAATCCATATTAATAAATATTTCTGAGTTTCAGGTCTGACTGTGCAGTAAGGTGTGACCATGAAATAGACAGCTGTAATGAAGTTGCTGATTTTGAAAGGCAACACACCACAAACAATTTTAGGAGATGATGGCAATGTATGGATCGGATGCACCTTCCAATAGTGTTATTATGTACTAGAAATGGGCTCTTGGCCAAGTGGTCAAAATGTTAGCGACATGAGACCTGGGTTCAAATATCACCATGGTTGTTGTCATGACCCAGAAATAGTTGTAGATTAACATGTAATGTTTATGAGGTAGGAATTCATTAAACATTTGTCCTGCCCCACTTCCAATAAGCATTGAAAGTTGAAATTGCACATTTAGAAACAGGCATACATACATGGAATTTACTTCAATTTTCAGATTTTAATTTCATTTTTTTTTATGGCTTATCAACCCTTTGTGGGTTATTTAAAGCCAAAGCATATTTTGGATTGTAAGAATAATTTATTTTTGCAAGTGAATATTGCGTTAACAATTTTTTTAGAATAACAACGATTTTTCCAGATACATCTACTACTTAAACCATATCTGGGGGAGGAAATCGATTCACAACTTTCCCAAGGGTATTTGTGCATAAGTAAATATAACAAACCCAACTGGAATTCAAGCTCATCTCTCTTTGATTTCTTATTCCAAGTCGTTATCCCATACACCACCCACACATCCCTTCAATATACAGACTCATATTAATAAATGTTTTTGTGTTTCAAGTGTAAATGTGCAGTAAGGTGTAACTGTAGAGTTTATAAAGTACAGAGCTGTAATCAGGTTGTTGTTTTTGAAAGATCAACAGTCCAAAGGAAATTTTGGAGAAGAAAACAGCAGTGTATGGATCAGATGCTCCATCCTATAATGATAAATAATGGTTGTGGATTTTTGAATGGTTTTAGGCTTCGGTGGACACCATCCCTATTCCCAGCTACCCCCAGTCAACCATTGATTATGACACCATCCAACAAATGGAAACTGATATTTTAGGAGATGACTGCATAAAAAAATTGCAGAACGAATGGACAGAGTCAAGATCTATAGAAAAAGAACACTCACATATGCGGAAAGTGTTTAACATGATTGGTCACTTATTTCCAGAAGGAAGCTAGATTCATTTGCTCCCATTAAATTTTGGCCTTGTGTCAGTAAAACCAAAATTACATTTTCACCCAGCTAAATACGCAGGATGTAATGTTGGTTCATCATTTTCATCCAAAGATTAAAGTGTATTTCAAACAATAAAAGCAGTCATTCACCACCACCACTATGCAATGAGCTATGTATTCAACCCTTTGCTGGCAAGAGGATGCTTAAGACGAAATCAATATGGTGCTTATAGATTTCCAGGCCAAAGAAACAACAATAACTGGAATCATACTTCATTGCTGTTAAAATTACAGGAAGCCATCAAAACTCATAGATATAAAGATGTTTGAATCTTGTAAGACAGGGCACTAATATACAATACCCATGTGGCACAAATGGAAGCACACTCTTGTGGCCACAAAATTCTTTAACATTCCACCTATTCTTCTAACCTGGTACAATCTGAAGTCCACTTCTTTCCAGCCGTGAAGTTATATCAGAAATGCAGGTTCTTCCATGGTGTCAACATGCTGATTAATGAAGTGCTGTCCTTGCTGCAGTTCCAGCCTGTGGTGTTCTTCAAGAAAGATCTCTACAATGCACCAAACAATAGAAATTGTGTATCATTCTGGATGATAGCTACGAGTCAAAGGATTAATCAATGTGCTAATTTTGATGTTTCTTCATCCACTGGAAATGGATCTGGACAAAATGCTAATGCACATCACTTATAAATGTTAGGATACCAAAACCTTCCAAAGCTTTCATTATCTTTTAGTTTTCTTTGGCATGAATGGCATTAAAAAACATAAAATAAACAAAAATATAAAAAAGGCTTTTGGACTAGTGAGAATAAAGTAGGGAAGGGAGCATTGAGAGAGTTCGAATCCTGTGTAAAGGAATTTTTTTCTCAATAAATTCGATAATAATAATATAATTTGCATTGTCAATGCGTACGAGTCACGCCACTCCACAATAGTAGCCGGCTTTTGCTTCCGTCTCAAGTTAATATTTTAACTCGAGTTCACTTTTGTGTACACTCTCTTTCACATTTAGGAAAAGGTCAGAAAAATATTTTATTTTCCTTCTTATACACACGCGCATACACATACGTACGCTCTGGCAATTACATGTATATCGTTATATGTGTACCTTTTGAACCTATGTGTTTGTGTGCGTGCGTGCATCCATGCATGCATATGTACAGGTTAAGTGTGTAGTGTAACGCATGTGTAATGTGTGTGTATTGGTGTACACTGTAGTGTACATTACACTACAGTACAACAGTGTGTGGTCAATAAAATACTCCGAGTGACACCTGTGCAAATGCATATTAACTACAATGTGTTTTATTTATTTTACGTGTTTATATATATATATATATATATATATATATATATATATATATATATATATATATATATATACTGTGTGGTGTACAATGACACAAGAAGAAGTGATTGTATTTTCTGTATAAATGTGTATGTGTGTGTGTACCTCTGCATATATACAGTTTCTGAGTGTATAAGTTTGTAGTGTAGTATTAACGATACTTTCTTCAATGTCAGCAAAGCATATCAAATTAAAGAAAAGTATTTTTTTAAATAGTTGTTGAAATAAACAGTAATAATGAGCTTGATTTTGTTAATAATAGTAATAATTTTGCTGGTGATAATGCTTTATCAGCAGCAGTGGGAATGTATGAAAATATTTCTGCTCCGAAACATATCGTGTGTTTTCTCTGAACCATTCATCTTTTAGCATCGGTCGGAATGGGACCGCCTACTTTTGCCCATATATGGAATTGATTGACGTCTCGCCTTGTAACATTCTGACAATACCGAAAAAGCGGCATTCCAGCTAACATAGGGTCAAGAGCCGGTTGTGTTTTCTACCTTTACAAACCGACTACCCTTTTATATTTTACTTTTATTACATAGCATTATACTGCTGTGTGTACGTATATATATATATTTTACCTGGTATAATTGTTTGATTAATTTGTGAAGAAATGGATGTCTTATTTAGAGTTGTACGTAAGAGCCCGACTGTCTTCAACTCTTTCCACAAGTCTCGCCACCAGAGTAAGTTAAAAATTCATTATTTTTCCTTTTTTTATTGTTTTCTCCTATTTTTCATTCTTGCTATCTAAATCTAAATCTGTCGTTCATTTGTTTACACATTACGAAAAAATATTATGTTCATTTCAGTGCATCATTCATTAATCATTACACACCTGTATCTCGAATGTTTCGAAGAAAATCAAACTATTATTAATAATCATTTCTTCCTGATATTTTAAATGTTTATCAGTTTAACATCAAATCCTCATTAGAAAAAGAAAAATTTAAGTAAAAATGTTTTTAGTTCTTAATCGGTGACAGTCGGTCTTTACACTCTTTTGTATTTTCCACGCAAAGGACAACTTTAAATTGTCAACACAGTATATATTTCCAGCTAAAGGATTTGTCGTTTACTTATAAAAGTTTAGATGTATTGTTTTTTTTTTTATTTTAAATTATGAAAAATATCACCTTATGGATAAGGTGCAGCGAAAAGAAAGCACTGACTTTGTTCGTACTAAGTGCCAAAGACTTGTAACTGTATCCCGGTACCGATTGAAAACTTTAATAACAACAAACCTTAGATATTGAACTTGCAAATTGGTCACATATTTGAAGCATTTAGTTTTATTTACTGGATATTAACAGCTTTTGTTGTTAAAAAGAAGCCGGTTGTGAAGTACCTCATCAAAGCGGATGGCGTGAGACTCCCTCCCCTTTTTGGTGGCCTGATCCGCTCGTACGATACTATCTACGAATAGGAACACTCGATTCGTTCGAGCTGATTTCTAATAATATTTTAGCTGATTTATCCCTCGATTTCTATCGCATTCGCTTCATAATCACCCAAGGAAGACCCAACTGGTCAGATTTTCACTCCAGTCCCTCTAGAAGGGTCAAAATACATCTTTGAATAATTGTAAATGAGGTAACTGGGAGGTGGAAGGAAGGGTCGGGGAATTGCATTCATTAACATGTGTTGTTAGTAGTTTGTAGTTTTAGTTACCGGCATTATTTTACCCTTTTGGTTTCATTTGTATTTTACATTTTTAATTATTTTTTCTGTCATAACCTTTTGTCTAGATTTTGCCGATTACTGAGGTGTAATGTTTGTTTTTAAGCGTACTTATAAATCTTCGCGTTTGTTTGCCGCAGTCAGGAAATCAGCTACTGGCTATCATGTTGAACGTTGTTCGTCCATGCCAACCCGCTTCTAAAAAAGATAATGTTTTTATCGTTTTTCCGCATAAAAACAATCAGATCAATAAATAACAGTGTTTGTTATTCTTTTTTCTAAACCCTTAGCTTGATGAGCATTCAATTCCTACCTGGATATTTGTTTTAAAAAGATCTGTGTGTGCAATAATGACGAGCAACATAATGCCGGGTCTTTTTCCAACTTCACTGTTGATAAATTTTACAAATCGAAACAAAATAAAACGTTAATATATTATGATTTATTTTAATCTTATTTCTGACTTTCTTTCTTTTTGGAGTCCAATATTCCTTTACTTACTTTTATCATTTAAGAAAGAAGAAATCCGAATCTAAAGAAAAAAATGTTGTCAAAAATTTAACAATGAACAAAAATAGAAGATCGTCTTCAATATTTTGCTTTTTAGATCGGTTTAGCTAATTTAATAATATTTATTATTTTTGCTTATTATTTTCATGTTTCTTTTCAAAATTTAAAATAAAAGTTAAAAAAAATGAAAAAATTTAAAATCAGCAGATGTAAATGAATGTAGAATAGTATGGGCGTTCAATATTGTAGCCAGTGTATGCATTGTAAATAGTGAAAGGAGCCCAGCTCATCAGCCGATGCTACTTATGCAAGCTGAGGCGAGTGGCGTGATCTTTCCCAGCCAACCAACCCAGGCTTTCCTCAACAAAAACACGCACGTCCTCAATGGCTTACAGACTAACACTCACTTAGAAGTATTCCCCCATACACACTTTCCATTTAATTCCCATATACACATACATACACTCATCTTACAAGCACCGGCATTTTTTTTTGCTTTTTCTTCACTGCGAACTTTTTGACAATCTTTAAAAAACAAGATTTTGATGTATTTGGCAGTTTTTACTGACTTTTTTTTTTTTTAAAATTTACTAATGAACAGATTTTTAAAATTAAAATGATCAGAGATTTAGCACGAGGTTAGAAACTTAATGACTTTTTTGCACTTCTGCTTAAAATTCAAATTTTATTTTGTAACTGACAAAAAAATATCAATATTTTATGAATAAAAAATGCTATTTTTAGTTGTGAATAAATACAGTTAGTGAAATAGTTTTAAATTAAATAAGTAACAAACCTAGATTTTTAATTAATTTATGCAAAATTAAATAATTAAAAAAAAAATATTTTTTTAACTTTCATAATCTGCCCTTTTTTATTGTTTGTTAAATCATGACAATTTAATTATTAATTTTATAAGACTTACATTTATTATAATTTACGCGTAGAGAAAGTTTAACTTTGAATTTAAGTAGATGACAATTTAAAAAAAAATTAAGAACTATGAAAGAAAAAGCTGTCAGTTTTTTATTCCAACATTTAAAAATTTGTAACATTTTTTTGAATACTCAATTTATTAGAAACCTGTTCATTATAATAATTATTATGAACATTTGTTTTTGTATTCATTCATTGTAAAAAAAAAAAAAGAAGAAAAAAAAGTAAATGCTTGGTAATAAAACCAAATTTTCTTTTCCATCAACTTAAATGGTTTGTAAATAAATAAATATACAAATTAAACTGTATTAAATTCTTAATATAAATTATTAAATAAATGATGTGTCACATCTAACCTTCAATTACAAAATTGCTTTAATAATCTCTTTGACAATTTAAAATGCCGAATCTAATAACAGCTACCGAGTGATTATTTAAATTGTACAGATGAGATGTTTGACATCTTTTTAAGCCTTGGCGCCACAGTTGCTAGAGAAATGTCTTGATGTTTGTATGTCGCCGGGTTGGACTAGAATGTCGTCAATTCACTCTACTGCTGCTGCTAAGGGAGGTGAAGATAATGAAACAAGAAGCCTGAGCAAACCAAATGCTGTTTGAGTTTGCTGAGTCCTTGACTCCTTCCCACCCGCATCAGTACGAAGGGGATCAGTTTCCCTTCGGAATGTCTACTATCTTTCTTATTGGCCATAGGCTACATTGTTTGCATAACATTTTTTTTATGCTTCTGTTAAAAAAAAAAAAAAAAAGCTGACAATTATTATTAATAATGATTCTTCTTATGAAAATAATTATTTTGTCATTTGATGCTTTATACGCGAATTTTAAAAATAATTTCAAATATTGAGAATGTAAAAGAATCCACTGTTGCAATATTTTTTTCTATCAAAGACGAGCTAAAAAAAACATGCAACCACAAAAAATGTCTTCATGTGCATAACTTCACATTTTTTTACCTAATGACACTTTACAAAAAAAAAAAAAGTGTTATTTATTGTTTTTAATTAAAAATCTGATTTTCTTAAAATAGATATGTGTTTTATTTTTTAATTAATTAAAATCATTATATTAAAAAAAAACTTGTATGTTTGTGGAGTGTAAGTACTGAAGTAAATTTTACATTCACAACGAATAATACTCGTATATCGTAATTGACATGAGGTATGTATTATTCTTTACAAGCTAAATTGCATTTAAAAAAATCGTTAAAATCTCATCTGAGCTTCTCACCTCATTGGAATCTAAAATTTACCACTCTTTCAATTTAATTAAAAAAGTTAAACATTTGCTAAAGGGTGTTGGCTCTCACATTCAATAAAGTGCTGATTCGAAAATATACAAAACATTAACTAACACTTTTTATTAGTCGATTGGTCGTTTCATCCTTTTTTCTTAAATAATAATCTTTTATTTATATATATATATATATATATATATATAGTACTCCGAAAATATTATATATATATATATATATATATATGTGTCTTGATAAGGATTGAATGACCGTGAGAATTACGGGAGTGTTTCTCTTGCTGACTACTACACCAAGATAAAAACGTCATAATATCTTACGATCTTCCTGGGCCACGTCTGATAATGATCCAGAGTTGTTGTTGTTAATGTAGCAGCTGAAGGAGGGCCACCTTCCTCTTTTCAAACGATCGCCGTTTGACTGTTTCCACTGTACAAACGGATTTAAATATTCTCATCATCGTTTATTTTGTTCAACAGTACAGAACGATCTTATTTTAAATATTTATTAGTAATAAATACGTTTTTGAGATACATTATTTTCATAGTTTTTTTTTTTTTAATGTCGCGAACTTGAAAGAAAGAAAGCATGGTTGACCCAAATTTCTTTCTTTTTGTTACATGACTTAGCAACTTGTTTAGATAATGTTATTAGTATATTTATTGCTCTTTTAATTGATCTATAGTCGAACAGAATAAATATGTACTCAATGAATCATACATGTTATTTTTTTAAGTACCCGTAAAAAATTACAGCTGTAGTTTCACTTTTATTGTGTAAAGGCTCTCTTTAAGGTGTGTCACATAACAAAATATAACGATTTTTTAAAAAAATACTTTAAAAAACTAATCAAGTTTTTTTTTTTTTTTTTTTTTTGAGAGTTCAAACTATTCACTGGTTGCATTTTTCATTTTGTGTTAAAAAAATGTCAAAATATCTTTTTGAAAAATCCCGATGAATTCACTAGCTTTTTAAAAATTAATTTTTTCCTTTTATTTTAATTAGGATTTTACATTTTTCAATCACCTCTTTTAATGTAATAACAATAACAGTGAAAACGGCAGTGTATAATTTCGTGTGGCTCAACCATTGGTGTAGTAAGAAAGAGCTTATAATCACGCCATATCATTCCAATCTCTCTTTCTAACGATACTATCCACTCTTTCGAATTCATTTGCCTTTCTCTTCTCTCTTTCACATTCTTTCTCTTCGTTCCCCTTTTCTCTATTTAACTATCAAGTGTCAATGTGTGGGTGGAACTAAAGCTTTCTTCTTTTTTTTTTCCTTTTCAACTTCGAGCAAAATGATTAATTAAAAAAAAAACTTGATTTTACATGTCTGTCGAAAAATGATATTTAAATGTATTAATTGATGTTTAGATGGAAGGGGAACTCTGTGAATGTCATTTACTTCTTTTTACTCCCACCCCTCCAACGGTCTTTACATTCATAAAATGGTGGGTCGGTGATAAAATGTGTCTTCTTTTACCCTAGTCGCATTCACTAGAGCTCCCTATGAATGCTAAAAAAAATCCCATACCTTGTTCTTTATATCTTTGTCTGCCCTATAGCAACCGTTAGATTTTAGACATGAAAAATAACTCACCCCAAAGAGTCTTCTTACTCGGTTTATTAAGGGATTTTCACTGTAATATTAACGATAATCAGGTGGTGTAACATTTGAACAGTTATCGGGTGGAAAGTGGATTCGACTCGCCGAGTTCACATTCTGACCAACGTTTATTTCGTGCTGTTGCCCTTGGGAAAGGCATGAATCTATCTCTCCCACACCCAGCTATGAGTTAAAAAATGGCAGACAAGAATAGAGACTCTCGAGCCTTGTTCAATAACGACGAGGACAACTCCGAATCCAAAACCGTAAAGAAGGCAACGGGAAACCACCTCACCTCACTATTCTTTCCCAATAAAAAGTCGTGACAATTCACAGATATTAAAGAAAAAGAAGTCGTGGAGAATCATGAACGCCTACGTCCTGAAGCAACTAAAACATGCACTCTACTACTTAAAAATAAATTTTATTTTGTAATATAGCAGAAAATGGAAATGCCGAAAAGAAGAATCATTTTTAAATGCTCTTTTGATTCTTTTCTGCATGTCCATCAATGACTCGTAGTTAGAAATTCCCCATAAATGATAAAGTATTTGTTACTATCAAAAATAAAGACTTGTTAAACTTGATTTAAATTTTAAAACAAATTATTGTTATAGTATTTTTTTCTGTTAGTGTTCTACCTACCTACACATTTGGTAATTCATCTTGTAATTTGGAGGAGAGAAAAAACTTGATATATTTCTAAGTTTAGTGCCTGTCATGATCGCATATAATCTGCCTGTTTGTAGGGGAATAAATTTTACTTTGAAAACAGCTCTTTTGCATCTATTTATAAAATCAAGTACATTTATGATTGTGGGTGAAATTCTGTAAATGCCATCAGGTGGTAGTAACTGACAAAAGGAGTTTCTGTAGACACAGTAGACCCCCACCCACCCAACATTATTTTTCTCTGATAAAAAAACAATAATCAACAAGCAAGAAAAAAAAAATTTAATCTTTTAATTGTGTGGGGGAGTTTCATTTAGAAACATTGAGGCTATGCATTTTAGACATAACTGAGAAATCAAATATTCAGATCCATATAAACTTTTTTCTCTTTAAATTTGTAACGGAGAACTCTTAAACCAAAAACCTATAGTTTATTTTTCTTCTGATCAGTGAATTTCAGTTAGCATTTTAAATGTTCATATTCAATAATTTCTCTCATAAACTGTGACCATATTTGAAAATCAAATATAGAGCCTAAAAATGCCATGTTTCTCTTTAGATATTGGTTCATTGTTAAATAGTGCATTCATCTTGGTTTCTAAGAATTTAATTTCTTTTTATATTTGACAAGATATCAGTCTACAGGAAAATGATTTTGTTTTATCAAATTTAAAAAATCAAGAATAAATTATATAATTTTCCATTTATATTAAGATTGCTCTGAATTGATTTAACCAATACATTTCTTTTTGTTTATAATCCTTTAAGTTTGTTAGCAAAAATGGAGTGTGGTGGATATATTACTTGAGAGATTATCATGAAAAAGGTTAAAAACATTCGAGAGGGTAAACTCTGAGACTGAATTATGGATAACAACTGCTGAATTAATGTATTAAGTAATAATCTTACTTTTGCTAATCTGTTAAGACTTGTAAATGATCAAACTATTTAAATATGAGCTCTTTCTTTTTAACATGCCTAACTTAATATATGATCTTTAAAATATAGTTGAATTTACTACAGTTTAAGATGAGCTGAGATTTTCCTGCCACAGACCTAGGATCAAACTTTCTTCTATAATTGTTTAAGAATATTGCATTATGGACTAGATCATGTTCATTTTGCAAGATAAATTTAGTTTAAAGTTTGAGCTTCATTCACCCAACATTCATTTTTTTTTCTTTTTAATCCTTTGTATTTTATTTTTTTTTTTTTAAGTTAACATGAAATTTGTTGATGTATTAAGTAACACATTAAGATGTCATTTTGTTCAGTTGTACTTTTTTAATATTCCCATTTTTAAACCATTTTGCCAAGACATTAACATTGTATGCTTGGGTTACTTTAAAAAAAAATTTCTATGCTAGTAGCAAGGTCATGTCTTTAAGAACTGGACACATTTCATATTTGTATATGTAAACAAAATTGTATTTAGGCTGTGAGAATGTTTATAACCCTCTTTCCATTCTCCATATTGACTGCTTTTCAGAACAAGAAATGCAAGGGAATAACCAATGAAATTTATCCTTCTCAAATTCCTTTTCTTCATAATATTGTTAGTAAAAATACATAAAGTCAAATGCTAGACATGACTTTTCTGCTTCTATTTGACTTGACATTTTGTTTATATTTGGGGTACAAGTGTACAGTTAAAATATCTTTGAGATGACATTGCATAACAGTATTCATAAATATTTAAATTCACTTCAGCATATCAAAATGTCAGGAAAATATACACAATCTGATCACTTTGAATTTAGTTATAAACTAAAACTGGAAAATATAAAATTGTTTTGTTTCTTTATTTTTTTTTTTTTACATGAACTAACAAATATCTAGATATTTTTAAAAACAGAATACTCTAAAATTGACATGTCTTTTGCAATATTTTTGTACTGGATTTTGTGCAGTAAAAATTAAATTTTCACTATAATTTAAAAAGCATTTTCAGTTCTGCTTTCTTTAAGCCTTAACACTTATAAACAACTGTTTCAAACTAAATTGTATAAGAGATTAAGCTATATTCATTTTAACATTTCAACTATTTCGAATGGGTCATTTTCTCCACTTCAAAAAGATGACTTTTGTATAAATGCCTTATTACATTTAATTTTAAATAAACAGAAGTAAATTACTTTACTGCTTTTTTTCTCACTTTTCATTAAATTCAGATAATTTACTAAAACAAGTTTCATAAAATGAGATTCCTGTAAATATTTCTTGTTTTACAAACTACAAAAACTTTCTATCTTTAACCCTCCAAATAAAACATTTTTAATTTTTTAAGAGCCAATATGTCTTCCTGTTGTTCATAGTATTTTAGAGTTGGTTTCCAGTCTTTTCACATCAATATCTTTTATTACTTTGTAATTTTCCATCTGTAAATATTGAGTGATAATGTTTTTGGTAAATTATGTAAATTGTATTTATTCTGAATAACTTAAAAGACAGGAATATAAAAACCAACAAATTTTGCAACATACATTTGAAATGTTCTAATCATCAGAGTAAAAAAGACTGGTTTATTAATTTAATTTATAGAAGTTCTTAAAAGGCATGAAATGACTTGTTTTACAAAATTACTGTTATTGAATAGAGAAGTGATCTATCTACTGTCAAAGATCTCAGTGGAGGTACACAATTTAATCAATGCTATAAAAAGAGAAAATTTAAAACATACAGTATTTATCAATTTAAGTGTCAGTGAAGCTGACTACATAGGTAGGTCCCTCCATTTATTAGAAAAGAGAAGTGCCCATAATGTGCTAGCAAACATTAGGAAAGGTCAACTTGAAAATTTGCATAAGTGTTCTCTTACATTCAGTTCTGCAATCTCTGAACATTTTGTTAATAATTGGCAATGCACATTGACCTTCCATGAGGATATGTTTTCTGTATTGATTTGATCACATTTTGACTTTCTTCTAAAAGTTCTTGAGACAATCTTTATTAAATCAAGACAGCCTTTTTTGTATAAACAAATGAATGTTTGTTGGGCCTTAATGTGATCTGTTTATAGCAGAAGTTTGTGTGTCAATATATTATTGATACTTATCCTCAATACCCTTCTTTTAGTCATTGGGAACATTATTCTAATGCCTCAATCAAGCTCTGATGAGAAAGGGATAAAACCGGTTAGCTGTTTCTAATAATTTTTTTAATCTTTTCTTTCTTTTTGTATTGCTATTTATTATGCTGTATTTTTTTGTTCAATTTCCTCTTCTCCTTTTTTAATATATCTGTTTTTATAGCATTGATCATTTTAATGGGTTGTTGTACCTGATTCTATACAGCTTCTTTCATTTTTTTTTTCCAGAGTTGCATGACAAATGGGGTGAGAACAATGAAACATTAAATGAAGGAATGACATTTTACCTGAAGTATCTTGGCTCAACTTTAGTTGAGGAAATCTCAGATGGTGAAAGTTATGGTGATGGCATTAGCACAAAGGCTATCCAAAGAGTAATCTCCATGGTAAGTGCAACCCTTTTTCTATTTACTAATCCTCTTCTCTTTGGTCTCTCTTCACTCATTGTCAAATTAACTAACCTTTCATTAACCTTTTAGTGGATATTGGCTCAGAATAAGAAATTGGAGAGCTGAGTTCAAATTCCAGTTGGGTTTGTAACATTCCCTTACAGGAAAATACCTCTGGGAAATGTATGAACCCATCTCTTGCCCCCACTTATGGGTTAAATAGTAGGACGTGTACCTAGAAAAATAATTGTTATTCTCAAAAAATTCTTAATGTAATGTTCACTTGTAAAAAAAAAATGAGTTATTCTTGCAATCTAAAATATGTTCCAGCTTTAAATAACTCACAAAGGGTTGATAAGCCATAAATAAACAAATCAATCAATCAAACATAAATGTTTTAGTGTCCATTGTTCTACTAGTGATACATATTTTTTTTTATACTAGACAAGCATTTTTTTTTATTATTACTTTATCAATAATATACATGGAAAAGACTAAAATATAATGTGTGCTTACACATCATGTTAAAATACAATTAATGTTTGTCTAGTATAAAAAAGTGTCTTAAAATATATTCCACTAGTGGTACTAAAAAGTTAATATTTTTACTGTTTTCCATATTGGTATTTATATTTTGGTACATTTAATTTCTTTACCTATTATACCATGTTGAAATACCAGAATACTTGGGATATTTTGAAGGGCTTGCAATATCCAATCTTGTTTGTTCTTTCCACTATTTAAACTGTAATGAAAATGAAATTAGATTATTTAATCTTTGTACCAAGAATTTAATATTTATTTTATTGGATTAACCTTGCTTTGTCTTTGTACTTACTTTCCACAGTTGACAAGTTGTTCCTTGTAATTAAATAATTAATCCTAAGTACAAGGTGTGGTTTCTTTAAATCCTGTTTGGAAATGCAAAATTCCTGTTGCTCATTTCCAACAATAAAAATGGACTACCAGTTAACACTTAGTTTTAAATCTTTTATAAAATTATATATTTCTAATCCATGAGATAATCTAGTATAAAATTGATCTTTCAAAAGATCTGTCACCAATTGTAGGTGCCATTGTATTTTAGCTGATTACAGGAAGCATGAAGAAAGAGCATGTAAGAAAGAAAGAAAGAAATTCCTACATTATTTTTGCCAAGCCCATTGTTTCTGTTTAACTTTTGGCCTCATTTTAATGACTACATTATCATTTTGAAAAAAGGATAAGTTCACACCTATGTTGAACTTTTTCCTCTGCATTCTTATACCCTACCTATCAAGCAACTTTTCCTATTCCATTACCTTATAGTTATATCCTACTGTAGCTTTATCTCTCAAAATGTCATATAAAAGGTCATTATATGAAACTAAGTTTTTTGACTCCTACGGTAGAGCATGATACACTATACAATTACAAATTCCATCCTCCTATTTTTAAAATGAATTTTATTAAATAAAAAACCAAAGTATGAACTATTTCTTAGGGTTTTCATAATGTCCATATTCTCTTGGACATTGTGTTAAAATCGCAGTCATAGTGTGTGTGTAATAATGATCTCTTATGCCTAACAAAAACAAGTGAATTATTAAAATTTAATATGATTAAAGGCAAGCAGATTCTTGTAAAAGAAAAGTATTCTTGTAAGATTCTTGCAAAGAAGGTTCAATATCAAAAATGGAGCAAGAATCATTAAAATAAGGAAAATTTTAAGACTTATCTTAGGACTGACTTCAAGTTTCACAGATACATTGATTCATAAATAAATCTTTTCATTGCTCTGTGTGTGTTAAAGGTTATGATATTTCTAGGGGAAGAGTGCTTTTTCTGACAGGGTGTTTCATGAGCATGTCTCTCTGCCTAAACTGTTCACATCTGATCAATATTATTTCAAGTGAACTTTTGCATATGTTGTTTTGTCTTCTTCTGTTCAATTTCTTGCATACTGCAACAATACTTATGTGCAGATTAGAAATTAGTATTTATTCATATATTTGAATTTTGTAGGATTTATTTGTAATGATAACATAACTGTAAGAAATAATTAAACTTAGAATGGCTCTTTTCATGTAAGAACGTTTTAAGAAACGCTGGTAATTAGGAAAGGTTAGCTGTAGTTCTGAAACGAAAGTGTCTTTGTGTCGGCTGACTCTTACCTTGACATAATAACCTGTCCTATAAACCCCACCCACCAACTGACTCTGCACACATCAGCGGTGGCCATAGTAGCTTTAAGTAGCAAAATCATAATCTCTGCCTCCACCCATCTCTTCCGACTGACTTTATTGCGAGACAACAATCAAACAATGTTTGTTTTTCCTCCACCCAATTGGGTGATTCTGATTTGGCCATCTCCCCATTATCAGCTGATATGGAGAATTTTTCCATGCATGATTTGAGCCAGGTACCCAAGGACTTGTTGATATGTGGTTATAACTGTCCATGCAAATCTCATCAGAAACATTATGTCACAATGTTTTCTTACCATCACTGTCTTCCTTGTGTCATATGAGGTGATATTAGAAAGTTCCTGTATTGCATGTTGTGTGATTTTTACCAATCAAGAGAACTGCATGTGCAGCTAATTGCTACCCAACCTACTGAGTCACTCTGTCAATCAGTTTTGTGCTAAGTACTTGTGTTCAACTAGTACACATGGTTTTGTAATGTATTGGAATGGCTGAGTGATCAAATGATGAATTTGTTTTTTTGTTTATCAACCCTTTGTAGGAGGTTATTTAAAGCTGAAACATATTTTGAATTGTAAGAATAATTTTCTTGAGATGACAATGATTTTTCCATATACAAGTTTTACTATTTAATCGATAGCTAGGAAGAGAAGAGATGGATTCATACCTTTCGCAAGAGTATTTGTATGTAAGTGAATGTAATGAACTCAACTGGAATTCAAACTCAGTTCTCTGATTCCATGTTGTGAGTTGCTATCTACTCTACCACCCACACATCCACAATAGTTGACAAATTCAAGCAGTATGACTGTATCAAATTTTGGTTTCATTTGTTTTACAGTATATCAACCTTTTCCAGATTATTTAATACTGAGTTTTGTCATGTTTGATCAATGATATGTAGACATAGGTTTTGTCATCTTTGATCAATGACATGTAGACATAGGTTTTGTTTGCTTGAGGATCAAAAAAGGTAGACATTGGTCTGACCTGCATTAGGTGGCCCTTTTTTGTGAGGGAGGAGTCAGTTGGCATATTCTTGACCCCTAACTGACTACAATCAAATTTTGGGTAGAGCTTGGGAAATCTATCAAGTCCTCAATGTTTCATCAGGCTTTTAGCAAACAGTCTTTTAGATCAAGCACAATTTTTTTTTTTTTTTTTTTTGAGAAATATGCACATTTCCAGGCTGAGGAATGTTGATTTTAATAATAAGCAGTCATTTATGAACACATCCATGAAGACTGTTGCAAAGCAATCTATCAAATTTTTTTCTCATACACAGAAAATGCAACCATTATTACTTGTTTTTCTTAAAGGAATTGATGTGAAAAACATTACTATTATTTGCATATTGCAAATATTTTGAAGTCTTGTGTTGCCCTGCACAGCTGTTAACCTCCTAAAATGTGAATGTAGAAAAACAGTTTTTTTGTAGCTGAAAGCTTGGTTTATACAATGATCTTATTGTGTTGCTGTTGTCATGTTTGTGGAAATAAACATGGTGTTTACTTTTGGAACATCTACACACATTTATTAAAAATTCCATTTTAATTTGGCCTTGATTAGATTTTTATAAAACCATAAACAAAAATTCATTTGTTGCCAGATAATTTAATTTTTATATCCAGGATATTTACTAAAAGTAAAAGTGGCTTTAAATTTCTGTCTGAATTTCAAGGATGAAAAGTTATCATTTACATTTGGACAATTGTCCTGAATAGTCCAAATGTAAAATAGTGTAAATAATGGCTTTAATTTATTAGTCATTGTTCAAGGAGTTTAATAATTAAACTCCCATTTTTTTATGAATGATAGACATTATCTTCTTTTTTTTTTTTTCTACTAAATAAATATTTTAAACTCATTTCTAATTCTTTTTTTTTTTCTCTAGGAGAAGAGTTCTGGAAAGAAATGGAGGAAAGTGGCTCTAAATGTGTCTCCACGTGGAATTAAGATGTGTGACATGATTAGCAAAGAAATGCTACTTGATGTCTGTATTTACAGGTAATTTTTTTTTTTTTTCTTTAAATTTTCCCTCATTCACTCACTCTCTCTCCCATATATTTTTCTTATTGAACATTTTGTAAATTACTATATCCTTTCAGGACATAAGTGATCATGGCTCCCCACAGCTTCCTTTTCTTTAATATCTGCAAACTGTTTCCTTCTCTACATTTCTGAATTTGTAGTTTAATTCTCCTAGACTAGTTACTACCCAAGGCAAAAGAGCTTAACCTGCCCTGCTATTCAACTCATTGGTGAGAAAGATGAATTCTCAATGTCATTAATATGAAACAAACTCTCTCAGCCCAAATTTGAGCTCCACTTGCCAATTCCTTTTTTTCCTATTGTTAACCATTAATCTGCCTGCATTAAGCATTATTTATTGAATCTTTTATTATTATTATTTTTCCCCCCTTTTGCAGGATTTCCTTCTGTACTGCTGATAGGAACCATGAAAGGATATTTGCTTTTATTGCTCGCAACACAATAAATGAGACAATGGAGTGTTACGTATACGTCTGTGCAAAAAGAAAGATTGTAAGTATCTGCCTAAGTACTTCTTATTTAAAGAAAACACTTTCAAATATATAAGCAACTCTTAACCCCTTTTTCACTTAAAACAAAACAAACAAAAAGCATTATTTAGTATAATTATTTTTTATTTTAAGAGAATTGTATAAAATTATCCTAAATCCGTAAAGTTGCTTTACTTCTCAAATAGAATGAATTGGATGTTTAACAACTTTAATAGTCTATATCAGTGTTTGGTATAGATTTTTCTGTAAAGTTGTTTTTGGTTTTATTTGTTTGTGTTAAAAATCCTTATTTATTATTATCCTGTGATGCAAAAGTTTTGTTTTTAGTAATAAAATTACTACTGGCCGAGGGTCAGCTGAGTATTTAATTGAATGAAACCTATGTGCGTCCATGATTGTGACACAATTACTATATTATTGAAAAATATATTTTTTTGTTATTCCAGGCTCAAGCTGTTACCTTGACTGTATCACAGGCGTTCCACATTGCGGAGTATTTGGAAGAAGAAGAATTGGAGCGGTTAAAAGCTGTTGAAAAGGAAGCCCAAAAACGACTGGTGAGTTTCAGTCTCTCTCACACACACACACACAGGCATTTGCTCATGGCAATTATTTTTTTTTTTTTTTTTACACGGCACTTGTGTTACATTAACATTACATTCTGGAGACACTGCCACAACAGTTTTCTTTAAACTAGTGTGATCAATATTTGATCATTTATTCAAAAGATAGCTAAAAAAAAAAAAAATATAAATGGACATATTTATAGCCTACAGGATAATCTTGTTAAAAACATCCTGATTGTAACCACCATAAGTTACTTTTATTCACTGTATAATGTTCAACTTATGTGATTCATGGAGAAGTATTGGGTTAAGTACATTGACAAAGGAGATCATTTTGAAAAATAAATATTTGCTCTGTAAAATAAATGTTTTTCTTTCTTTAATATATACATCATTAAGTTACAAGAATATTGACAATGAAGGTGATAAGGCTTATATTCCTTTGGTCAATGCTTTTTTTTTTTTTTTTTTCATTATATCCTTGCTTTCTGGTAGTCAAAAAAAGAGAATTTTATGCTTTCATTTTGAAAATCTCGGTCGTATTTGTAAGATTTTCATTCTGACAATTTTTTTTTAATTAGAAAATGTTTTTGAATATTATCAAATATTCATTTAATTAAATTATATTTTTGCTGTCTTTTTATTTTTTTTAGTGTGTGGAAGACTTGATTGAAATTCATGATCACGGATCGTTATCAAATGGTTATCATCCAAAACTTTCCAATTCAGTCACCAGTAGTGATGCTTCTACTCCCCTTAACCTTTCTCCACCATCAAATTCACCGTGCATCAACCTGGTAAGCTTACCTTTCTTTTTTTTTCTCCTTCATATATATGTAATTTAAGCAACCACTGGATTTTTCCAATCAAACAATATTTCATATCACTATAAACATTCTTTTAGTGGGCATTTGAGTAGACATCTCTGTTTATTTACAAATAGCGAAATTAATATTTTCCAGCTGATATCATGGAAAATCTTATTAAAGAAAATGTATTTTCTAACGGGAATCGACCTGTATTTCCTTCTGATGGATTTCTCAGAAGAATGAGGAATGCAGGGTTTAATACCTGCTGAGAGAGACATTTTCTTTAATAAGATTTTCAAGGATCAAGGTTGAATGACATTGATTTTACAGATTGCAAACCAACAGGAATGTCTTCTCAAACACAAGTACCCACTAAAATGACATTTATACTAATAAAATATGATATATAAATTTTTTATATATCAAGAACAATATTGAGGGGGGTGGGTAGAAAAAAATTATCATCTAGTCTGAAGTCCTAAAAGACGAAACACATCACACAAAAACTTTTCCTACTTTGTCATACCAATTTTTTATATATATATATATATATATATATATATATATATATATATATATATATATATGGGCCAAAAGTTTGAAACCACACTCTCAATTTAATTAGTAAGTTTCATACCTTTGGTTTGATTAACTCCTACTAAGCTATGATACTGAAACTATTCAAGACATTAATATATGGCATCCAATTTTTTTTAGAGAGGAAATTACCTAAAATGTTAAATCTGCAAGCTTTAAGATTCCCATTAGGCAAAACAAGTTAAAGATTTTATGGAAACTTTATTCAGCAATGAGTTAATTTCATTACTATTATTGAATATATGATAAAACCTTTCAAGAAGAGAAAGTCCCTCAGGCCTGAAGAGATTAGTTTTGAAAAATGTATGCAACCTTCAATTTTAAATGAGTCTTTGTAATGCAGAGGGTGGTCCCAAAACTTTTAGCCTGGAGTGGATATAGAGATAGATAAATTATGTAAAGAGAATTGGAAATATTATTGATAGATAATATCAAAATATATAAATAGTAAGTAGCAAATTGTTTAATGTTAATTATTTACATTATTCAGACTGTTATCTTCATCTTCATTGCCATATTGAATATGGCAATGAAAATGAGGATAAGTCTAAATAATGTAAATAATCATAATACCTCATCTCAGAAATACAGACAGATGTTTAATGTTAGGTTTTAACTATTATTTTTGCCACAGGCTTTGTTAGATTGTAAACTTGGTGTATTTCCAGGAAATGTTGGCTATAAATGTCTGTACACATACACAACTTCTAATCAGTGTTTTAAGCAGTTAACGGCTTAAGAATAATTTTAATGCTTTTAAATTGCATTTAAATATTTTTATTCCCTTTTAAACAACAATCTAGTTAGGAAGATGGATTAAAAAAAATAAAATTTAAATTTATTTGTCAAAATTAAATCACTTTACTTTTTTCTTTTTACAGCAAGAATTTGATGAAGATAATTTAGATGACTGTTTCTCAAGGTAAGTTTAATTTTCTTATTTAGTAAAAGGTCTAATTTTGTATTAAATATTTAGTTATTATTCAATATAAGACTACATTAATCTATTTGATCTTACGATTCAAATTGTAAAATAATTTGACATCATTTTATTTATTCAAAATGTTTCTAATCTATATTTAATTATTACATTTTATACTTGCTTAATTTCCAATGTATTAATTTGAGGTTATGATATTTTTTTTTCTAGGCTTGCAGAAAATCGGATACGACGACAACCATCATTTGGCACAGATATTTTCAATGAGGATAGTGTTGAACAATATTTCAAAAATAACAAGCGGTTAGAAGACTTTGTGCACCAAAAATCTGTGGAAGATTTGCTGTTGTTATGAAAAGGATCTTCCCTTGTTAAAAAGAAGGGAAAAAAGTTTTAAAAAAATTATATATTATATTGAAACCAATTTTAAAACTTTAAAAAAAAAAAAAACACACAAACTCAAAAAAAAAAAAAAAAAAAAATAAACACTAATGGACAACTTTTAAAATGAAGAAATTTACAAGTGTAAAAAATATCGAAACCAAAAAATCATTCTTTGAAAAATAAAAGCGAAAAAACATCCCGGATTATATTGGGGAAGAAATAGAATTTTTTTTTTTACTCTTCATCTCCAAACAGAAAGCAAGAGATCTGGAAGGAACCCTCACAGCATTTTGATATCTGATGAAAACGGTCTCAATGCTGACTCCCAACAGTTTTTAATTCTCAAACACAATAGATTAACTCCTGCTGAATTAATGAAGCTGTTGTGGTCATTACCCTGACCATTTATGACATTAAGGGTTTTGCAAAAAAAAAAAAGTCACTATTTTCCCCATTTTTCTTCCTCTTGCCTCTTGGGGATACTGACCATATTAAGGGCCAAAATGGATCCCATCTCCACAAAACAGAAAAATGATTAATGTTTATTATTTATTTCAATGGATTTTTTCTGTTTGTTTTTGTTCCCTCCTCCCCTTCATATCTATTTTATCAACATTTTTTTTGTTCTCATTCTTGCTCAAGATTCTCAAAATTTCTCCCCACCCCCCACCATAAATCCCCTCCTCTGAGTTACTCCTATGTTTTAGAGCCCCTTTCCTTTAGGAAACAAAATGCCTGATGTCAGCCCTTCTTAAAATCGACTATTTTAGTCATCAATCAGCTGGGCCCTGTTTGAACAGTCCTGTTCATATTTTTTATGCAATTATCTTTACAAAAATAATTTATTTATTGAATACCAGGCTTACTAGAATTTTTGAACATACAGAAGGAAAAAAAAAACCTATTTAAATTATAATTTTTTAAACATTTTATGCTTAATTTAAAATCATTTTAGTTGCTTCAGAATGTCTTGGTTAAATAAAAAAAATATTTTCTCTTACCTACCTCTGATCAGAGGAAATCAAAATAATATTTCATTGATGTATGTTCAGCTGTTAACTATGAAATTGCATAAACTTGTAGAACATTTTTTTTATCAAAGCAAAGGAACCTCTTTGTTTATTTTCAGTGTTAGGTGTAATGGAAATTGTTTTATTAAAATGGAATTCCCCCATCCACCTTATCCAATTAAAAAGAAAGGCTTGAGACTTTCCACATATATTTAACATGTATTAAAAACAAAGATATTCAAAATTAAGTAAATTTGAGATAGAAACATTATTCTGCAATTATCTCTGTGAAGAGATTTAGTGTATCGGTATACTATCTATATATTTATTTCTAAATTTATAAAAGTCTAGAGATACGCCCTCATGTATTTTTTTTTTTTTTTTTTTTTTTTTTTACATGTCAAAATTGTTTCTCCTTTTTAATATTCTAGTGTGATTTAGATTCTGTCTACCCTCTCCTGAATGAAGATTAAATGTTCTTAGTCTATTTCTTTGTGCATAAACATTGATAATGTTAATCTATTTTTGTAAGGTTGGTTATTATCCCCTTTACTCTTTTTAGATCTTGGAGTATTTATAATGACTAAATTAAAAAGTTTCTTCAGGGTTATTCTGGTGACAGAAATTTGACACCTGCCCACTTTTTTTTAACTTGTGGGTACAATCATTTCAGACTCAAATTTTACCTGAATAACACACACTTAGGAAAAACGCATTTCAATGAAAATGGCTAAAGTTTTACTCATACACTGAGAGAGCTTCTTTTATATATTGTAATTAAAGTAGGTATAAATAATTATTCTATCTTTCAAATTTCCAGACAAATAGAAATTATCTTCCTTATTCTTTTATAAAATCCAATGGATAAATGGGCTTCTTCAATAAATTCTTTGGTCTTTCTACTAATTTACTGAAATATTTATTTGTATCTTTGCTTAGAGTTTAGACTTCAGGTCAGTCTAATGAGACTTTATGCAAATATTTTAGGTTAAGTGAATTGTTAATTCCAATATGACTTCACTCTTGAGCAAGCCTTATATTTTATGCCCAATATCTGGAGGTCTATACACAAACTTCTTTCTATAGTTCTGAAGATAATTTTCAATAAGGCAATGATGAACTACCACTCAATTAATTGGGGATGGGAGGGTGGCCCTCCAAAAAAAAGAAAAAAAATCTTTTTTTTTTTTTTTTTTTTTTAAGTGTCTGCCTTATTTTTCTGCAGCATAAATTTTATTAAGTTCTCCCAACATAGTCTGTTGGAATTCTCTAAAGAGATGTTTTCCAGACTAATTAAGAAAAAAAAATCATTCCAAAATGCCCTACAAATGACAAGTTGTAGCGACTTGGCTTGGCTCTCTCCTCATCCCCACCAATTAAAGCCTAAAAAAGAAAGGGGGTAGGCATATTTGCCATGAATAACTAACTCTATACAACTAACTTGACTCTTTTAAATGGTTACTTGTATATTGTTTGACTCCACCATTTGATTTGGTTCTCAGTTTTATTGTTTTCACTGCTCTGAAATAAAACTGCGACATGTCGCTTCCTTCGGGAACGGATAAATGCTTTTGCTGGAGTTCTCTTTTGAAAAGACTTGTGTCTTTACTGACCACCTGTCTCTTCTTTTTGCAACTTCTCTGCTTAAGCAAGTCCCAAGAGTTTTATTTTACCTGTTTTGATTTTTTTCTGTTTAGTTTGACAACAGTGATTGGTTTTTGAACAGACTGTGAAAAAAAAAAAAAATTATTAAGTCCAAGAGCCAAAAATAATTTTTTTTCAGTATGTTCAACATCACTAAGGGCAAAGAAGACAATCTGGAAAAAGACGCTACCTCTCTGAACTCTTTTGTCTATTTCTGTTCCTTTTTATTTAATTTAAAAATTTTTTTTTTTTATCTTAATTGAAGCGCTTTTTTATGGTGGAAAATTCTTATTTTGCCTAGAATAAACAGGTGATTCTCTCAGTGTATACTACCTGTATGTGTGCATATGCACTTGTCTATATTGATTGTAAGTCATTTGGGAAATATATCCAGCTGATTTTTATACCAAACTTTTAAAGAAAAAAAAACATTAACTATTTCTTAATTAGTATTACAAAAAATGTTCTTTATAATTTTGTGAAATGTCTTCAGTCTTTATCCCTAAAATTCTGTGATACTGATATTGAGTTTTATGAGTTAGAATATTTTAATGGTGATGATAATAATTATTAGTAGATTTTAATAAACTTATATACTGACCAGCTAATCAAATATATATTTCTTTACATTTATATTCATTCCCCTAACCCTGTCTCCACAACTTCACCTTGAACTTTTTTTTTTTTTTTTTTGCTATCTGTGATAAGATTTAGGGCAAGCTCTTAGTATATAAATAAATAAACTCATTCGCATAAATTCTCCTCCTTTTTTTTTTTCTTTTTCATTAAGGAGAAAACTTTATTTTGAGTGGCCCTCATATGTAATATTTTCTTCTCTGCTTTCCTGATTCCAAAAGTTTTTTTTTTTTTTTTTTCTCTCTATTCTCTATAAAATCAAATGTCAACAATTTTTTTTTTTTTTTTTTTTTTTTTTCCTTTTTAAATTATGAATGCAAAGAAAATTTGGATGTTCCTTTTGAATGACGGAATTTGCAGTCTTTCCCTCTGCTTTTCCTGAATGCGTTATGTCCCAAAAGAAAGGCAAAATTCTTTGTCAGTGGGACAGAAATGCTGAGACGGGCAAACACCATTTTCTTTTAAAAATGCTTTCAAATTTTTTAAACAGAAACAACCATAAAACTATGAAGACCTACCCACATCCCATTCCTTTTTAATGCGTGTTTACATCATAATACGGGGTGGTCCAAAAGTCTCTTATCTCCCTTCCAAACTGTAGGAGCTTGTGTCATCCATCTGAAATAGGAAATTATATTATGTTGGGATGACATAACTTTCTGACCACCCTGTACATTAATGACTATTTTTAAAATAAAAGTAATTTCTTTGATATGAAAACACTTTTTTTTTCTCCCCCTTCCTCAATGCCTTCAATGGTCAGAAGATAATTTTATAATTTAAGAAAGCCTTGCTTTTTTTTTTTTTCCTCTTTGCTCTCATGCTTTTTAATCCTCCTATAGAGAGCATTCTTAGGCAAACGCTGTGTGTTCCTTTCAAACTTTGTGGGTGGGTTATTAAAGCTAAAAAAATTCAAGTTCATTTTTTCTACAAAATATAAATCTCTCTCTCTCTCTTTTTTCTTAGTTTAATAAATATAGGGAAACAAAATATTTTTATGTAGACAGAGGCTTGGAGGAAGTCCCCCCCCACTCCCACGAAAAATTACCCCTGGAGTATTAGAGGAGGAGGAGGATGGCGAAGAGGAGTTTGTCACAAGATGCAAATTATTTCATGTCAAAATTATAATAAAAAGAAAAAAACTAAAATAAGTGTCTAATTTATGACGTGTATCTGACTTTTTATTTTTCTTGTGTTCAATCAAAAGGACATTTCTGAAATGTTTCAAAACACCTTAACTTTGTTTTCTTATTGATTTTACATACAATTGTAGCTTTAATTTTTTTTTTTTTTTTTTTTTTAATACAATAATTGCCAAAATTGTTTTCCTCATTGGCTTACTTGATATTTAATTCAAAAGAAAATGTAATCATTCCTAATTTGAACAGAGCTCACCATTTCATTTTCATAAAAGGTGTTTTGAATCATTGTTTGAAATTATTTTTTTACCTGTTTTTGAAATTACCAATATCCTTATCAAGTTCCATACAGCAGCAAAATGCAGACATCAGCCCACCTTAGAATTAATTTCTTAATTCTATCATTAAATGTAAACTGAACAAAAATTCTGCAGAATTTATTGTTCCATTAATGTGTGAAGTAATTTCAATTTTTTAAACAAGTTTTTATATTACATTTTAAGTTATTATAAGACTTGCCCCACTCCCACAAATGATTTAAAAAAAAAAAAAAAAAAAAAATAGAATTGACAAACTGAGTTTAAAATTTATCTTTGATAGTTTGTGTTCATTTTTCATTAATCCTTTTGAAAAAAGCTTGAGACTTAACAGCCATATCTCATTGAAACTTTGGTCTTTGTACAATCACCAAAGCTAATCAATGTTGAGCCCTGCCAGTACCTAGATAAGTGATTGCATAGAAATACCAGGTACTGTAAGCTTTTATGTATGGGTTAGGGTTATGATAACAGCTCAGAAATGAGAAGTCGGAGAGCCAAATTCCAATTGGTTCGTTATATTCAATTATGCACAAATAGCCTTGAAAAAAAATGTATAAATCCATCTTGTCTATGGGTTAATTAGCAGGGCTTGTATCAAATAAATGATTATTATCTTCATAAAATTCTTACAATAAAAAAGAAACATTTTCTAGCTGCAAAAGGTTAAGTCGTAAAAAAACAAATCAATCGAAAACACTTGTATCCATTTCTCCCCAGCTGTATAAAGGCAGTTAGAACCCTTTAACCAAGGCAGCCAATCTTGGATAATGATCTAGAAATATAACCCTATAAAATGTTGAATGTTGAAACTACAGCAGCAGATCTTAGTGTGGTTGCAACCCCAGTGCTCCAGTTACTTCTAAGATCTTGTGAAAATAATAGTGCATCTTATAAACTGTTGTAAATCCAATTAATGAATGTTTTTTGATTTCTGGTAGAATTAAGTGACATTTCAAAGGTGTGGAAGCTCTGTAAATGTATTGCAATTGGTAAAGTGTCTTAATATATCATGTCAAATTATTTTGCTTCTGTTTCTCTCTTAGAAGAAACTATCATTCAGCCAATCAAAGGTATATCATTTCAGGTCTTTCCTTAAATGTTTGATCTTGTGAAGATGATTATAATTACCTGTTGTCTTGTGTGTGTGAATTCTAAGTTCAACTGGGTTCATTTCCTTGTTCTGCACTTGAGGATACCTAGGTCAACACTTGGCAGGTATTTACTCTGTCTCCCCACTAAGACGAGTTGTGGCACAAGGTCTTTTTTAAGGTGGGAACCCAAGTATGTACACCCGGACTAGGAATAAAAATTGCCCGCAGCCCCCACAACCGTTGGTTGCGCTGGCCTTGGTGTGAGCACCGATCCCTGTCTCATGCAATGAGAGGGCGCGGCCTCGGGCAGCTGTTCCCCAGTGCTGGGCACCTCTCAGTATAATTTTTCTCAGTTGCAACTCTGTCCTTTGACAAAGTCTCCCCTGAAAGTACGCAACTGAGAGATGATAAATGGATGTGTTACAAACCCCTCAGGAGAGGGATTTATACATCTACGTCAACATTAAGGTCTTTTAACATTCTGAGGTGAGACAGTACAATACTTAATTTGGTATCTCTTAGTGTGGACCCAGTACATGTTAGGGTCATCACAGATTACCTCTTCTTTGATCAAAAGTTTCTGATGGACATTAAATTTAATTCAGGCATCTAGTATTTGCTGGTGTGATTCACATTACATCTATTATGTTTGTTTTGGATGCTTACCATAAAGCAATGTAATCTTGCAAGCCATTCCTAGGTTATTTAATCCTCACTAGGTGCTCTCTAGTCCTAGTTTAAACTGTTAAACTGGATACATAACTACATAGACATATATTTTATGCAGAAATAATGTCTAGAAATGAGCTCTGTATTGAGGATGTCAAAATCAAACAGATACAAAACTATTTGCATAGTTGTTACAGAAAATGTGACACAGAAATCATAGGATTAGCAAAAGTAGTCTTCCAGAAACTAAGCAAAGCATTAAGATAGAGGAAAATGTCCTTAGAACCAAAAAAAAAAAAGAGTGCTGAACTGCTATGTAATATCTATATCTGGCAATATTCTCAGAGACGGGACTTGAAGTGACAAGTGGTTCTAATGACGAATGTTGAGAATAACATGCAAAGCATGTGGTGAAGAAGGAAGGCTTTAAGAGAAATAAGAACTACAAGGAAACTTATTTCAGTTAGAAATAAACAGTTGAAATTTCTGGGACACAAGGGCCTGAAGAATTTAACACTTGCAGGAAGAGAAGCAATAGGAAATGGTAAGTAACCTTAAGTTTGTGTGAATGGATGTCACAACAATAGGGATGATAAAGTGTCAATGCTTACTTGTGGAGAACCATGAACATCTGAGTTCTGAAAGGAAGACATGGCATGTAAAATAAATGAAAATAGCTAGAAAATCCATTAAGTATGTTAATGACATAACCATTTACTTTTGTCTTGATAATATATTTGATCATTTTGATATGGTCAAATTGGCAGCTGATCTCAAAAATAACCTACAATCTGTTGTTAACTGGGACAAGGAATGGCTCGTTAATTTTAATTTATGATTGATGACACAACCATTTACTCTTGTCTTGATAATAAATTTGATCACTTGGTCAAATTGGCAGCTGAGCTCAAAAATAACCTACAATCTGTTGTTAACTGGGACAAGGAATGGCTTGTTAATTTTAATACCTCCAAAATGAAATTTATCTCTATTAATCATCTGAGAGACTCCTTTTTGTTTTCTATCAGCATAGCTGAGTAACTTGTTGCGCCTTCATTCTCGGCTGACATGAAGTGCAAAAATTATATTCAATGCATTGCGAGGTCTGCTGTTAAGAAAGTTGGTTCACTGTGTAATGCTAGACAATTTTTCTCTCTTGAATCTCACATATTTATAAGTCTACCATTTGGCCATGCCTTGAATATTGCTGCCACATGTGGTCTAATGTTCCTGTTGTATATCAAGAGATTCTTGATAGAAGCCAAAGAAGAATCAGCAATGTTATTGGTCTGACCTTGCATATCGGCTTCAGTCACTTTCTCACCACTGTAATGTAGTTTGCCTGTGACTTTTCTATAAATATAAAGTAATTGTTCAGATGAACTCTTCGCTATGGTATCTAGATTTTATGAATTTAATTATAGTGCTAGACTGGTAATGAGGTTTCATAAATTTACAGTTGAGTTAGCAAGGTGTAACCATAATTCTATGCTAACAGTTTCTTTTCTTGCACTTCTCACTTGTGGAACTCTCTTCCAGCTCTATGCTTTCCAGCCAACGTTGATCTTCAAAAATTTAAATGCAATGTCTATCATTATCTACTGTCCTCTTGATTACTCTTCTATTATTCTCGCCCCTTAATGTTTCTCATCTTTCTTATTCTTTCATATTCATTAACCCCCTTGTGTCTTTACTGCCTTTCATGGGGTGATATGATTAAAAAAAAAACCTCTGACAAGAAATGTTCGGTCATCATTATCTACATGCATCAGAAAATTTAATAAATACTTTTCCTCGTTTACGTGACTGATAGAGGTGGCCAGAAAGAGACATATGTAAGCCACTTATGAGCAGACAGAAAGAGGCTTCTTTTATGACCAGAGCTATCACATTGGTACATTTGAGGCTATTACAAGATAATAAAAGTAAACAAGTTAATTTTAATCACTAGAAACTTGACAAAGGATTGCTAATAAATGTATTGAAGATGCTTACAAAAATATCTAGCGCAATATAGAACTGTAGTAGGATTAGGTAGTAGTAACACTATATGGCAATATACATTTTCCTTTTCACTAAGAGAGTGACAAAGAAATCTCTCTCTCTCTCTCCTCTCTATTACACATCCTTCCTTTCCTTCCTTCTGTTGTTCCTATAATTGGTAACTGACAGAACCTGGACATAGCTTATATGGGTAAGTGAATGTCATAAAAAAATCAACAAATGACAACACGTCCTGCCAAAAATCAAACAAAAAACTCGAATGTGTCAGGCCCAATAAAAAGAAAAAAACACGTTTGAAGGAGAAGAGAAGAAGGGGGAAAATGGTTCAATGTAGCAGTTCAAGATGAAAGGCTTGGAGATTCATCGGATGTGAGTTGACCAGACATGCTACTTCAGAAGAAAAAGAAGAAAGGATGAATTCAACAAATCAATTTCTGTCAGTCAAAAACACAACGACCCTGTATGAACTTTCAAATCACAAAAAGAACTAAGATGATAGTCACCCACTTTAACCAAATGTAGTCAACAATAAAATGGTATATAGAAAGTAAATTTGGCTTTTTACTTATGTATTAGCCCAACCTGCATCTCTATATACCATACTGGGATGAACCCTGACATTGAAAAGAACACTCTACTATAGAACTGCAGGCTTACAGCCATATCATGCTGAAACTAAGGTTAAGCAATGTCGGGCCTGGTCAATAAGTGGGTAATCACTTGGGAATGCCAAGTGCTGTAAGCTTAGCCATGTGGGTAGTGTAATAGTTAACAACTTAGAATTGGAAATCGGAGAGTCAAGTTCCAATTCCAGTCAGGTTCATTATATTCACTTATATGCAAATACCTTTGGGAAAGGCATGAACCCACCTCTTCTCCTCCCAGCTATGGGTTAATAGTAGTTAAAAGTAGTCAATTATTATTATTTGCCCCAAATTCTTACAATCTAAAAATAATTTCTAGCTTTAAATAACCTGCAAAAAGGTTGATAAGCCATAAAAACAATCAATCAATGACTGATGGAAATTTCACTAGCTTTGCATAGCAACCAGCTAAGAGAAGGAAAACACTGAATTCTAAACCATGGAGAAAGCAACAAGAAACCACTCTATTTTCTTCTATATGTTATGTCCCTTCAAGACATAGGCTCTCCACAACTTCCTATCCCTTGTGGTTCTTAGCAGTTTTTGTCCCTTTGCTAAGGCTCTCCCCACCACTATCTCAGCAATCCATTCGCACAAGCTTGTTATGTAAATGGCTCACTGCTTTCCCCTATCTCTCTTGCCCTCAATATGCCCCATGAATTTTATGGGTTAAATAATAGGGTAGACTGGACTCTCTAGCCTTAGGTGGCAATCAGTTTTGGAGAAGGACAAGTTTGAATTCAAAACCATGGAGAAGCCAACAGAAAACTACTCCTCTATCTTTCTCAAGAAGTCATGACAATTCATAGATAATAATTCTCTGTGGAGAACTGTAATTGTTAATGTAGTAAATCTAAGAAGGTTGCATGAATATTTAAAATTGTGCTGCAAATAAAATATGCAATATCCACAAACATAAATTATAAGAAATGGCGAAATGGTAACGATATTCAATCACAACAAAAAATACATGTTTGAAACAACAAATTAAATTTTATATACACAATTTACAATTTCTTTGTAATGATGTGTGCAAAGGTATATTTTAGAGAAAAAGTTCTTTGCTTTGTTTTGGAAATACAGTGTAACCCGGATATAAGAGAAACCCGGATATAAGAGAGATTTTCTCTGGTCCCAAATTAGAGTCTGTGTTTAATGTATATAAAATAGATCAAACCCGGATATAAGAGACTTCTTCTCCGGTCCCGACAACTCTCTTATATCAGGGTTACACTGTATTCAATGTCTAAAAGTTGTCTGCCTTTGATTAAAAAGGTTGAGTTTAACTTTGACAAAAGATTTTTCTATGAAAGATATTGAGTGAAAAAGTTTGTTGTATAAATTTTTCTAAACTCTCATAAAGGAAGTTTCTTTCTTTTGTGGCACATAATACCCGTGTGTATATTTTGCGTGTATGAGTCTCAAAATGCGACGAAAATTCGTTTACTGTTTCTATTTATAGTTTTCTTAACAACGAAATTGGCTCAATGGGGCTTGGTAGCTGTTGCGAATTTTTCTGAAAAATGCGTGTGCGAATGTTGTATTTTTTATTTTTTAGCTAATAGGATTTCTTGTAATATTTAAATTAGGGATGAATTTGAGAAAGATTTTTTATGTTGGTTGAGCCTACTTTTGAACAAATTTTGACTGTTCTGTTATGGAATTTTCTCGAAGCTTATTTTTTTATTTAACAACCAATGAAATTCAAGACAATGTTTGAAATTGAAATGAGGGTTAAACTTACATCCTAAAGAAAGAGATATGGCATTTTAAAAATATAAGAATTCTAATTTTCAAGGTAGACACCATTTCATCACTTGAACAATTGATGAATGCAATCTTTTTTACCAATATTTTCACTATTTCCACTTGGCCTTGTACCAGTCGAAAACCTAACAACAAAATACACAAAAGATCTGAGAAGATAATATACGCTGTCGCTTAAAAGCTCAAAGTCACTGTTGCACCAACTGAATTTGTCAGGGAAACAGACGTGACCAAAATTTAAAACACTGTGTTTATTTTTGTGATTAGCAAATTTTAGTGTTTCTGTTTTTAATAAACCCGCAATGAATGTAGATCGGTCACCCTTTGGACGATGTTCTCATCTTTCTTAGATGAGGTTATGGTTTTTAGAGTCCTCCATAACTTCATTCGGCCGACAAAACATATCCAGAAATCAGACCCAAGACAAACACGGGTGGGAATTAATGAGGGGCAATTCAGTGCAAATTTCCAGACATCGACCATATGGGGAACTCTTCAGTTGAAGCCTCGATTAAAAAGAAACGCTGTATTCCAGACCAACCCCACAACATAGTGTTGATTAAAAAAAAAATGGCCTTTTATTTGTGTGCGTGTGTGTATCACTGTTGACTCGAGTTTCTGTTGAGTTTTTTCTTGTCAATGTTAGTGAAATTAGTTAGACCTTTTTAATTTTAGTTATTAAAAGAAATTGAAATACAATAAAAAGAAAAGAAAGACAGGTTCGTTTGAAGTAACACGAGTGAGGGCATTGAATATCCTCTTTTTTTTTTTTAAAGTGCTTAGTCGAGCCCTTCACGATGTGAGAGCCTTTGGGTTTGATACCTCCCAACCCAGAAAATCATTAACGTTAACCCCTCGTAGCTATGAAAATGATGTGGAACTAATTTTATTGTGCAACATAAACTATTCACTTGAAGTCATCATTTCCAGTGCTTGATACTAACAAACTTTCCATAGTACATACAATACTGGCCAAGAAAAATCCTTTCTGTGTGAAGTAAATACCCGACTTTATATGAAGAAAGTCTTAAGAAGAGTGTTTTATTTTTCGTCAAAACGTGAACAAAGCACGTAGATCGTACGAATTATAGATGTAAAAAAAAAGCTGTAAAAAAAAAAAAAACTTTAACAATGCCACGGTCTCATCAATTCATTTTTTTAAAAAAATTTTGACCTAGATTTTATAAAAAAAAAAAAAAAATGTCAAAAATTATTTAATTAATTTCTGAAAGTTTCATTAAAATCCGGCAATTATTTGAATTTTGCAAGAATTTTCAAAACAAATGTGTTTTTCCTCGGAAAAAGCGCAAATTAAAACAAAACTAACCTTTTCTCTGGTCGCCGCTGTCGTTAAAAAAGAAAAAGAAAAACAAGATTTTTAACCAAAATTTAGAACGTGCTAGAAAGGAATAAAAAAAAATTAAAAAATAATTAAAAAAATACTTTGGTCTTTCCTAAGTTAACATAAACATTTTGATGACAAAACTTTGTTTTTATTGAATTTGGGGCCTTTTTTTATCGTGCTATGCTGTTTTTTACGCGACCAAGTGGAACTACAAAAAAAGAAAACAAAAATCTTTAAAAAAATACTTTCCGAGAAAAATAGCTAATTAGAAGTTCAATTCAGATTGAATTGAAACAAATATTACTTTTCGTTTTTAAACTAAATATCACAAAAACAGGGAGGGTGATTTTGCTGACTTTGTTGAGGAATGTATGTTTTTTTGAGAGTTTAAGGGGGGAACCTAATTAAAAGAAATTAAGGAATAAAAAAACGTGAATGTCATTTTTTTTTACGTAATTTTTTTTAACTACCCAGTAATTTAAAAAGAAATTATGAAAATATTATTATTAAACAATAATTGTAGGTACTTTGGCATTTAGAGCCTTTACGAAGAGCTGTTTGTTAGTGGGGAAAATTACCAATACATTTTTTTTTTAATTTAAGTACGTCTCATTGTCTGATAATATCGTGTATAGAATCATGGACATAAGTATTTATAAAAATCGACACGTTAAACCAGTTAAACAAAGAAAAAAAAGTCAAAAATTCTTTTTAAAACATTGGAAATCGTTGAATTATATTTTCTATTTATGATTAGTAAATACGATTTTATGTTTAATTTAATACCAAAGGTTACATAAAAATCCATTCATTTTTTTCTTCAGATAAAATTTCCATCAGATTTTAAGAGTAAAAAAATGTAAAAAACTAATTTTGTGCCGCCAAAATTTGCGTTAAAAGACCTTAAAAACGCATTTTAAAATAATTTAAATCTCTTATTTGAAGTTACTTTTTTTAGTTTTATTTGAAAGATAATCCACATTTGAAAGAAAAATAAATTTCCGTATGTAAGTAAATAAAGTTTTGGCATTTTAAAAGTAAAACATCTCACACTCATTCATCGAACCATTTTTTAGACGAAGAAAAATGAAAACAACAATTTAAAAATTTCTTTAAAATCTAGTATTTGTTTTAGAAATGTTTTTCAAAATTAATTAGTACATTTAAGGATTAATTAACTTTTTACTTTGTAAAAGTAATGCTTACTTTTTGGCTTTTGCTAAAACATTTATTTATTCACAGTAGCCGGTAAGCTGTCAACGAGGTAATATGTTGACTACAGTCGTCATGCTTCTTAAAAAGCGCGCGAAAAATTAAATGAATACGGAACACCAGTAGTACCATAATCAAGATTATCTTTAATCTTATATAACAAATAGTTGATGAATATATTTTTTTATTCTATACGCCTTTAAGAAACTTAGTAAAATTAATAATTTTATTTTTTATATTACATTATGAAAAAATTAATTACACCTATTGAAATGATGCCTTTCAGTTTTTATTGCTTTTATTTTGGAATTATTTTCTTATCTGCTGGATGTGATAAAATATTTAATTGTACTCAATGATTTAAAAAATATATTCTGATTTTAAGAAAATTCATTAAAATAGCGAAATTGCTACTAAAAATGAGGGAAATTGTTAAAGAATTATTGAATTGATAGTGTTAATTGATTCCTGAAAGGTATGAATCCATCTCTATTATCCCAGCTATGGGTAAATAGCAGGACAGACTGGGTCCTATAGCCTTGGGTTGCAAGGTGAAGAATAACATCCAACTATGAGTAAATAGTAGATCAGACTGGACACTTCAGTCTTGGTTATTAACCAATCTAGAAGGATAATTCTGAATTCAATTTTATTCTTTCAATGAAAGGCATGAGATTGTTATAAACGGCCGAATTACGAGCAGTCCCACAACAATATTTTATGTTATTGAATCGAAACCCAACACTCCGAATTTTGACGTTTAGCAAAAACCCGAGTAAAAGTACTACAAGTTTACAATGACCCTATGATCCCGACTGCGATCAACCTGATTGATTGATTGTGCAGAGTAAACGGAAGTTAACTGTTTCAAATCAAAAGATCAAATGACAAAAATAAACACATCACGCAAAGGCTCTGCGCAGCCTTCCAGTTTCAAACATTTCAAATTAATAAAAATAAAGAATAGCCAATAAAATCAATGCCCGCCAATAAATAAACATAGGCTTCTGGGGCCTACACAAAGCGATATAAACCAGACATTAATTAAACTCAGCAGAAAGACTGACAGCAGTAAAGAGACACGAGTCAACCTCGTCGTCCTGTCTTTCTCACCAAAGCAACAGTGGACGCCTTTTGATCTTGTTTTCCAACTCCACTTTCTCTCTTCCTCACAGAAAGACTATTTATGTTCATTCCTTTTTCAGTCAGAGAGAAGAACTTTCTAAATACAAACTTTTATTTCTTCATAGTAGTTGCAGTTAAGAACTTGTGTATTTTATGTTAAATAAATGTCGTCATTTTATTTGAACACGCAGCAACACTTTCTCTCATTTTTAATTCAACAAAAGATGATTCATGGATTCTTTTACTAACAATTATAACTGTCCCCAATACTTCTGTAAAGATTTATAATAAAATAACCGGTTCATCGATTATTGAATAAGTACTGAAATCTTCATTTAAATCAGATAATTCCCTCATTTTTTAAAGTTTTTTTTTTTTAATTATAGGGGTTATCGGTATTTTTTATATTTTCGGAAAAAACGGCTCTATTTTTGGCGGTACCTAAATTTTCTGTTGACAGACATCAATCAATTATGGCGGCATAAACAATATTTAAAGAAATGTCTCAAAATCTACTTTAGAAGTATTTTGCCACTAAATGTCTCATATTGTCTTATAATTAAAACAAAATTTAAAACTAAATTGAGATATTTAAATCTTAGCATGTTTCATTTGTTTAATGCGTGATTGTCCACGTGTGTCTACCGGAGGTTCAAGGTTAACGTGACTTTAATGATTTATTTTAAACATAAAAATGAGATAACTTATGCTCAGTTATCTTACGTTTATAACTGATTAACTGTAAACTTCCCGTGGGTCTTGTAAGTGAGCTTCAATCTATCCAGGCCAGTTTTGCTATCGAAACACTGCTTTCCCAAAAGCAACAAACACCTTTGTCAACTGCCAAACAGAAAGCCGACGATCTTCTGACCTCCTACTAATTAGGATGCAAACTTTAACACTGGTTAAAGGGTGGAGTCAGTCATATTGCTGCATTATTTTATCTTAAATCATTACTAACGCAGGTCTGATATCGAGAACATTAGGAAGCTTGGAACTCTTCTTCCGGACGGGGCAGATGAGGAGAACAGTTTTTTTTTTCCCGTCGAAGTCGGACTTCTTCTGTAGCAGTGGTATGAACGGCTAAGACTATTTTAGACAAGCTATGACCAACTTAGACCATCGGCCCGAGTGGAGACACTCAGGTCCCCACATTAAAAACCAACCTTGTGTCATAACCTAACTCAGTGGGGAGTGAAGGTAAATACCGGACATTATGAAATCTTTGTTCACGAATAGATTTTTCTACACAGGTATAACTCTATGCAATAGATATTGTAATATGGAAAAAATTATATAAGTAATTTATATAAGTAATACAGAACGAAAATGAGAAGAAGAGAGAATTCCTAAACATATTCCTTTAGCAGTTAATACCATGGCATCAGGAATGAAGTCCTATACATGTATCTGTTTGAAATTAATTGAAACACTTATTTGACGTTGATATTTCTTCTTCTGATGTCTGCTTGCCGTTGCATTATTCAGGTTTTCATCGCCTGATCTTTGGAGTAGTCGGCTAAAACGCGTTCTTTCACCTCCGTGGTCTTCAAGCATCTCACCTTTGGCGCCTAAAATCCATTTGGGCCTGAATTTGGGTCTTACCCATTATTACCAGATAAATGAACTCATCTTCCCTATCAAGGTATCTTATTGTTGGTGATGTGCAGAATAAACTAAGGAATTTGGTGTAGGATTGAGTTGAATCAGAAGGAAATTTATTTTAGGTTGCGTGAACTTTTCTGCATCCACAAACAAATAAACAATTTCAAGACAAAACATACAAGCAATTCAACACCAATAAAAGCATTTATATACAAATAGGATAATATGTACAGGACATTTTAAGATTGTTAATGTATTGGTGTGCTCGTGATATTTGTAGTTTTTGTATGTTACTTTTTATGTCTTGTGTATCAACGTTACAGTCTTTTTAGAAAATTGTAATTAATATTTGGAATGTAGGTATTGTGTTTTATAAATGAGTCATTACGAAGTAATCTACCTTTGACTGTAAAATGTCGAGTTCGTTCGATGATGTTATTTACTTAGAATAATAGTGAGTGTCAATTCACTTTAGATAAGTAAAGTTGTTCGGATAGAAGTTTCGTGTGTTCACAGAGTGTTCTTCGATTTGTAGCTTGCAAATGAGTGATGATTTAGTTTGCGCGTTAGTTTGCGCGGCAAGATTGCAGTTGCAAGCGACGTGGATTATATTAGCATATCTCTGTGCTCGTTCGACTGACTGATTTATCGTAGATGATCAAAGAGAATGTATAGTTTGAGATTCTTGAATGACGAAGAAGTTCGTAGAAGATATTAAACGGGAAAGATTTGTCGTCTCGATTAGCGAGACGGTGAATTGTAGTCGTCACATTTTTAAGCTTGAGTAAGCGGTCGAAAAATGGTCTGCTGCTGATCTGTTTGCCTCTGCGTGGTCACACGTGCGTTGGGTTCTTTTTAAGAGGTCATGATCACGTGGAGTGGCTCCAGAGCGATTTTGCGCCAAAACTTCGAAGTGCACGCGCGGGCGACCTGATTGGTAGAAATGAACCAATCAGAGGGCTAGATTTACGAATGAAAGTCGGAATAGTGCATTACTCGAAGAAGGTAAGATTGAGTTAATAGACGAGCCCAATATTATCAACCAAGGTAAGATAATCTTTTTTATATATAAATAGTAGGTAGAGTAAAAAAAAAACTACCACGCAAAGTGTCTTAAACTCTAACTACACGCACACACTCACACATATATACACACACAGGCATATAGATAGGTATTCTAAATTCAGTTTTAATGCAGATATATTGCTATGACATTTTTATATACCATGCATTGTTTTATTACCAACGTTGTGCCTGTTGAATTACCGCCCTTGATGATAATTACAGGCGGTGCGATTTTTTAAAGATTTCTCTTTTCCCTTTGACTTTGGTATACGCTTCCTTTCAGTCCGATAAAACACGTGGCATGTAAGTACTTCAGAGACAACAACTGAAGATTTTCGTTTATCCAGACTCGCATGAATTTGCGCCATCTTTGCGAGACAAAAAATACAAGGAGTCATAAAAATGATCATTCTTTCTATTCCGTAACATGCCGTATTCAACTAAACTAGTGGTTCTCTAATTTTTTCTTCACCAGCTCTCTTTTCAGATATTTCCACAGACTAGCGACTCCTATATTAATATTGCATTGATGACTGGAACTGGGTTAATAATACAACAGAGTTAATATGCTTTGTTGCATTTAAAAAGCATCAATCATCGGAAGTAAGCTGTGACGCGGACAGCCAAGCAACCGTCTCCGGGTCAGACTGTAGAAACTGCCGGACTCTAATTTGCAGGTTTTTAGTTACCCTTTATTTCAATTGCAACTAAAAGTTTAAAATAGTCTAAAAATGTAAATAAAAGAAAAATGTGTATATATGATTTGTTCCAATCAGGGTTAAATCCTCTTACTGCCCTTATAAAATTATGGCACCCACTAACTCCCTTGGACACTTACTGCTCCTCTGAAAGTTTATAGAGCCCTTGATGAGTGTTCAACGCTTACGTTGAATATGAAAATCATCACTGAACGAGACGGTCAAAATATTTAAATTAACTCCCTTGTTTTATAACTAGTGTTGCTATTGGATACCATGACGTCATAATTAGTTTTTTTTTTAAACCATTGTGTGTCAAACTTCTTTACTTTAATCTCCAGTCGAGGGATTTTTTTTGCTGCACAGGCCTCCATCGGAGGTAAATCGTTTCGAATTCTTTGTGTTCGATATCTTGCATTTGTATTCCTTCCATTGGAAGATAATCCTTTCATTCATTGATTGTTTAACCGAAATAACTTTCTACAAACACTCATGATGACGATGTATTGTAAACCATTTATTCACTCCATACACTGTTTGAGTATTGACTGACTATTGAGCAACATTTTATAATTCTTTGGAATGTTTTTCATTATTTCAGTATTTGTACTCTTCAAATAATTATAATTTTAAAAAAAAGAAATGTTGTCTAATGTTTTATTAAACATTTTTCTCTTCTGGTATATATATTTTTTACTATTATTATTCTCATGTACTATTCTTGTATATTACAATGACTTATTTTTTTTTACTGAATGCTATATCCATTATTTTTTAATAAATATTATCATTGAATTTATTTCCTGGTATTTTCTCCTTTCATACTTAACCTTTTAGTTGGAGTCAGAATATAATTTCTATTAAAATAGGAGTATATAGATTCGCCTATTGCCCGGTTCACACTCTTTCTTCGTCTTTTGAATAGGAGCTGAGGTTTATATCTTGTCTCCTGCTTAGGAATAGGTTCCTTCTCCTAAACTTTTTTCGTTTTCTTTCACTCCCAGTAACCGCTTCCAGTGGCAGTATCACCCTGCTTGGGGTGAAATGATTTGAAAAAAATATCAGGAAGTATGATATTTAATAATTTTATTAATATTTGTTAACGATGAACTGAGTTCATATATCGTTCCTTTTGTAACTTTAAGTTATCGTACTTAATCTATAGTGGCGTAGGGCTTAGAGGTTAAAACGAATTGTTGATTTACCCACGCTAAGAAGATTGATGAAGGATGACCAAGTTGAGGAAACCCATGGGTAATTTTAACAAAAAGAGACGTGGAGTTTATTCACGAGTTTACACGTTTGAAGTAATGTCAGCAGTTCGTTCCAGGAAAATAAATAAGAATTCTTAAAGTCCGTAGTTCTACCATATTGTAATGAAGAGGAAATGTTCATACAACAGATTAAATGATCTGGCACAAAATAATGTTTAAAACACACGTTGCTCACCGAAGAGATATATTTGTTTACATACGTTCAAAAGTAGACGAACTACGATAGTTTGAAATATTTAACTTTCTGTGATTGTTGAGAGGAAATTCTTTGTAGTGCCATATGCTGGTTAGAGGCCGATAATATAATTGGCGAGTAATTTTACACTGTCGAGTACTTCAACGCTGATCTCGAGGAACAGAAACGAAACCTTTCACATTACTTCAAACGTTCTTCTCATTAATTTAATTGTTATCCTCATTTCATATTAAAAAGAATTTCGCGTATGCTCGCTAATTTCTTTCCTTGACCGGCCAGCTAATTTCTGTGAAAGCAAGGTTTTTATTGGTTCGAAAACAATTTCGCATAGGCTCACGAATTTCTTCGCTTCTTCTTCCTCAGTCTTTTGAATTTGAAGGGAGTGGGTGAAGGGATTTATTATTTCGCACTCACTACAAATCCACTTTGTCTCCCGCCATATTTGTCCTTTATATTTTCCGGGAAGCGCAGGAACTCTACTTGTGGTTATGTAATACCACCATTTTTTAGTTAATTGATATTCATCGGTTAACAATATTTACTGCAGCCTTGATATAACATAATATTAAATTTAAACAATGCTTTAACGATATTCTGCGATATTTTTTTCGTTAACATGCAACGTCATAAACTGTGTTGTCAAGATTTACTGCATATAAAACATAATTGAGGCACAAGGCCTAAAAGTGGAGAATGGGTTGAGGCTAGTCGTCACTTACTATCTTCTACCTAGCTAATTAGATTCACGACCCATCCACTCGTTACAATTTGCACATCCACCACAAGAACTCATTCATTATAATTCAATCCTTCATATAACATAATACGGCATACACACAGGGAACATACAAAACACACCCCATGACATAAAAATTTATTTAGCATAAAAATGTTATATATAAAATCTGTACATGATACATAATGAGGGGGGAAAGGATATGACCCCCCAAAATAAAACAAAAATATCAAAATAAATGTACAAAATAAAGATAACTGATGTTAGTTAGACCCGTCAAATCCTCAAAAAAGATTTAAAAGAGGACGCTGTATTCTGTCTTTAGACAAAATCAAGTGGCTCTCTCGCTAAGAGAGAGGAAAATGATAAAATAAATACGGCCGTGAGGAAAGAAGAAAGCTGACCCAGTCGAAATGAAAAAAAAAACAAACCAAAACCGGACAAGACATGGTTTGGTTTGGTTTGTATTTACGGCATATCAACACCTTAATGGGTTATTTAATGCTGACAATATTTTTATTGCTGGTAATATTTTTTTTCAAAAAGTATTTTGGTAATATTTTTTCCAAAAAAGTATTGCTGGTAATATTTTTTTACAAAAATGTTTTTTTTTCTGGTATAAAAACTTATTTTTACACGTTTTGACTCCAACTTGGGGATTAACTATTTGTCCATAGCTGGAACCCTAACAGATGCTACCACCATGGGCCAGGATGGATCGGGGAACACCAGCAATTAAGATGTAGTTCCACGCATCTCAAAACCTCCCGATCAGAGGCCTTTTTCGGGATGTAGTTTATCATCATACCCAGAACGAAACAGATATGACAGCAATACTCCATTTGGGGCCCTATTTAATCAGAGGAGTTGCTGTCGGATATAGTTTATCGTCATACCCAGGACGCGGTCAAGACATGTACTGTCAGTTAAAAGTCTTAAAATATTATTATTTACTATAAATTAAATGTTATATAATACAACAAAATGCAAACACGTGATATTACCTCCTTTATATTAACTGTTCTCTATTTACTCATCATCATAGAACACTCTGACATGACTCAACTCTCCCCAGAGTTCATTTGGCATTATCAGGTGATTTGGTGAGCATTTCGATTCCGTGCTAGTTCAAAGAATCTTGAAAGTTTTATAAAGAACTTGTACCCGTAACAATGTCGTATTGTGTTAAAAGCCTCCGTTGAATTTCAGTCCCTGAAAACATCTTCCAACCAGAGAAATCAGATCATTGCTCTTTGTTATTTGTTAGATTAGGTAAGAAGCCCCCATCAGTACTGGAAAGACTGATAATATTTAGTAGTTTTGAGAAAACTGTTTTTCTGGAAAATTGTTTTAAAAGAAAGATTTCATAAATTTCAACCGATGGTAGCACTGGGTATTTACTCTGTCCCCCCATTAAGATGAGTTGTGACACAAGGTCTTTTTTTTTTAAATGGGGACCCGAGCACGAACACCTGGGCCAGGAAAAAATACCCGCAGCCATGGGTTGCGCTGGCCTTTGTGCGAGCACCGATCTCTCTCTCACTGGTGCAATGAGAGGACGTGGCCTCGGGCAGCTGTTCCTTAGGGCTGGGCACCTCTCAGTGTAATTTTTCTCAGTTGCGACTCTGTCCTTTGACGGAGTCTCTCCTGAGTGCACTCTACCCAAAGACAGAGAAGCAACTGAGAGATGATAAATAATGTGTTACAAACCACTCCAAAGAGCGGTTTACACACTAACCGATGGTAGCATTGGCTACTTGGTCTAAGAATGCTGAATAAAGAAACTGCTAATGTTACCATTGTCTTTTGTATCTGATTCCCTATGTTGTGAGAAATATCTGTATATGTCTTACGAGAGCGTAGAATGTGCCATAAGCCAAGTCTATGCTATTTCTTTTCTGCAGTTCAGCACCAGAAGGCATATCTATGTTTGGCTTACCTTTGTATACAATACGTTTTTTTTTTAATGCCATGTCCTTTCGGGACGTAGACTATTAGGAATTATCATGACTTCTTGTGAAAGATTGTGAAGTAGTTTCATGTTGAATTCAAAATGGTCCTTCTCTTAGACTGTTTTGCCACCCAAAGGTAGAGAGGCCAGCCTAGCCTGCTGTTTGGTGCACAGCTGAGGAGAAGAGAAAACAAATGGATTCATACCTTACGATAGGACATTTGTGCGAAAGTGAATGCAACAGACTCACCTGGAATTTGACCTCGTCTCGGTAATTCCATTTTTCTGTGCTGATAACCGTTACGCAACCTTCACATCTCTCTAGAATACTAAAACCGCGGTCTGATTTGGCCTTGTCTTTTTTCAGTGACGTATGCACCACCTTTTCATTTTTTTTTCCTTTTCAGGGGTTTCATTAATCTATGGCCAATTGATGTGAGCTTTAGTATTTTTGTCTTTGAAAATACTTTTCTTTAAACTCATCAGTTGTATTAATTCTTCATTACCAACTCCTACTACATTAATACAACACCAATCACAAGACAAATGAATTCCTTGTACTCATTAAAATCCAAGATGGCCGACCATACTTGTTGCATAAGTGTTATACAAGCGTTCTGCTTGTAACAATTAGCCAAGGAGGAGGAGTTACCGTTCGAACTAGTGACTTCATCTTATCACAACGTTTCGGTCGTTGTACCCTCCGGCTTTCATCAGGTGTCTATTAATCCGTTCGGCTGGGTAGTTTGGAATTAATATTAGCTCAAGCACCCTCGAGGGAGGCGTTTCCAGACAGTTCCTCTCGGGAGGGGGACTGGGATCATTACCCGGTGCCTGGGGGGGGGTCCTCAAAAGGGGAAGTGTCGAAACAGCTTGAGCAATTTTTCCACTGTATTGCGTCACTTTAAACGTCGACCTTGTGTTACATTCGGTAGCGACGTGGGCGTACTAAAAAATCCCTCTATCCGAGTAAACTTCAAGGAATTTCGAACTGAATCTTTTATTTAATGTCTACTAGATAGGACTCATGATAAACCTTTCCAAAACAGAAATTATGGTCTGGAATTGGAATGAAAGCAATGATGGTACATACATTGAATCCATCATAAAAATTCAGTAGGTGGAATTAATAAGTACGAAACACTTCAAGTTTACCTCGGTGTATGGATCAGTTATAACAAATTTAGTAGATGAGATAAATAAATTGGAGATAGAATAGGCCGACCGAGGGGTAGTTTTACTCAATACCGCAAGTTCCTACAAAACCAAAGCATTAACCTAAGAACTCTAGTCAGGTTCTTAAATAGCCTCGTCAGATGCAGAGTTTCATAGGAATATCTTGCATGGCGACAAATTCGATCGGAAGTATCTAAATTGTCAAATGTATACAACTGTTTTTTTTTTTCAGATTAATGAATAAAAATGGTTTCCAGTGAATGAAGCTTGTAGGTCTTAGTGAAGACCATCCTTTTTCGAATCTTGGAAACTGGCGCTACAGAATCACAAACATAGAACTGCACCAGATAACAGAAACCCCATCACTTGAGGACTTTCAACAACGGCAACAACTAATATGAATTGCACGTGTAACTTGAAGAGAAAATAATAACATAATCAATATTGGCGTTCCACACTACTTCAAACAAAAGATTAGGAAGGAAACCTCCATCAACACTGAAAAGAACGATAATAGTTAATTCTGAATTTGAGAAATCTATTTTCCTGAAAAATTGCTTTAATAGAAAGATTTTATGAATTTCCACTGAAAAACCACTGACTGCGTTGTCAATGAATACAGAATGTTTCCTTATAAGGGAACAGTTAATATTACCATTACCAAATATGGACAGCGGAACGAGAACAATTTTTTAAAAAAAGATAATAAAAAAAAATAATTTTTTCGTAAAAACTAAAAGGAACAAGTCAAGATATCGCTGGACATCATCTAGGGATATCTCCTATCTTCTTTTAGTTCCTCTCAATTACTAATGGCCTTGTTTTCAGACTATTGCCTTAATGAATTAAAAAAAAAAAACTCATAGTAATTGTGAGTTCAATCCCAGAGCTGGGTAGTACAAACTTAGACTCAGTGAAATTTGGATGATAACAACAATGAAGATTAGAACATTAGTAAATAATTAGCCAGATATATTTTTGTACATTGTGTTTACCTACATTTCTTGTGTTCACCCGTCTGGAAGATAACCTTTTTTTCTTTTTTTTTTTTTTTCAATATCTATTCTTGAAGTATTTTCACGTCTGGCGAACCAACTGCCATCAGTTTTATAATCATTCTCAATCAAATAATTTAGCCTGAGTGTCTTCATTATCATTTATTCCATCGATAAAGAAAATTGTTAATGAAAACACTGATGTAGGTACCTCCACAAAAAAATCAGCATACCGTGATGAAAACATGCTCTAAACATAACGAAAAGAAAGTTTCATCGTCAAAATCTTTAATTTATTATTAAGAGGAAAGATCAGAGTATTTTTGGGGATATTTAATTACATTTTTTACTCCTTTTTAGAACATTCGAAATTTTGATTAAAAATCTTGTTTTTCTTGCGTCAGTGGATAAAAGGATAAATTGGCATAGCAAATTTTAGCGTTTTTTTGCGATGACAGACATTAATTTGAAAATTCTTGCAAAAAGCAAATAATTGCCGGATTTTAATGAAATTTTCAGGACTTATTCACAAATGAATTAAATTATTTTAGAAATGTTCCTATTAGAAAATCTTGGTAAAAATATTTTTTTACACGTTTCACAATCTTACTTAATTTTATGAAAAATCAGCATTCTAAATTTTAGTAACTATAAGAGAATTTAAATCACCGATTTTTTTTTTTTTTTTGCATAAATCTTGCACCGTTTAATGAAAATCAACTCTGAATCGAAAAATAAGAAACGCAATAAAACTAAGATATTTAATTAAAGAAGCTTTTAATTGCTTTTTTGAATAATATATTAAGGATTGTCTTAAGAAAAAAAACAAAAAAACAGAATCATCAGTAACTGATGATTCTGTTTCCCGGTATTCTCATTTTAACAGGCGTACAGTAATCTGAAATTTTATAGATATTTGATAGTGAAATAATAAAATAATATTGTAATATTGAATTTATAAATAAAACTAATTATTGATCTTTCGTTAATTTTACTTTCTCTTCATCTCATTCTTTCTTTTTTCTTCTTCATATCGTTTAATCTCCCATGCTATTTTCCTTGTCGACTTTATGTCCTCAATGACACTGCACAAGACAATAATAGTCTACAATATGCATAGTAGTCGATACATTTTTGCAACAAAAGTATGAAATGAATGAATATCATTCAAGGTCAGACGTGTCGCAGCCGTCATTGGCCGCTCCCAAACAAAACAAATAGGACGACCTTGACCTTCGCAACCCTTCTACTCCTGAATTGAATCAGCAATTAATTAGCAATTAAACAACTATCATGATATATTTTGAGTTAAAAACATACGCATATCGGATAAGGGAGTGTTAACCAACATTCGAATGACATTCGGAGTATTTTTATATTTAGCGTTTTCTACTCCCAATAGCCAGAGAGAAGATGAACAAACGTTATGGACATAAATTTAGCCCCTTTTTCAAGGAAAAACGGAGAGCCGTTTTGACGACGTCTCGCCAGGTAATTTTAGCGGTTGATTGGAACGCCGTCCTTGATCGCAACTTAGATCGTAACGGGGTAAAATCGGGAACTTACAACCCAGATGTGAAAAACCATTTCGCGACTTTATCGACAGATCTGATTGAGTCGATAAGTTTAGAAACGAACATCCTGGGGTAGCACGTGGACCTGGACAAATAGGGGCGGCCCGGATGCGATAGTTCGCACGAGCTATATCGCCCGGGTTTTAGTAAGGAGAGTCGACGTAGGGCTCTTAGGGTGTCCAAGTTTCCATTCGATAATTTTCTCGCAACACACGCTCATCCGGGTGCGAGTAGATAAAGCTAAGCCTAGATTGACTGGCTACTGGAAGTTCAATACGTTCTTGCTCGAGTTGAAACTTCGGCGACCAGGTATTACTTACAGAGGGAAATGATGGGGAGCGTAGTTGGGAATAGGTCTGTTATCAGGTTGTTTGCAGATGATTATAGACGTCGACTCAATCAAGATAGATTAACAGCGCAAACGTCAGCCGAATGAAAATTAGAGGATGCTAAAAAATCGGGAGATGGTGGGGATGTATCAGTAGCTAGGGCTGAGCTGGCCTCCTCGCTTATCAAGAAGGACCAAGCTCTGTTTAAAGAGAATATCTGTCGAGGCGACGAATATGGCCGCTGAACTGCAGCAAGAAGACTTGTGTATTGGATCGATATTTTCCTAGTGTCACATCACCGGACGGACGACAAGTGACTACAAACGAAGGCGTCTGTGAGGGCCTTTCGGTCTTATTTCCGAGAGCTTTTTATCAGGGAGCCCGGACAGTGTTCCGCTCAGTTTGACACCTATCTAGCCGACTTTCCTCGGTCGAAGCGGATATGTGCGAGGGGGCCATCACTGAGGAGGAAATCTGGGAAGCGCTTGGCCGGCCAAGACAAGACTCCGAGGATAGACGGTCTCCCCTACGAATTCTGGAAGGAAGACGCTCGCCGATCTTTCCCATCTCTTATATCGATTGTTAGTGAGGGTGGAAACCAAAGACAAACTCCAGGACGAGCTCGGTCTTACGAATGAGGAATTTCGCCCCATCCCGCCTTGGGCGCCCGGGTTGAAATGTCTCAACAACGACGAGGCATCACTCACCTGGCTGGTATTGCGAGGAACTCTCTGGGTCGGCAAGAAGCTTTAAGCAGCGATGCTGGCGATTTCGCCGGAGTGCGTGCGCTGCGGTGACCGGGAGGAGTCTATTGCGCACGCCTTCTTTCACTGCAGTGTCGTACACCCGTTGTGCAAGCTGATTGAAGGTTACATGGTTCGCATCTTGGGCGGAAAGTCTTTCGTCCTGGAAGCCAGCTCCGTTTGTGCCAATGTGGTACCGCCAATGTCAAATGACCAGCAGTACGTGCTCTTGTGCCTGCTCGCCATTATGCGAATGGTTGTATGGACGACGAGACAGAAGGAGTTTCACAGAGGCGAGAAGTTCTCTTGTCAACTGGTCTCTTTCTTTAAGCATCAGCTTAAAGTTAAGATCAGGGAGGTAAGGTACGTCTCTCTTCGTCTAACTTCAGCAAATGTTGGGTAAGAGTTTCGCGCTTGGTGCGTGTGAGAGAGGCTGACCTGGAGTGGTTGTTAGACGCCACTTAGGTAATAAGATTTTGAGTCGTTCACCAAAACATCAGTCGTCCCAGACCCGGTTTAAGGTAAGGTAGATTTTTTTTTTGTTTTTCAGTCTTTTGACCTATTTTGTCAAAACTAGCTAGGGTATGCTAGTATATAGGTCCTCCTTCCTTTTTTGCCACACATTTATTTTCTACTCCTCAAATCCCCCCCACCCGTTTTAGGTGACAGATGTTTTTGTTCTCTGGCGAGATCAGATATTTACAATATCTGACAATTTCACCCAGTTAACCAGGATTTTCTGCCACGCTTTTATTTTGGTGCGGGTCCCGATAGTAACACATGTATTTATATTGTTGGTATATTTATTATGCATAATACATAATTTGGGCACATGGCCTAAAAAGTGGGGGGTAGAGGCTGATCGACACTAACTATCCTATACCTAGCTAATCCGGTTCACGGCCCATTTACTCATTACAATTTTCACATTCACCATAAAAACTCGTCCGTCTCCATTCAATCCTCCATACACCATAATACCGCAATCCTCTCAAGGGGAACCTACAAAACGCACCTCATTCCATAAAAATTTAATGATAATAATAATAATACATAAAAATCTAATAATGAAGAATGAGAGGGGAGGGAGATGAACCCAATAATAACTAAAAATCAACACAAAGTAAACTAAACATAACTGATGCTAGTAGGGTCCGTCCTATCCTCAAAAAGGAGAGGCCGCTGTATTCTGCCCATTGGACAAAATCAAGAAGCTCTCTCGCTAAGGGAGTGGGAAAAGGATAAAAAATTATATGGCCATGGGAAAATATAAAGCTGACACGTCGTCGATACGTCCAGTCTGACTACACTCCTATTGCCTGTCCTCGAAGCTCGAACAGCCAACCAACCGACCGACCGACAACCAACTTACCTACCAACGGCTTCACTAAAGATTACCAGACCAGTCTACCCGAACTTGACATTTCATTCAGCAAATCTTTTTCTGTTTTCTTTGCACCAAAAACGCACGTCGTTTTAACGAAATAAAACTGACGTTTGGTTGAAATATAAAACCTTCACCTTTTGTCCCATCATTATCTCGGCTGTTCACACCTTTCTTCGATCACAAATTAGCTTGTGAGGTCTACATCTTTATAGGCCCCGCAACAGATTAACAAACTTTGCATAGGAAAATGTTCACAGATAAGATTATAAGAATGAAGATTGTATTCATGGGAGTTTAGAGTTAGACACCGAAAAATAGACGTATTCGTCTAGTTTCTTATGTTAACGTAAACAAAGTAATACGTTTGAGTTTAAGTAATAAAAATCTGTCGGATTAATATATAAAAAAATCCATCCCTTTCTTTAGAAATTGCTTTGTTTACATTAGGATACGAAACTGAGCCGATATGTTTATGTCGAGAGTCAGAGAAAACTCCGAGAAATGTATTGGGGGTGTTTGTTTCGAATTTTACGAAGAACCTTTACAAATACGTCTAACGCAGTATAGAACAACATGGATTCGTAGCTATAACACATTGATTCTGTTTTCTTTTCATTTTTTTTTTAATATAAAATGTCAGGATTAAAAAATAAAACGGATGACGATTGATGGGGTTCAGAAATGCATGAAGCCGAAAGAGAGTTCCACGGGTGAGAAGTGCGAGAGAAGAAAACTATTAGAATAGAACTTACGGTTGCATCTAATGATTTCAGCAATAAAATAACAAGACCTAACTGCCAATCTAGTACCGCTCTCAAATTCATAGGTCTAGGTGCCAATGAGGAAAGCTCATTAGAACAATTTTCATGAAAACATTGATAGAAAGGTATAGGGGAAACTACAGTACGGCGGTGGAAAAGTGATTGAAGCTAAGTTACAACCGATAACATTGCAGGTTCTTTTTTGTATGTTGTCTAGAATATCTAGATACATAGCAGAAGCACCGGGCCAGATGTGGCAACAATATTCAATGAATACAAATGGTAAACCTATAAACTTGCAAGATAGATTCTGGCGAGAAAAATTGTCTAGCACAACACAGTGAACCGACTTTCTTAGCAGATGACATAACAATTGACTCGATATAAATGTTTCAATTGATAATCGAAACGCCGAGAATTTACTTTCCTGAAGATTGGCATCAGCCGTGTTGATGGAAGGCAAAAAAGGTTCTCTGAGACGAATAAAAAAAGAGCACTTTAGTTTTAGTTGGCATTAAAATTAACAAGCCATTTCTTGCCCCTAGTTAACAGTATATTGTTGGCCATTTTCTAGATCAACTACCAATTTGACTTTATCAAACTTATCAGATTTAACATAAAGACAGGCGTAAATAGCTGTCATCGGTATAGATATTGAGTTGAGAACTGATGACACCAGGAAGGTCGTTGAGAGCAGATTTGTGGTTAGAGTCCTTCAGGACACCCGCATTTATATAGAAAGATCTAGAAGAGTGACAATCTTCATTTCACGATTTGACAAGAAAGATTGTACCAAATTAAAACATTCAGTTTGGCGCACCATAATCCTTCAACTTGTGAAGATCAACATTCCAAACCCTGGGGTTGTTTACTTGGAGTGTTACGATCACCGAAATTAAGCAATGTCGGCCAGTACCTCGACTGACCGCTTGGGAATACCAGATGCAATAGGCTTAGATGTGCGGGTGGTGTAATGGATAAGGCTCGTAGCCCTGAATAAAATACCTACATGTAATATGAAAAATTATTTTTCACGTGGCATTTCTTTCATTGTGTTACCTTCTTGACATGCAGGGCGTTCTCTCCCATCTTTCGGCGAACACCGACGAGATGAAGGAATGAACTGCAACGTGGGGTGAACATTGGCCGGTTAGTGGAAAGCTTGTGTCAGAGTCGCGCTGTATGCTTACAAAACAAGTTAATTTTAATCGCTAGAAACTTGACAATAGGGCACAGTTTAACATTCGTACCCGATTAAAGACAAAAAAAAAAAAAAAAAAAAAAACGGTGTATTAACAGGATGATTTTTCTCCTGACACCATTTTACTTCATACTCATTCAGCATTTTTTTAAAAAAATTTTTTAATAAAATCTAATCGCAGATGGAAATGCAGCTCATTAAATTTTTTAGATTAAATCGTGAGGAAACTCAAAAACCCCATAACGATCCAATTTATTTTTTTCAAGTGCCTTACAACGCGTATATGAGATACATAAAATATCTCTGCGATGTTTCGTGTCATAAGACCTGGGTTATTTTTAAATGGTGTTCCAATTTGGCCATCATTAACGACTCCAATCCTGCCGGAACGTTATCCAACTTCCAGGTCAAAATTTCCACATCTGAACCAAACGAACTACTTATGAACAGCTACAGCACCATATCCATAAACGGCACATATCTTTTTTCTTCCTTGTACAGCAATTTTTTTCCTTTCCGGAAATAAAAGAACATCAAATGAAAAAATGCATTTGAGTTTTCTCAATTTTAAAGTAAAAACATTTCAAACACACAGACATATAGAAAGACGCATTTAAAGTTCACGTTTAAAGAATATGCATGTATGTCATAAATTTCAATCGTGTAGGAAACATGTATTCAAACGACACCTATTGAAAAGTGCTACGAGCTTTTGTTTCAACCCAACAACAACAACAAATAAGTATATCTTTGCACACACCACTCACAAAGGAGAATGATACATCTTGTTACTTATCACTTGTATTACTACTAGAAAAAAAAATCAATGACATCATCAACGGATTCTTCATGCGTTTTCCAGCTTCTACTCAACACACGTACACATTGGACGTAATTCTGTTTTAGTCAGTTCTGAATTGAAGCAGTGCTGATACAACATCGTAGTAGATTCTACTTTTCAAGGTCGACTGAGTTTGTCTTGGCTTTTTTTAGCGTCTTTTCTGTCATCACGTGCTTTGCTTTGAGTTACTCGAAGCTTTTAGGTATCACCAAAATGGATACTTTTTTCACAATGAAAGCAAAAATCGACATCCTCTGTTTTAAAATATTTGCCAAAAATCAAGGAATTATTCAATTCAAACGAAATTTTCAGGACATATTCATTAATGGATGAATATTTTACTAAATAAGTAATTTTATTAAAATAACTTTGATGAAATATATGGGGTATGTTTCATCCCGCCCTTTTCGTATTGTGTATGTACGTTTTAATTTGGGGAGATTCTCGTCCAAATTTTTTTAGTTATAAAAAGAAATCCCTGAAGATATTTTCAGTAAAAGAATATCGAGTGTGAAGATACGGAAAATTCGGCCCGCATTTTGCCAAAAACAATTTAATTAAACTCCAAAAGTAATTTTTATTCAGAATTGGCGCTTTCATAATTTTATTTAAAAATACTTTAAAACTCAATATTTATTAAAAAAAAATACTTGTAATTTTTCAGTTAACCCCTTTGCTGTTTGTCACAAGAATTTATTTTATTAAGAACATGTTTGAAGACTTAAAAAAGTAAAGTTTAATGTCAATTTTAAGTGTGAACCTTTTTTAAAAGAATTTTTATTTTATTTTTCGTTTTAGCAACTGTTAGATTATTTTTAGTATGGATGTACAAAAAGAAAATAATTCTGATATCTTGCGTTGACTGATTACTATTTAATGTCGAATGAATATTATGCTATTCTAATTTCGGAAATCTTTAATCTTCGTACTCGCCAAAAATACGTTGAGTCAAAAGGATGGGTTTCCCATTGACATCGCTATCATTTTAGCTACATTCACTCCTCGGCAATGTTTATTGTTTCAAAAAATGATTAAAATTAATTAAAAAAACCTAAACATGAAAGTGGATTTATACATTTTCTTTGTTCTTGAGAATTGGCAATGAAAATAATAAAGACTATTTATTTATTAGCTTACTTGGTTACACTATTTATTATATTTTTTATTCGAATGGTTGGCAAAACATAGGCTTTACCAATTGATTCGAACTTTATAAAATGGTAAATAATAAGGACATTTTTTTAATAATTGGTTCACGCATTTTAATAATTTACTAAATGTCTATAAATTTATGAACAAAAAATTGTTTTCGTATTTATTTCTTTATAAATTGGTAAATGATAAATATTACATTAGATTGTATTGTATTAGCTTTTAGAATGTTATAATATACTGATGATACTGTAGCAGAAAACACAATTTACGCTTAGAGATAACAAATTAAAACCAAATTTTTACAGTTATTAGAAAACATATACCTTTAACTACACGCCAATTTTCGTCTAGCTAAGTTACACACACGCCGCACTCTACTCAAAACAAATTTTAAAATATACCATTATCGACGCGACTCTCGCTTGCCACAGATATCTACAAATACGTCCCTTATATAAGCTATAAGAGAAACCGGACAGCAGGTGAAGAAAGAAAAAGAGAGAGAGAGTTCACACACCACGCTAACCATAGAGACTACCCGGAGCTGACTGCCCGTCCGAACATTTTAGGTTGTGAAAACGACCCCCACGTGAACACAGAAAGAGAACGGATTCCACTATCAATGCAACAAGGCCAAACCGATAACCAAAAAGTAGTCAGCCGAGTTAAGCGTACTCATTTTTCACGCTCTAATTTCACACCTCGTACATTCAAACGCTACACTAGATGACTTACCAGAGACATTTTCATATTTGGTAGATGTAAATTAATCTTTGGTCATTTCTCAAAACCAGTGTCTAATTTGTTTCTTTACATCAACCAACTTCCTCTTCATATCAACACAACCAGTTACGCCTGTCTCGATAGTAAGTAAGTCTGACCAGTCAATAAGTTTAAATTGGCAGCTGAGCTCAAAAATGACTTACAATCTGTTGTTAACTGGGACAAGGAATGGCTTGTTAATTTTAACGTCTCCAAAGCGAAACTTCTTTCTATTAATCACCTAAAAGACCACTTCCTACATTTCCTTAGCATGGCTGATACTAACCTCTATGAAAGTGATCAGTTGAACCGTCTTAGGTTAACATTCTAGGCTGAGATGAAGTGGAAAGATTATATTGAATCCATTGCAAGGTCTGCTACTAAGAAAGTTGGTTTGCTGTGTCATGCTTGACAATTTTTCTCTCCAGAACCTATCTTATATATTCATAAGTTTACCATTCGTCAATGCTTTGAATATTGCTGTCACTATTATGGTCCAGTGCTCCTGCTATATATTTAGAGATTCTTGATAGAATCGAAAGAAGAATCAGCAATATTATTGTCCCTGATCTGGCATCTCGGCATCAGTCACTTCCCCACCGCTTTAATATAGCTTCCCTGTTCCTTTTCTATAAATACTTTCATGGTAATTGTTCGGATGGACTCTTCGCTACGGTGTCTAGACGTTATGAATTTAAGTGTACTATTAATCTGGCGGCAAGATCTCATCAAATTACAGTTGAAATGGCGAGATGTAATCATAAATCCTATGCTAACGGTTTCTTTTCTCGCAATTCTCGCTTGATTCTCTTACGGATCCTTACTTTCCAGTCATCTTTGACCTTCAAAAATTCAAATGCAGTGTCAATCGTTATCTACTGTCCTCTTGATAACTCTTCTATAATAATGTTTTTCTTTTTTTCTTATTCTTTCACACTCAGTAATCCTAGTGTCTTTACTGCCTTGGATGATGTGGTATGATTTCAAAAATATTGTAAATAAAGTCTAATGAATAGTGTTTAATGTTTTTTTTCTCAAAAACAACAAAAAAAAATGTATAAGTTCACTTTCATCATATGTTTAGGCTTTATTACAATTTTAATCATCGCTTTTTAAAACAAAAGTGAAGAATCCTTTTGACATTGTCTTTTGTGGGCACGAAGGTTGCCGTAATTTCATATCTCCCGTTCAATCAGCATAAAAATAAAATTATTCATTATAATAAAAGTTTAATAAAAGCGTATAAAATAAAAATTATATTCTTAAACTATTGGTTATATAAGGCTAAAAAAAATAATTTTAAACATAAATAACAAATTCTTGATTTACGCACTGCTGGTCTTTCATACTTCTTTAAGTCTTACATTTTCCCGCGCTTTTTCGAACAGGGGTAGAATGGCTGTATTTGTCCTCTGACCTGAACAGGCTAGCGTGCGCAAATACAAGGATATTTTCATTCTCTTTTTTTAAGTAAAAGTTAAGCATTACTTTTAGAAAATCCAATTAATTAATCCTTAAATTTACTAATAGACTTCGAAACACATTTTTAGGACAAATATTGGGATTTAAAGAGAATGTTAAATTTGATGTTTACATTTTTCGTATACCATGGCGGTTCGATGAGTGACAAAAAAACTACTAACGCTTTAAAAATGCCTAAAATGTTTATTTATACATGAAAATTCATTTTTCTTTTCATACGAATTGGCTTTAAACCATTATCTTTCAAATAGAACAGAAATTTAAGTTCAAAGACAGGCATTTTGAATATTTAAAATGTGTTTTTCGTTTGTTTGTTTTTTTTTTTTTTATAGAAAAAAGTCCGTGGCGGTACCTATTATTATTATTATTTGATTTCCTTTGATTTCTGGTGTGTACACATTTTTTCTGGGTCCCGCCCAGAGACCTACGGTTAGAAATGGCATCATTCCAACGTATTCTATTTGTGGTGTTCTAGATTTTCGAATGTAGTCAAGAATGATGTCATGACTTGTTGATACTCTTCGCGACACCATTTCGTTCGTTTTCTTTTTATTAGTTGATTTGGTATTGACTCGCTTGGTCCAAGGTTGGCAATAGACCGGGTTTGGTGACCTAGTGTCTCTTCGTTTTTGGGAGAGTTTGTTCCAGTAACAGATTTTCAGACCAAGTGCAACTATTCCCGTAGTCGGGTATCTCTGAGTAGCGGGATGTGTATATATGGGACAGTAAAGGAAAAAGAGACAGACCCTTTCTACTTTCTTTCGTTTAGGGCTAATACTATGATCATTTTGTGTGATCATTACCTCTAGATTTACTATTTATGCTGGTCGGGTGGTTGGAGAAGGAGTGTATGTAAATAAATTAGGGTTATTTATGGGAACATAAACTTGATAGGGAAGGTTGGAGAAAAGCAAAGACACTCTCCAAATGAAACATTTTAATGATTTTTTAAAAATTTTCATGCGAGTATCAGGTCTTTGTTCGCTTCTTCCAACATACTCCAAATTTGCAGTGTACCAGGGCCCACCTCTCACCAAAGGCAAGAGACGTTAAATTTTTTGGTTCCTCTAATCTTTTTTCTACTCGGCTCCATACTTCGGAAATTGAAGTCTCTTGAGAGTCTTTTAGGCTTTGTACTGAGACATTCTTCATTAAAAATGCCCAGTTCAACACGCCATACGTCTTTTTTTCTCTTTTAAATCATTTCACCTGAAACAAGGCGATAAAGCCACTAAGACGCAAGGTGTGCGTGTGGTGGGAGCACTGAGCTTGAAAGAGACTGAGAAAACGATATTGAGGAGAATGGACAGGATTCAGAGAGACAGAAGAAGACGATTGATATTGCATTTAAATTTTTGAAGATCGTAGTTAGCACGAAACAAAAAATTGGAAGAGACTTCCACAGGCGAGAAGTGCGAGAAAAGAAATTATTAGAATAATTTTTTTAATCATTTCACTCCAAACAAGGCAATAAAGCCATTGGGACGCAAGAGGTTACCGAATGTTAGAGACTATGAGAAAAACTACTATTAAAGAGAGACAGAGAGGCAGACAGAGAGAGAGAGAGAGAGAGCAATAAAAGAACAAGAATTACGAAGATAATAATTGACATTGCATTTGAATTTTTGAACATCAAAGGTGATTGGGAAGTAAGAAGTTGGAAGAGAGTTCCACAAGTGAGAAGTGCGATAGAAGAAACTGTTAGAATAGAACTTATGACTACATCTAGACATTTAAACTATAAAATTATGAGACAATTCTGCCAATCTAGCACTACGCTTAAATTCATAAAGTCGAGGTAGTATAGCGGAAAGTTCATCAGAGCAATTACTATGAAAATATTTATAGAAAAACACAAGAAGCTACATTACGGCAGTGAGAAAGGGACTGAAGCCGATATTTCAGGTCAGGACCATTGCAAATTCTTCTTTGGATTTTATCAGGAATCTCTAAATATATAACAGGAGCACCAGACCAGATGTAGTAGCAATATTAAAAGCAACGGCGAATGGTAGACTTATAGATATGTAATATAAATTATGGCGAGAAAAATTGTCTAGCACGACACAGTGAACTAACTTTCTTAGCAGCAGACCTAGCAATGGATCCAATATAATCTTTCTACTTCATGTCAGCTGAAAATGTTAGAGAAGGCTAAATGTAATTTACGGTTACATTTAGCAATTTCAACTGTAAAATGTTATGACATATCGGCTAATCTCTGTCTTATATCTACTTTTTGATTCTTTTTTTAATTGATTGCTTCTACTTTTGGCCTTCAGTAGAAGAGATACTTTGATTCTTATGAGGCTGTTGTGAAAGATTGGAAAGCTTCCAGAAGACGAATGGGTAGAGTATTTTTCTGTAAATATGTTATGGTAATTTATCCACGCACGCATGGACTCTCCCTGCTATAAGTAGGAGCAGGTACTGCCTTTTGGAAAGGAAAGTTTCCAGCAGTCAGCTCTGATAGTCGAACCGAACATTCTTGCTGTAAGACTCTCGTTTATATATGTTTGTATCAGTGTTTCTGTTAATATATTTAACTCAATTCCTCTCTTTGTGTCTTTATTTCTGGCCCTAACAAGGCCACAACAAATACTATTTTGGTTGGTCTCGATGGTGGAAGTAGGAGTAGTGGCAACTATTTTGGAAAGGAGAGGGGACAGTGAAGGAAGCAAGTGTCTCAGCCGACACGGCGTTCTTTTTGTTTAATTCCTTCAAGATAAGGAATTTTCTTGGCCAGAGCCGCTGAAGCAATCAGCGCATATGTTAAGTTATGATGGCCTCCTCAGTAGACCTAGCATAACAATAGATACCATGTGAGCAATTAATTAAGAGAAACGATAGCGGAGAGAGCCAGTCTTTACAGCAAAAGGCTTCAGCAGCAACAGTAAGAAAGAGAAGAGGCAGACATAGTAAAAATTATAAAACTCCTTGTTAGAGAGTGTAAAGTGTCAGGAGTGCTGTCAAATTTTGTAGAGCCGTTTGTTGGTTGATAGGTCAACATACTAACGAGAGCGCCAGTTTATTGAATAGAAAGATTTGCAGAATGATTGTCGTTCGTGGTAAAACTTCAGAAGTTGGTACTGTTTTGTAGAATTATTATTAAATCAAGTGAGTTGACATCGTATTATAGAGGGACACTTGATTCAGCTGCTTGCTAGATTCAGACAAGCATGTTCAAAAATTGACTGTTTTAAGTTTTCGTATCTTCCCGGAAATGTTTGTGGTTTACGTGGTATCTCAGATTCCTACGTTCTCTTTTATCAACTCACAGCTGAAAAGTTCTATTGACTTCATCTCTCCTGACTACTTGTGCCAGTCGCTTAACTAGTCTAATTTTCATAATTGTTTAAGGTTTCAAATTCCATATTTTTGATCGTTTGAAAATAGTTTTGAGAATGGGTTCTTTTCTCAAGCCTTTTTTTTTTCAGTACATTTTTTTTATTTTTTATTAATCTGGAACTAGATATAGTTTCCCCATTATCAGGCTCAGAAGCAAGGCTTATCAAAAATGTCACATCCGAATACCTCATTAGTTAGCAATTTCTCCGTAGTGGAATGAAGCGGAAAATCATATTTTTGGCATAAATTTGTATATCATTTAAAAATATGGTAATGAAATATTTGGAATTACGAATTAAACATTCCCGTTTCTATGCCAGGAAATGTTTTATGGAACTGTTGTTTCTCACGACAGAAAACAAAATGTGCAAGAAATTGCTAGCATAGAGTGTCTTAATAGAAGCAGATGTTCACAGAAATGGACCTGATGCTAAGTTTGTAGAAAATATTATTTCCAAGAAGGCCTGATGCGTACTACCCCGAACCCCACGACATGGTGCAAGTTGGGGGCCCTTGGCTGTGCATTGTTACCCTCGCCATCTTATCAACATTTTTCTTCTACTTACATTTATATACGTTACAATTTAAACTAAGCACAGCTGACTAGTATTAAAGGATAAACATTTTCGCGGATTTTGACGTCTTTTTTGTCCAGATCCGTGAATAAAAAAAAAAACACGGAATATAAAATACACTATTTTTTTATCCATGATCTTGAATGTGTTAAAATTCTTCAACATTTTAACAAGAAAAATGCTGATTTTAAAAATTACCGCAAAACATTGTTGATTTATTTAATATGGAATGATCAATTATGACATGTCTCTAATTTGTATTTAGATACATTGTATTTATTTTCAATTTTTCTAGTTGAATTTTTCATTTATATTGCATATGATCGATGCAGTATTGTACATGATTAGGCTGGAATAAAATTTATATTTTTTATGAAAATTGAGATGTAGTAGAGCGGGGGCCCCGTATAATTGATAGGAGGGAGAGGCTGCCCCGTATCATGTGGAAGGCACGAGAGCCTTGCTCCGGACCCGAGGATAAGATTAAGGTTGTTATGAATTGAAGAAAATTTACTTTTACACAATACAAAAACACTAACTTTAACCTAACCATGAAAATTATACTTAACACAAATTTCCATTTCTATGAATGGCTGCCATCACGCAACTAACTTGTTGCATTCTTTTTTTCTTTTTTTTTTTCCATATGGATTTTTTTCTTTTATTCATTCGATCATTTTATGGATCAATTCTACGCACATAATTATTTTTATCATCGCATTTTTAAAGTTTCGGATATTTTTTTAATCTTTCATTTCTATTTTCATTTCTGTTTCGTTTCTTCTGTGTTCTTATTTATTTATTTTTGTTCTCCCCTCTTTCTTTCTGTGTGTGTATGCGCGCGCGCGCGCGTGTGTGTGTGTGTGTGAAAGAGCGAGAGAGAGAGAGAGAGAGTTTGCAATTTCCCGATATTCCATGTATTACCTGTTCAACCAGTTGCGCGCGTGTGGGTGTGTGTATGCTCGTCATAGAAAAGTAAAACTCTGTCGTTACTGAATAAGTGTCCAAGTATGACAGTCAAAAACGTTTTTACGGTTTACCACATTTTTTTGTAATCTGCCTCACAAATTAGGCGTTCTACCTCCCACCACTCTGTCAGTTGTAACAGCGACCGAACCCAGTTAAAAAAAAAAAAAAGCCAGCATTACGAATTGAGATTTTCTAGCTGGGATCCCTTTTCACCTGGAAAAGTAGTGTAGCACAATTTTCCTTTAGTCTTTCTATCGTACCGTGCGAGTTGATATCAACAAAAAACAATATCCAATAAGAAAATTCCATTCACTAATTTAGACACGTGGGTCATGGTAATAGTCGTGATGATGGAGGGTATGTAGGTGTGACGACAGAGTGGGTGCTGATATCAGAAACATTTTTATCGATATGCAAATGTGATCACGCCACTGAAATGAGTGCAAGCTGACTTTATTGATAGTAGCAAGAAGGATTGATTTCAGGGCGAGTAGAAATGCACTGACAACAACAGACTATTTATAAAAAAAAATAAATAAATAAAAAGACTGAGCGTACAACACTGCTCTACGGCAGGTGCACTTGACTGTGTTAATGTTTATATTTTACTGTGCGATTGTGTTTTGTGGTCATTTGTATATCTATATATCGGCAGATGTGCGTTGTACTTAAAAGCGTAGTTAGTATGCGGTTGATGGTACATCGACACCTGTATAAATGCTCATAGAGTACCAGAAAAGTCTTTTTTAAAATGGATGAATAACTAATGCTTTTTAAGTGGTCTTTATTAATTAATTATTATTAATTTCTTATTTTTACTTAATTTTATTGATTCTTTTTATTGCAATATTTAGGTCGTTATATTCTACGACCAAAGTCTACTACTATTACTACTGCTAAATAGTGAACAAACAACGTACAGTGAAACCCGGATATAAGAGACCCGGATATAAGAGAAACCCGGATATAAGAGAGATTTTCTCTGGTCCCAAATTAGAGCCTGTGTTAATGTAAACAAAATAGACCAAACCCGGATATAAGAGAAACCCGGATATAAGATACTTCTTCTCCGGTCCCGACAACTCTCTTATATCCGGGTTACACTGTAGTAAGAATAAAAATACGACGAATAAGATGTAGCCAGGGCCGGTGCGTACTACCCCGAACGCCTCGACCGGTGGATGGAGCCAGATTGGGGATCCAGGGTATTGCTTTGTGACCCTTATCAGCATCTACTTTTTCTTCCAACATACATTACAAATTAAACAAAAGCACAACTGACTAGTCACTAGAACGTATGAAAAATTATCGGATTTTGACGTCATTAGGGTCTTTTTTTTCTCGTCCAAATCCGTGAATTTGTTTTGCTCATGCTAAAACTCGAAAAACAAAGAACACTAGATAAAATTCACTATTTTATATCCATAATGTTGAATGTGTTTAAAATTCTTCAACTTTTTAACAAGGAAAATCTCAATTTCATATTAAAAATTGCCGTAAAACATTTATTTATTTAAGATGAAATGATTTATTATATGTCTCCAACAAATTTGTATTTAGATACATTGTATTCATTTTTAATTTTTCTATACCTTTCCACTTTCATTTTGAGAATAGTAACTTTCAAAATGGAACACTAACTAAATTTGAAAATAGTAACGTTTGAACTAAACAAATAGAAAATATCTCTATAAAATACAGGATGTGTGTGTGTGTGTGTGTGTGTGTGTGTGTGTGTGTGTGTGTGTGTGTGTGTGTAACGAATGCACGGCCGCAATTTTCGACGGATTTGCACCAAAATTTACATGCACATGCTCCAAGTTAACGGGAAGGCCAAAACCGACTTTGCATTCCCCAACTCCCATCGATAGTGGAAATAATCGATATTTTCATGCCTCTACGGCAGTTTTCATGTAGTTTGCAGCCATTTTCTACTGGCCAGAGTGAGAGCCTATAGCTGGCTGCCACGAATAGGCAGGAAGATTCTATTGGCCAGCGTGTGAGCCAACAGCTGACTGACACGAATGTTAACTAGCATGCAAAAAAAAATCGATAGCTGCATTCGTCATAAGTGGGAAAAATTTTAATCTGCATGGCACTTTACTCCAATTGGCTCATTCGCTTGCTTAAACTCAACGTTGATTCTGATTCCGCAGAACTGGGTTGGGCGTGAAAAAGTATTTGTTGTTAACATTCTTTTTTCATTCGGTTTTTCCTATTACGAGTTCTTTTTTAAAGCTGATCGTTTTGTGTTCATTTTGTTTAGTTTTTTTTTCGTAACAGATTTAATGTTTAGTATAGAGCAGATCGACCGTACTTTTCCTTAGCTACACGCAGGGCCTTTTTAACAAAATCACACGCCAAGTTACTTGTGTTCGATCCCCGCCTGACTTCACTGTAAATTAGGCCCAAGTTGCTAATACAGCCTATTACATGTATGTTGGCACCTTTTGATTCTGTTGCTATTGTGCTGCACCTTGTATCTTTTCGAGATCGACTTTCACTCCTTAAAATATGGATACTGAAGTTTGTTTCGTCCAGGAAGAGGATTGGCAAATTCTGACCTTGAAATGCAAGGTGTTACTCCACAAACCTTTTTTCTTTATTCTCTAACGTGTTTGCTGTTTCTGACTTGAATCTGACGCTTTTCAGAGTGTATAAAAGCATGTCCAGGTGGCGATGTAAAGTCTGCTTGGACAATTCTAAATTGAATTTATAGTAAATGGCGTCAAGTAGCTCATTAAGCGTTATTCTGGGATTTTCTTCAATTTTGTTCCGCATAAAATCTTTGTGATCATTTGACACTTTTCTGAACCTTTGTGCACCTCTTGAGTCTTCATTTTCACCTTGGGATACCCACCTGTAATCAGTTACCTGAGGGACTCCATTGTATCAGGATTTTGCCCTCCAATCTCCATCTGATTCGTAGACAGCCAAAATTTGAGATTTCTTTTTTTCATTTTCAGTCTTCATGTATGATCTCGACATAATATTGAATATTAAGGAAGACTTTAGTCAGTTAAATATATTTTTCAACCTGTATATATTATTCAAAAAATATATTGCAAACTTTGCAAGTTCAGCTTTCAATTTATACAAATTTAAATTCATAAAATTTTGGGTAAAGTATTTCATTATATTTGAAGATCCTTAGGTAAATGTTTTCTCAAATTAAATTCAGTTTTTAAAAACAATTTTAACTTTGAAATTTAAATATATAAAAAAAATACAAATTTGATTGGATAATTTTCCATTTTTTTACTCAAAATAAATCATTCTATTTTGAAAGTGACTATTCTCAAATTGAAAGTGAAAAGGTATAGTTGAATTGTTCCCCATATATTGCATATATATATTGCATATATTGCATATATGTTGCATATATTGCATATGATCCATTATTGTACATAATTAGGTCACAATAAAATTTGGATTTTATATGAATACTACCTTATGAAAACTGGGACGTAGTAGAAAGGGGGGCTGAATCATAGATTGAAGGGAGCGGGGACATTTGCACCAGTCTATATATATATAAATGAACATTGAAGTCAACATTCAGAGGTGACAGCCTGTTTCATGCTAGACGCAATCGTCGGGCCAACTGACAGACTGTCGCCTCTGAGTGTTGAAGCACTGTATCCCATAAATATACCACACCATAAAACTATATTTCTTCATATATATATATATATATATATATATATATATATATATATATATATATATATATGGATTTGTCGGAGTTAGCACCTCCTTAATTCCCAAATTGTCACTAGGGGTCATTCTCCCTATATTATAAATACTGGGCGACTTCTCGCCTCATTCTCTTTTTCATTTCTTCATTTCAGCGAGTACAATGTAGGCTCTCTTAGAAGATCCCCGTCTTCCCATTTGTGGGAGACGCCATTTTACACACATACACGTACGTACGAACATTCACCTAAGAACAGACACCAATGTTTACACACACACAAATGTTATTGTCCATTGTAAAATTGTTTTGTTTAATACATATATTTGTTTGTTTGTCATCTTTATCTTCAGTTGGACTTAATTCAAGTCTGGCATTTTTTTTTTTTTTTTTTTTTTTGTAGTTGGACCTTTTAATATTCTACCAGGAGTTACACACGTGTTTCTAACACAACACGCAAACACACACGGTCCGCTACAGATTTAAAAAGAACTTTAAACATTCTTTTTTTTTTTTAATTCTATCGACCAACACTTCTTCAGAAGGAATCGTTGGCTTGATTTGGGACGAGACAGAAAGTGATATTCACCAGAACTAAATAGTCGAAAACGGAAGTAAACTTAATTACGGAGCAAAACTAAAACAATTTATTAGTAAAGTAATTACTGAATAAAATATAACAGTTCCAGTGAGTATAAAAGAGAAAAGTATTACTCACGCCCTCCAAATAACTTGAGTACGTTGGTGAATTACTCATTTTGCTTGCCTAGGCTCAGTTGGTGTATTTTAATATACACTGCTTCTAGAATTTTCAAATGAAGAGCAGAACGAGCTCTATGCAAGGTGGAAAAACAGTCAAGAGTTAACTGATGCAAGCAGTCAGGATTAACTAAAAGGTGCTGACCAATAGATGAACCATGCATTGCTTCGGTCACCCGAAAAGATCGACTGGAGTTACCAGCTCTTATACCAGCAGGAACGCGTTGGCCAATACGGGTCTCTAATCTCTGATTGGTCGGTCCTATGTATGCAGCATCACACTGATATTTAAAATTGTATATTACGGAACTACTTTGTAAATAGGATAGACCATTTTTAACGAAAGAGGAGAACACCAAACGGGTCTAAAAATGACATGTAACTTCACAGTCAAAAAACTTGATGTTTTAGCATTCTGCTACCACTTTCTTTCGACGTCAATTTTTGTACAAACTAAACACCAAAGTGGATCACAGAGCCTTGATATTTTTCTGACTCCTGATTAGTCAATTAATGCTAATATCATGCTTTCGTCTATGTCCGCACGGTTAAAATTAATTTACCGCCAAAAATTTGTCTGTGCGTTTTGAGCCTATCACGTGATGTGTTTATTGGCAAGTGTTTCCCTGATTCTATGTGTAATGTTAGTTAAAACATCAGTTTGAACCTAGAGGAGCGAAATCCATACTGTTTCTCGCTCAGGAGCTAGATATTTGCTGTAACCGATCTTGATTCACCAAAACAGGTACATGTTAATACCTCCAATCAACTAACATCAGAGGCCATGGGGTCTAGGCCTGGGGATCATCAGGGTACTTATTATTATTATTATTAGTAGTAGTAGTAGTAGTAGTACTACTACACTTAGAGAAGGGCACAATTTAAGAAAAGAAAAGACAGTATTTAACAATGTTTAACAATATTTCGACATTATTTCTGTCCTTTTGAAGTTACGTTTAAAAATTACATACAAGTATAAAAAAACATTTTAAAAAAAATACAAGACTTTGTACAAACATCGCTTGTCTCGAGAAAAAATATCAAGTCAATTTCACCACAAATTCAAAGAAAAACCATTACGGTTTCTTCAAAGGGTAGCAGCTGTACTGATTCCTGTTTGATGTACGTCACCTGGTGTACCAAGCATGACTGACTTTGGGAGGGTTGCACAACTTAAAACAAAAAATTTAATGGGCAGGTGTGTGGTGTCTGGTGCAGCAATGTGACTTGTGAAATATTTTATCACGAACGACTATAATTTCGACGAACATCTTAATGTACATATTCTGAAAAATATTTAGATTTCCCTGACCTTTCAACCCTTAAAATGCATGAAGATAATCATTAGTAACGGAGAATATACAAAATGAGAAGATCTCTTAATAACTAATCAACTAACGGAAAATTTCAAGATGATCACACCCCATCATGCAACTCACGTTTCAGTTGCATTCCATTCACGCCGATCGCGTTTCATTCCTTTTGTCGCGTTGATTATCAGTACAACCGTTTTTCTCAAGACAATCGGCGTTTCTACAAAGACTACAAAGTATTTTTTTATAATTGTATGTAATTTTTAAACATCGTCATCAGAAGAACTTTGGATGCAGCTGGGTTCTCTTCTCGAATTGGACCCGTAGGCCTCGACCGTGGTGATGGAAAGCGACCAGGTGGCATAACCATTTTCCCTTTAAAGAGGGGAAAGTCGTTGATTTGGGATGTGACCTGTGCCGATACATTTTCGACCGGTGGTTTGATCAGGTCGACGGTTGTGCCGGAGTCTGTCGCTCAGGGACGCGGAGATGGAAAAAAATAGTTAAATATTCTTCACTTGCTGATAGACTTTTTTTTCTTTTTTTTTTTTTTTTTACTCCTGTGGCAGTGGAGACTTCTGGGGTTGTTGGCCCTCGTTCGATGGCGTTCCTTCCGAAAGTTGGCGGGTTGGCGTTTCGATTGAGGGACGAATCTCGCGAAGCGGAGTGGCTCTTGCAGCGTGTCTCACTGGTGATGGCGCGAGGAGGTGCTTTCTCCATCATTGCGGCTGACAGGGGATAGCAAAAATAAAAAAAAATAAAAATTGTTTATAGTTACTTTGTTTACTTTATGTTTGACAGATATATTATCGAAATATTGTTAAACGTTGTTAAACCCTGCGTTTTTTCTTTATTTTTTCTTTTCTTAAATCGCTTTCTTCTCTGACCATTGCAAAATGATAAAAGAGTCATGTCAACCATTTCGTTTATTATTATTATTATTATTATTATTATTTCTTTTGATTTCTGGTGTATACTCATTTCTTTCCTGGTCCCAACCAGAGACCTAAGGTCAGAAATCGTATCATAACATTTTCCCCTGAGCATTTTATTTTAAAAAAAAAAAAAAAAAGACGTAAAAGAAAACCTAAGATCAGACATATTTTACATAGATAAAGCCCTTCGTAATGCGTGAGCTGTACTTGTGAATACATATTTTTTGTATTTCTTTAAGGCATCGAATACCAAGAATCCCTTCAATGAGTCTATCAGAACCTTTTCCAATTAATCCAAGTGCTCCACCTATAATTGGAATTGTTGATGTCCTAATGTGCCACACTTTTAAGATTTCGATTTCAAGGTCCTTGTACTTTGATAGTTTTTTGAAGATATTCAAAAACACATTAAAATTTTCAGAGACTGTCGTGTCAATAAGAAGGCATATCCTGACTTTATGGTATTTCATCACGATGTCTAGGCGATTAGTTTTGATTATTCCGTCTGTGTGTGTTGTAAAGTGCCATAAAATAGTTACGGGTCCTATGTCTGTAACTGTGTCTGGGTGGTGTTCTTACTAATTTCTTGCAATTTCCTTTTCGTAACAATTGCATATTTTCCATTGCAGATATTGGTCACTCTGTCATGCCGGGTTTTATATTCAGTGGGTGTCAATACCGTGTAGCCTGATACATGTGTGACTATTCTCAAATTGAAAGTGAAAAGGTATAGTTGAATTGTTCCCCATATATTGCATATATATTGCATATATTGCATATGATCCATTATTGTACATAAATAGGTCACAATAAAATTTGGATTTTATATGAATACTACCTTATGAAAACTGAAATGTAGTAGAATGAGGGCCTGAATCATAGATTGAAGGGATGGGGAACGAGACACTTGCACCAGTCCTGGATGTAACTATAAAACTGTACATTTGAGTCCATTTAACCAATGGTCAAATCGATAAAGGAAACGCTCATGTCAGATGAATATTCGGTTCATGGAATAGAATTCATTCAAATCTTACGTGATGGTTGCTTTACAAAATAATATTCATTTATATTATTATTACATTGTTTACGCTTTCACGTTATATATTTAATTAGAAATGACAAACGATAAATAAATAACAAACAAACAAATAACATCCATTTGAGGCCTGGAGTGAGCTTGAGTCCCAATAGGCAAGGAACATAATTGTAAGTTCAACAGTACATCAGGACTGAAGAAAAACTCAGGGTCTATGAAACGTTACTAGCTTGGAATTGGAGGTATTGAACGATATAAACCAGTCTTTCCCCCCATTTAGCTGTGAAAGTTACGTGATAGGAGAGATCAACTGCCAGACTCGGGCCACCTATATTTTCCCTTTTGAATTTATTGGCTTCCTTTATTACTGAATAAAGTTTTTATCATCATCATCATCATCATCATCATAATTATACATTATGTTTAGATTTCTAACCAACACTTAGAGCATGTTGTCGTGGTGTGTTGTTATGGCTACATTTTATGATTTGTTTTTCTAACTCCGATAACACCACTAGCGTTATATGGACAAAGTTCTTCTGAGTTTGTAGGCTGTACTTATCATTATATTTTTTTTTATATTTCTCTTAAGATGGGATTTCCATTGGATTTTTTCAATGTTTTGTTGTGTTCCTTTTATCATTCCAAGCGCACCTACTATGACTGGTACTATTCTTATTTTCAATTTCCACAATTTTTTTTTCTATTTCGATTATCAGATCTTTATATTTCGATAGTTTTTCAAATACCTTGGTTGTTATGTCCGCTGGGAAAGCCATATCTTTTTATCATCATATCATCATCATCATCATCATCATCATCATCATCATCATCATTACCGCAGAACCGATAATCGTTGAGACAATATCGACTGGTGAAAGTGACTAAGGGAAATTTAAACAAAACTATTTTCATCTGCAGGCAGATTGTAAATAGCCAGTGTCTGCTGCCCGGGGTAGCCCGTGACTTTGCCGTACCTCCTCCTAACCCTCGTTCTTATTTTTAGTACTGCTCAGTTATTACTCGCCTGTTTCCACTGAGACAAAGTGGACACTTCCCGGGATTGAACTCACAATTACTATGTCAGTAAAATAAATTAACGAAATAATGCTTTTTTAATTCTCTGGGTTAGAGAGGAAATATCCCGAGACATGAAAAGTGAAACGTGAACAGTCTACACAACGTAGACTTAAATCAAGAGTTCAGTTCAGAATTCCCTAGGTTGCCCAGAACGATATACATCTGATAAGGCGTGGCGGCACAACGAACCAAATGTAGTAGTAGCAACAACAAAGTTAAGGACAATAGTTTATAAAGAGAAGTAAAAATGTCGTTAGATTTTTCAGAATTTTTAAATTTAATAATGCTTATAATACTTCAGGCTAAATTGAAAGTCAAGGTAAATTATGGAGGATGCTAAGAGATGTAATTTAATGTCTAATAAACGAAAGCTTACACACACACACGCACACACACACACACACACACACATATGGACATTTGAGTTAGGAGCATAATGACTAGAAAACATATTGTACAACAAATATTTATTTTTGATCATAATTTCCTTTGTCAATGCATTTAATTCGGTGTTGAATATTAATCACACGTATTGAGAGATTAATGATTTCTAATTAAAAATTCGGTTAGTTACATGTCAGACAACGAATTTATTAATCCCCATATTATACAAACACACACACACACACACACACACACACACATACATACATACATATATATATATATATATATATATATATATATATATATATATATATATATATGCTCATATCCAATTACATAATTTACAAAAACTGTAAAAACGTCTATATTCATTTTCATGCCAAGGGAAACAACTTTTATAAACAAAGAGGAAAAAAATATGAATAATTATCATATCTCAAGTTAAAAGTAAAACGAAGGTAAAATTATCCCGTGACCTAACGTTCAAAATAAAAATGTTAATAAATAAGTAAAGAAAAAAATAAATGATAGATTAATATTTGATAGATTTTTGAGTATTTATTAAATATTTTGACGATTTTTATAAATAGAGTCAAAGAAAAAAATCTGTTTCATGAAGTTTTTAAAATCACTGCGTTTTTCCAGGAATTTAATATTTTTATTATCAAATAATTTCAAAATAACTGAGTATGTATTCTTTTTATTAAAAAAAAATAACTGATTGATGATAAAAATAATTGATTTAATTTATTAGTAAAAGCGTAGTAAAGAAGTTCATTTAAAATTGTTACCAAATAGAGGCAGATATTGCCTGAGGAAGTTATCTCCCTTGAAACATATCACGCGCTTGTCTAACAATTCCTTTAAAAAAAAGTAAATATTTATTTTGGCAAAATATAGGCTCGTTTAATACGAATCTGTACTTGAATCTGATAATATGCAACAATATAGAACATTATTAAAAAAAAATTTAAATGCAAAATTTAGAAAAATGAGATAAAATCACTGGTTTTAAAAATTATTTTAAATATGCTGGAAGAATTTAAATTTAATGAATTAATATGGCTTAGCTGACACCTTGACATCATTGTCAGAATAATGAAAAAAAAAATGATTACTTTCGCTTTTTTAAAAAAGTTAAAAAAATGTGAACGAAAATTTAATAAAAGTAATTCCAGATCTGAGAAACATACATTCAGATGTGAGAGAGACCTGTCATTTGTTTCAAAATGAGGACCCTTAGCATTACATTCTGAATCCAATAGAAAATTTATGGCGGGAACTTAAATTTAGTGTTCATTCAAGAAAACCTTCAAATTTAATAGTTAGAATAGTTTGCGTTTGAAAAGTAGAACAATATGTCAAAAGAAATTTGTAATAGATTAGATACTAACTCTTTAGACTAAAATGTTCTTTATTTAAGTATTTAAGATAAATGTATCTTACCATCCCAATATAGCATTAATACACCAGTGATATAATTATGCATATGGATGAACAAAAACAAGAAAATGTGTATAGCACTTTGAAAGAAAATAATCTGGCTGGATATTTCCAGAAACTTGAATTAGATAACTTATGTGAGGATATACAAAATAGAATTGAAATGAGGTCTTACTGGTGAGTTGGCTTGGTTGTACATTGCACCAGTGATGTAATTCAGACATAAGAGTCAAGAGAACCAGTAAAGCTGAAATGGACTTTATGTTACCTTACGCGGGTGGCCTGTCTCGCCTTTATATTTCTTTCCACAGCTGCACGGGATAAGGTAAGGCTTCAAGATCACCAGAAAGCTGTAACACAAGGGGAAGTGGAAATATCAGGCATGGCTGACCACATATGGAGAGAAAAGGGAGATCACTATTTACATTATTCAGACTATTGTCTTCATCTTTATCGCCATTTTTGTTACAACATTATGATCGTTGTACACTCCAGCCTTCTTCAGGTGGTTGGAATGTCGAACTGAACCCTTTATTTCGCTCACTGAGGTAGACTGTGGGATCAGGTTGAGATCTTAGACAAAGAACACCATTGGAAAATTCATAAACTTAAGGAATCAGCACATATGCTAGGCCACAGAAATCTCCTGAGCCGACCAAGAATAGAAATGAATACAATATGGGAACCAGTAATAAGGAGTGCCAGAGAAAAGTGATAATAACAACAAAAATTGCAATATGAGCTCTGGTAAAAAACATACAATGATAACAGCAAAAATTGCAATATGAGCACTGGTAAAAAATGATTGCTGGCAACATTAGGTTCATAATACCCAGAAATTCATACACAGATGTCCTCAAGGACACATGGCACAGTGGATAAAGTTGTTAGTTAGATCCAGTGACGGGACCCAAAGAATGTGAGTTGAATACCTGGCTAAGGCGGTGGAGAACTTGGAGAGAGAATTAAGCAGGAGATAACTGATATAGCACATAGAACTAGAACAGTCTACTCCAGTGAGCAAAATAAAAGATCAACCACCTGAAGAAGGAGCATGCAACAACTGAAACGTTATAATAAATATGGTGATAAAGATGAGAACAATAGTCCGAATAATGTATATAGTGTACATAATACCTCATCTCAGAAATATAGACAAATACTCTCCAGACTTGTTTGGTTTCTTCTCCTAGATTGATTGTCAACCAAGTTTATAGAGCCCAGTCTTTCCTACTATTTAACCCACAGCTGAAGGGAGAAGAGATGGAGTCATACGTTTCCCTATGTTATTTGCATATAAGTGAATGCAACAAACTCAACTGGAATTCAAACTCAGGTTTCTGATTTCTTATTCATTGTCCATTACACCACCTGCATATCCAAGTTTGCAACATTTTTTTGGCAACGTACTAGAGGCTCTAATCAACTTCAAATTGTTTCTTTGAGATAAGCAATATAGTTTTAACTTCTCTAGGCCAAAACCTGATGTACTAACAATTATTGCTGAAAGAGTCTATCAAGTTTCAGATAAAAACAGTGAAGCTCAAGCTGTTGCTTTAGATATCTTGAAGGCATTTCGCAGGGTTTGGCATGCAGGTCTTCTTCACGAATTGAAAGGTTATCGTATTTCTAGATGAACTTTTGAACTGATTCATTCTTTCTTATCAGATTGCAAAATGAAAGTTGTCCTGAAAGGCCACTCTTCCAGATCTTTCTGCATTAATGCAGGTACCTTCCAGGGCTATATCCTTAGACCTAAATTATTCCTAATTTTTGCCATTGACCTTTCTGATGTGATCAGTGCTCAACTTGGTTTCTATGCTGAGGACACAACTATTTATTCCTGTTTTAATAGGAAGTTTGATCAGTTCAATAAGATCAAATTGGCAGCTAATCTCAAAAATCTGTTGTTAACTAGAGTAAGGAATGGCTTGTCAATTTTAACACCACCAAAAGGTAACTACTCTCTTTTAATCACCTGAGAGAAACCATTTTACCTACCATCAGCATGGCTGATGCTAATCTCCAGGAGAATGACACATTGGACATTCTCGGGCTAACATTTTCCACTGACACTAAGTGGAAAGATTATATTTAATCAGTTTCTAGATATGCTACTAGAAATGTTAGTTCACTGTGTTGTGCTAGACAATTTTTCTCACCAGAATCTATCTACACATTTATAAGTCTACCATTTGTCCTTGCATCAAATATTGCTGTCACATCTTGTCTGGTGCTTCTTCTATGTATTTAGAGGTTCTTGATAAAATGCAAAGAAGAGCCTGCAATGTTATTGGTCCTGACCTGGTATCTCAGCTTCAGGCACTTTCCTGCAACCGTAGTGTAACTTCCCTGTATCTTTTCTTTAAATATTTTCATGGTAATTGTTCTGATGAATTTTCCTCTTTGGTACCTCGACTTTATAAATTTAAGCACAGTACTAGATTGGTAGCTAGGTTTCATCATTTTACAGTTGAAATGGCTAACTGTAACTGTAAGTCCTATTATAATAGTTTCTTTTCTCACACTTCTCACTTGTGGAACTTTCTTCTGCCTTCTTACTTTCCAATCAACTTTAATCTTCAAAAATTTAAATGCAATGTCAATCATTATCTTCTGTCTTCTTAATTCCTCTACTTTTATTGTTCTTTCTCCATAATGTTTTTTTCTCATATTCTCTCACACTCAGTAACCCCTTGCATCATCGATGCTTTATTGCTTTGCTTGGGGTGAAATGATTGAAAAAATTTTAAAAAACCAATAAATCTGGTATTCCCAAGCAATCACGTATCTTGGTACTGACTCAGCATTGCTTAACATTGGTGGTCATATGAGAACTGATATTTCAACATGATATGGCTACATATACATGTGTGTGTGTGTGTGTGTGTGTGTGTGTGTGTGTAAGATGAATAATAATAATAATAAAATGTAGAAATGATGGCAAGATAAGCATCTTCATAATCAATACTCTGTCCATACCAAACAAGCTGATGTAGACAAACCCCTTATCCATCTGTGGTTACATGGTGCTGGGTTAAAAGCTGAAACCAAAGGTTTTATTCTTGCTGCACAGGACCAATGCTTGCTAACTAGAAGTTACCACATACACACACTAAAAATTGTGCTAAGTCGAACTTCATATTCTGTGACAAATATCCAGAAACAATTGACATCTTTTATCAGGTTACACAGTAGTAGCACACACTGAATATAAAAACTGGCATGACAGAGTGGCCAATATCTTCATCGGAAAATATACAACTTTTATAGAAAGGAAACTGCAAGAAATTGGTATGAACACCACCCAGACCCAGTTACAGAGCTGTAACAATTTTATGGCACTTTGCAATACACACAGATGGAACAATCAAAAGTAATTTTCCAGACATCATGGTACCTGCTTATTGACATGGCAGTCACTGCAGACTGTAATGTAACTTTGAAGATCTTCAGAAATCTATCAAAGTAAAAGGACCTTGAAATTGAAATCTCAAAAGAGTGGCACATGAGGACATCAACAAATCCAATTATAGTTGGAGCCCTTGGATTAATTGGAAAACATTCTGATAGACTCATTGAAGGGATTCTTAGTATTTGATTCCTTAAAGAAATACAAAAAGTTTTACTCACAAGTACAGCCCATATGTGTGATCTTAGGTTTCTTTTGTTGTTTTTTTTTACAAAAATGCTCAATGAAAAATGTCATGGAGCCATTTCTGACCTTAGGTCTCTGGTTGGGACCCAGAAAGAAATATGTATACAGCAGAAATAATAATAATAATAATAATAATAATAATAATAATAATAATAATATATTGGTTTGGTTTGGTTTAGATTGTTTTACAGTAAATCAACCTCAATGGGTTATTTAATGCCGACAAAATTTTTATTGTTGCTATTATTTTTTTTTCAAAAATCTATTTCTGGTAATATTTTTTCTTTACAAAAAAATCTATTTCTGGCAAAATTTTTTCACAAAAAATCTATTTCTGGTAATATTTTTTTCAAAAATGTATAGCTGGTAATATTTCTTTTTCAAAACTGTATTGCTGGCAATAATTTTTCTTCAAAAATTTATTGCTGGCAATAATTTTTCTTCAAAAATTTATTGCTGGCAATAATTTTTCTTCAAAAATTTATTGCTGGCAATAATTTTTCTTCAAAAATTTACTGCTGGCAATAATTTTTCTTCAAAGATTTATTGCTGGTAATAATTTTTCTTAAAAATTTATTGCTGGTAATAATTTTTTCAAAGAATGTCTGTTTTTCTTCGAAAAATGTATTGCTGGTAATATCTTTTTTTTTTTCATAAATGTATTGCTGGTAATGATTTTTTATTTTACAATGTATTTCTGGTATTAAAACCTATTTGTACATATTCATAGTGTTTTGACCCCTGTTTGGGGGTTAACTATTTACCCATAGTTGGGACCCTAACAAGTGCTACCACCCCTGGCCAGGGTGGACCTGAGAACACCAGCAATTAAGAGGTGGTTCTACGCTCTTCAAAACCTCCTGCTGTTGGACGTAGTTTATCGTCTTACCCAGGACGTAATAATATATTGAAGTGCATTATAAGAGACAGATTTCCCAAAATTCAAGAACTTCATTTTCTTAGACTAATATTTTTTCTTTTGTACTTTTAATTGAACGTTTACCTTGGTCAACTCTCAAAGCTTCATTAGACAAATGTCACACTTGTTAACTCCGAAGAAAGTTTTCACCATAATATTTTTAATTCTTTTTCAGGTGTATCTTGTTAGAATGACTTCATTTAAATAACATTTTTCCATTATAACCACTTGTTTTACTGAAGCCAATGTCCTTCCCATAAAGTTGATATTCCAAATAATTTATGATACCTGTTTATAGTAATTCATCAAAGTAGTTATTCCTAATTTCTTTTAGTACAATAGTAAGAAATATATTTGGTAATTTAGATAAATAAAATTATTAGTTCTATTTATATTTTCTTTTAATCTAATGTTAAATTCTATTTTGCCCATCAGTTATTTCCAGAACAATACTTAATTTATTGCAGAAGTTATATGGGAAAGTCTCATCATAACCATCTTAGTGCGTGGGAAGTGGAAATTTAATAAGAATCTATTTTTAAAAAATCACTGACTAAAACTGAAGGGAGTTAATTTCCCCACTTTTCTTTCATTTTGATTTTTTTACATTAAATATAACATTCAAAAATTAAAAAAAAAATTAATATAAAAATAATAGAATAAAAAATAGAAAATTAAAAGACAAAAATCAATAAGTAAATAAATAAATATACTTGCCCAATAATACGATCAGTAATTTTGAATATTATGATAATACAAATGTGTCTAATATTTAATATAAAGTATAAAATCAGAAATATTTACACTATTTACTTAAGATTTTTATACAAATATCTATAATGGTAAAATTCTTCAATACACTTAATCAAAGAATTTTAGATTAGATTGTCATATAACACTTGTAAGATGGAACAAATTTAAAATTTAGTTGACAGCAATAATTAATTTTTTATGTAATGTATTTAAAATAAGTATAATATTCAATAGATTTATTGTACCTCTGATGAGAAATTATGTACACTATCTGTGAAATTCTGAGTTAGAAAATTAGTTCCTCACAACATAAATTCACTAAAATAAAATAAAGTATATCTTCCTCTGGACCAAGCATTCTTGATTTGTATATTTTGATAATTTTTTATAAATTTTTGAATAAAAATATTTCTTTTCAAATATATCTCTTTATAAAATATTAAATAATAAATCTTCATAAAACATAAATAATAAATATCGCATTGTACTTGGTTCACCTATTTTTATCGTCTTGTGGGATACTAGTATATTTTGGTAAATATTAATCACCATTATATTGCGGGAATCAACACTTTAGATAGTAAATATTTACAAGCTCCTGGAACATTTATTACACAAACAATGTGAGTCCAGGTAAAAATGTGTAATACCAAAACAATAAATATAAAACAAACAACAATGCATGTATTAACAGAAGGAATTTCAGGTGTAGATAATTGTAACAAAAGAAAAAAAATTTAAAACAAGTTATAAGAAGAATGTGCTTGTTTGTCTATGTATGTGTGTGTATACCAAGCTGTAATAGGAGTGACAGTGACTTACCAGGAGCAAAGCGAATTCGTTGCCTCGCGTGTCGAACCATTCTCTGAGAGTCGGTCGCACGTGCGCCTACTGCCATTTTTCTGCAGCAGAGTTATTTGCATAAGAGAACCACGCTACCGATTAAAAACCCGGCAAGTGGACGTGGGAGGCCACTGCTTTTCTAGGCTTCGGCGAGACTAGACGGATTGCAAACAGAAAGCGACTTCTGGACATACGACACAAGCATGTGTAATAGATGTGTGTGTGTATATGCATGTGTGAGAGAGCACAAAAGTCAAAAGAGGAACAAAGAAGCAATTGTGCCTTGTTAGCTGTGTTCCTATCAACGTGCAGCTACATCTGAAAGCCAGTGCTAAAAAGATCAAAAAGAGAGGATGAATGAAAATATCAATACCTATTTAAAGGCCTAAGCAGCACTCCCTAGTGAGTGCTTTTGGCACAGTCAAGTGGGGTAGTACACAGTCTTGTAAATAAACATTTTTAAGGGAGACAAAAGTGCATAAAGTAATAACTTTATTTTGGCACACTGTTTTTTGTGGGTATGAAGATTTTTTATTATTTAAATTACTGATTATATTAAAAATAACATATACAAATTAGTTTTTATTGATGGTTATCATTATTATTATTATTGCAATAAATATCATCTATTTATTAAAAGATAGTACAAATCTCTCATTTCAAAGATATAAGTCATCTTCCTTTTTATAGTATCCTAAAGGTTTACCCCAATCAAGGCAGTAAAGCCACTAAGACACAAAGGGGTTACTGGGTGTGAAAGAATTAAAAAATAAAAACATTATGAAGGAGCGAGAACAATAAAAGACACGAGATAGCAATTGATATTGCATTTAAATATTGAAGATCAAAGGTGGCCAGAAAGCATGGAACCAGAAGAGAGTTCCTATGAGCAAGAAGTGTGAGAAGAGAAACTGTTAGCATAGAACTTACGGTTACATCTAGCGGCCAATTCAACTGTAAATTGATGATAACCTTGCTGCCAATTTAGTACTGTGCTTAAATTTATAAAGTCTAAGGACCATAGTGAACAATTACCAGGTTGGTAAATTATTTCTGAATACAGGGAACTGTTTTGAAAATATAAAAGATACATTTTTTTAGGATCATTTTTTTTAGCAAATAGTGATATTTTTGAATTTAAAAAATCCTAAAGATGATTTGACATTGTAAATTTTAGTACAGTCATTGAAAATGATTCCAGCATATTTTATTCTTAGCAACAAAGTATATCACTAACTCAAAAAAGAAAATCATAAAATATAGTAACATTACTCAGTTGAATGTTCACCTTTGATGATAAGTCTTCTTAATGTTTTACAGGTTTGTGACAGATCAGCAATTTCATTGGCTGGTGATTATCATATGGTAACTGACTTACTTAACAAATACCAGAAAACAGCCATGATGTTTAGAATTATGAAATCAAATTCTGATGTTGAGATAACTTGTTATTTAAAAATATCTCCACAAATGGTTTAGCTAATAAAAATCACTACATGCAACATTTATTAAAAGTATATATTTTTAAGTGTATTTTGTTAGTATTACTTATATGTGTATACAGGATTTATAATTCAAGTTAAGGTTTTCACAATAAAATTTGTATACACCAGCAAATGTTTTCCAGATATACTGATATTCATAAATATATCATATGAAATTTAGCTTACAATTGTTTTTATTAGAGGTAATCATAATAATTTAATTAATAATGTGAGATTTTATGCAACTTGGGAGTTATTCTTCTCATATTGTAAATAAAAATATATTTTAGTATCTATCTCTATTTATCAATCTTAATAATGATTTATAATAAGTCCCAATAAACTTCTAGCGTTTTTTGTTTTTTTTTGCCTGAGTTCAGTCTTTTCTTCTACTTCCTCTTTTTATTTGAGGGTTGCTATTCATTAGTTGAGAGAAGTATAAAAAAAAGAAGTTGAGAGAGAGAGAGAGAGAGAACAAAAGGGTTTTGAAGGAAAGTGTAAATGATTTTTTTTTAATTCAAATTCTTTTTATTTATATATCTTATTTTATTTTTATCAGGATTCACTACAGATCTATCTATCTATCTATCTATCTATCTATCTATCTATCTATCTATCTATCTATCTATCTATCTGCCTGGTGCTTCATGGCACATAAAGCCCTCAGCAGAATAGCTTCACTATACCCTGTCCACATTTGTTGCACATGCCTCACACCAGGACCACTAAACCATTGCCTCCTTCTCTTTCTCCATACACCTTTACTGTGTTGTCCTTGGTCCTTACCTTATCCTTTTTCTTTCTGGGGCACAGGTCATTGCAGTCATTGTTTGAGTTTTGCCTTAAAGTGTAGATGATAAACCTACCTCTTCTTTACCATATCTCAACACTAAGGGGTTCTAGGGAGTCACATTCCACACCTGCTTCAAATGACCAAAACTTGCTATGGCCTTTGTCATTGTAGCCTCAATGTTTTTCCTACCACCATCTTGCTTTGAAACTGCTGCACCGAGACAGACAAAACTCTCAAAGTCTTCCAGTTCTTCTACATTTAGGGTGATGAGATCAATTTCAGATAGTTAAAGATTGCCATAATTTGTATAACTTAAAAAAAGAAAATCTTGTAAAGTTCTCAAGTGATGAGAATTTTGCAACCTGCAAATTTTGCAAATCAGTATCTTCTGAACCTGTTTGTTATTGGCATAGATTTCAACAAAAGATGGGTAAAAGTGGTGAGCTTAGTTTGTGTGAACAGGGCCAGTTTGATTTTCTTTTTTAGTCACCTTTTGATACAACGGGGCAGTTTCCTGTTGGATTACCCCCCCCCCGGTTAAGCTAGACGCTTTTGTTTACCTAGTTAATGTGATTAATTGTTGTTCACGGCCTGCTCCTAGCATTCTCTTTTGTTATGATTTATGTCCCCAGTTTGGTTTTCGTTTTCCCTACTTTTTACTCTTGATTGGAACACCCTTTGATAATTCCCTACTCCATAATTTATTTTGTCTCTTCTTTGCACCTAGTGAGTGAACTGCTGTATCCGCTAAGCAGCAGAATATAGTGGGCACTTTTATTTTTCTGTGGGGTGGATGGGTCCTACTAACATATTTTAATTTTAGTTTGAGTGTTTTGTTGTATTTTAATTTCGTTTTTGAGTACATCCCTCCCCCTCATTTTATGTCATAATTTTATATATTTTTATAAAAAACAACAAAAACAAAAAATAATTGTATATATTTTCATGTCATGTGTGTTTTAGTAGGATCCTTGTGAATATGCAGTATTATTATATGTGTTGGAGTGAATGGAGATTGTGTGTGTCTTGTGGTGTATGAGTATTGTAATAAAAGAATGGCTTGTGAACCAGTTTAACTAGGGGTATGATAGTCAGTGATGACCAATCTTTCCTGACCCCATCCCTTTTGGCCTTATGTCACATGAAATGTAACATTCAAAATAAAAATCTTATGAATCTGTCATTTCTCAAAAGAGGGACCTGTATATAGGGCTGGATTATCCTTTAGCCTAGTTTAAGCTACAGCCTAGGGTCCTCAAGTTTTTATGATTTTAATTTTCTAGACGTCATAAACAGAAATGATATCAATATGACAAACAGTCACAAACTCATTTATTTTGATTGTTTTATTGTTATAAAACTGTTTTTTTTAAAAATCTGTATTTTTTACTATGGTTGTGTTGAAATATATGCTAATTTAGTTTGCAATAAATAGTGAAGGTATTTCTTAAAGAATATTGTTATTGACAAACAAAAGATAGCTATTCTAGCTTATTTAAAGAATTTGCATTAAGTTTACTTCAAGCTATATAACTTGCACTAAAATATATCATGAGTAAATAAAAATGTTCAAAATAGGTGTGGGCGAGTTAAAGAATGACTCCATCAGAAAGGAGACATACAATTTTATTAGCCTCCTGGCCACAAAGGGTCATAATTCAGCCCTGTCTGTATATAATAAAGAGACTTGTTCTTAATACAAGTTCAGTTTCAGCATAATTTTTTAAAAATTGAGTAAAAAGTTGCACTCACTTTTATATTTTAAAATATTTGACAGTTATAAATTGGCATGTAAGATTAATATTAAAATTAATAAAATTTTATATCAAAACATTAACCAAAGAATTTAACAAACATTGAATTAAAGAAATGTAAATTTCTATGCTGTTTATTTCTTGTAAATAATGTTATCCATATGTATGTATATTATCGTTGTTGGTGGAATTCATTGCTGAGTATTGGTGTGCATATCAACATTTCCTTCTGTGTGAAATGAGCCCTATGATGAATCTGAAGAGATGTCTGCAGTCACAACATGGTAGGATAGGATGGTTCAGAGGATGGAGAGCTCTGGCTTTTATTTATGTCCTCTTCATCTTTTCTATTTGTCTTCTGGTGTTTTCAAAGGATGTTTCTTTTTTTTTTGTAGACTGCTCTTCTCCAATTGGTTCTTTCTGCAGCTTGCATCTCCCAATTGACTGGATTGATTTCTATCCTCACAAGGTATTTTTGAGCTGATCCTTGAATCGACAATATGGGGCTCCATGTGGTCTCTTGCCCATCAATTCACAAAAAGAGAAACATCCTTTGATCTCTGAGAAGAGGATTTGTTTAGGTAGGCAGATGTCTTACATTCAGACAAGGTGTTGGAGAGTCATGATTGTTTCTAGGCTCTAGGCATGTATGTATGTATGCATATATGTATATATGTATGTATGAATATGGGATGATGTGGCTGAATGATTAGAATGTTTGCTTTCTGACCTTGAGACCTGGGTTTACATCTCACCAGGGTCAATTTGTAACTAGGTAACTTCAGGATGTTATCACTCTGGAGGAGGTGATCCCAGCATGCAGCACTTTTGGAAAGTGCCCGAAAACCATACCATGAGTTGACTCAAGCCTTGTAAGTGAAATTGGATAGACGGGACCCTTGGAGAGCCGTCAGTAGTTGTGCTAGCATGAAGTCACAAGTCATCATGACTGAGGTTTTGAGAGTGCTAGCCTTGTTCAGAGTGTTGATCATGCTAGATAACACGCTATCTCCCAGATACTGTAACTGAGGTCTACTCAGCATAGTTGCAGTATAAACCACAGGGTGGGTGTTGAACAAACACAAATGTGCCTGAGCAGGCATCTGCAACAGGGGTTAGCTAGCTGCCCCAGTAGACAGGCCTCCTTGGATACGAGTGGCCAGGCGTTATGTATATATGTATTTATGTTATAAACACACATGATGACTGTTGACTGGTTAAATAAATATAACTATTACTCACAAGTTTGATTCATGGTTTTAGTTTTTGTGAGGATAACAATGGCTCATGAAGCCAGCAAGTGATTTGCAAAGCTTATTGCAGACATGGCAAACTAAGTTGTTTTGTATAAAGCCTGGCCTATTTTGTAAATTCTGTTTGGGTTGTTTGTAAGTTTTCATGTGATAAGCAAGACTTGAGTGATTTCTGCAGCTCTTTGACACACCCCTGCATGTTAAGTTAAACAGACATACATACCCAGCATTGAAACAATAATCCATAAGCTACTTTGGACACATCATCTGATCAGAAAAGATGATAAGCAGTTACCAGATATGCAATGTGATCAATCTTGACTTGGGATCTCAACTCCAGTCACTTTCTGATCGACGTAATGAGGCTTCCCTCTGTCTTTTCTATAAATATTTTCATGGCATCTGCTCTGATGAGCTATTTTCACTGGTTCCCTGATTGCATGAATTTAAGCATGCTACTAAGTTGACATCTCAGTCCCAACCTTTTACTGTCGAAACAGATGTAACCACTTTTTCCACTCCAACAGCCTTTTCTCTCACACTTCCCGACAGTAGAACTCCCTTCCTCTTACTTGCTTACCTGATAACTATAATCTTCAAAAATTTAAATGTGATGTCCATCGACATTTTCTGTTGCCTTGATCCCTGTTCTTCTTTTTATCCTTTCCTCACCACCCCATACCTAGTCTTTTCCCTTACTTACACTCTCTATAGCCCCTTGCGTACTAGTGGCATTCCCACCTTGCTTGGAGTGAATTGCTTAAAAAAAAAAATAACAATCTGCTACCTTGGTTTCAACCTTACGGTATCCTCAGTGATTTTTATCAAATGACCTCTTAACACTTTATTTTTGTTAAAAATAATGAACGCTATATTATTTTTTAAAAAATAAATAAACAAACACATGATTCAACTGATCTCCTGATTTTTAAAGTTAAAAGCACTACATATTATTTTTACTGTTAATTTATTTTTTTCACATGTGTATTGAGCACTTTTTAATATCACTATCTCCTGGTCTGGTTCAACTCTGACCATTAACCTTTTATGTATATATATATATATATATATATATATGTATGTGTGTGTGTGTGTAATTGAGAGTAGCAATCCTTTCTTTATATAAATTTCATTAAATATGACTGACAAGGTACTGTGGTTAGGTTTTTATTTAATTTTTTTTTGTTCTTATAATGTTCAGAAAAGAAGAAAATTATAAGAACACAAGGAAAATTAAATAAAAAACTTAACCACATTATCTTGTCAGTCATATTTAATGAAACTTGTATATATATATAAAATTTAAATGCAATGTCAACTGCTATCTACTGTCCTCGTGATTACTCTTTCCTCTTCCTGCTTGTTATTAAATTAATGTTTCTGTTCTTCCACACCCTGTTTCCCCTTGTGTTTTAGTGGCTTTACTGCCTTGATTCTAAATAAAAAACGATATATATATATATATATATATATATGTCAAAACAAAAATATGTAAAATATATATAATTCTAAGGGATTTAAATTAATCATGCACTCTTTTTAGAGGAAAGCATTAATCCTTTTAAAATGTTACTTACACAAATAGCATGTTGATAAACTGAAAGGTAATAATAATTAATAGCTCCTAATAACCCTCTTGAAAAGATTTAGCAAAAAAATTTACATGAGGAACACTAAATGTAATTTGTAATAATTCCCTTCTTGCTTCAACATTTTTCACAAGTTTAATTTAAAACAAAAAAATAATTTATGGCATTAAATGAGATGTGAAAATAAAAATTATTTCTTCTCTTGACATTATGCTTCCTATGAATTTACATAAACGTGAGAAAAAAAACTGATTATTGGCATTTTTTAAAAAATGACGACAACAATTATTATTATTTATTTTTTTTTTTTGTACAATGGAGTACAATTGCCATGACGACCGAAGTGACTAACCAGATTTACTTCCCTTGGATAACCACTTCTGAAAGCTTAAATTCTAATTAAAAAAAAGTATCAAAATTAATTTCGTATTTAGAAGTTTGCCAGATTAAGAATACAACTTGTAAATAAAAACAGAATTTTGGGGAGGAAAGAATTAAATTGATATTTTATTTTTTTTAAATTTCATAATCTCAAACATAAATGCAAGTTTTTGTTGTGGAGCGTCAACAACTCGCTTAAGCGCATATTGCCAGTTGTTACCTCCTACTTTCTTTTTAACTATTCCTCTAACCAACACCTTTATCGACCACTTTTTTTTGTCTACTCTCACTACCACTTTTGTACATAACGCATCGCACTTTGACAGTTTATTTTGCAACCACCCTCTGTCATCAGCCTACTTGATGTGCACGTCAAATTCACCGGAATGCAACAGAAATTGCAATAATTCTGCACAGTTGATAAAAACATTTCTCTGTGCACTGCTCAACCTCTCTCAGGTGTACTACTACCCCTCTCTCAATAAACTTCACTCGTACTGTTACCACTGAGGCACAATCCTCCTACTTCTTCAATACTGTGAGCTCAACCTCTCACCGGATCTTTTCCTCTCTCTCTAGAATAATCAGCCACTTCTCTTTTTCTCCTTTTAAGATACTAACTCACCTTGCTCCTCACGCCACCACCTTGTTGTGTCAATGTGGATGTGTATGGTGGCCGTTACTGGCAACTATTGTCATTCTAATAATTATTAGTATTATTCTTATTATCACGCACAAGACTCGCTTCTTTATCCTCTGGATTTTTTAGCTGTCTTTAATTTTCTTATACCTGCATTATGACGATCCGAGTCTGGAAAAAGAACCACAAATGAATGAAGAGGAAAAGAAGAAATGTTGTAGCTTCTCTTTCTCATTTCTTCTTATTCTTCTTCTTCTTCCAATGTCTACTTCTTGCTTCTTTTACCTGATCGCCGACGACGATGGCTAACAACAACAACAACAACATTTTAGGACTTATAATAATAATAATGCTGGCTGGCTGACGATACCAAACCACCGGGAGCTGAGCTCTTTGCTCCAAAAAACAAAAACGACAGGTACAGTATTAAAAATCCAACAAAACAATCCACACTCACACGTAAATAAATATGTATATATATTTAGGTGAGTAGTTACAAAATGGGGGACTATTTTACATTATTTCGGTGATGGTAAATTGAGCACCCACTTTTTGGTCACTATAGTTGGCGCGAGTCTGAGTTCAATGGTTATGAAGTGGGGGAATTTATCTCGAGTGATTAAAAGTTGGTTTTATATTTTTATAGCCTGAGCTTTTAATATGATTTGAAAAATATTCAGTTAAAGCAGATGATGAATTAGTTCATTATTCAAACAACTGATTATAAAAAATGAAAATATATTTTTCTTTAACAACAACAAAAAAAAGCTAGGGTGTTTTTATTATAATTACAATGTTTTAAAATATCAAATTTAGGAATAACAGAAATATAAGTGTTGAGATGTATTATCTGTGTCATTTAAAAACTAATTACAATGTATCGTAAACTCTTGAAGCTTTATTTAAAGGAGGTGTGTCTTGAAATCGAAATAGTATGTTATGGTCACAAAGTCGGGGATCCATTTTAAAGGGTATATTTTGGTTGGAATGTATTTCTCTTCTTGCTGTTTAGTGTTTTTCGATGCAACTTCCTAGCTGAATTCCAAGATCTTTTTTAAGTGTTTAAAAATAATCATAAAAACCTCTTATTGCAGTCATAAATAAATTTTATTATTTTTTAAAATTTTAATTAAAGTAGTCTTCTTTTTCTTTTCATTTTACTTTTTTTTTTTTTAAGAAATCCATTTATTTTTCAAAAAAATGAATTTTTTATAGTAATATTTTTCATTACTAAAAAAAAATCATCTTAATGTACCCTCAAATTCAAATTTCTTAAATTTCAAAAATTTAATTATTTTAAAAACTAAAATAATAATATTTTTATTTGGACTTATGGTTTACAAACCATTTTTTTTAAATTCGGGACTATTGTTATCTTCTGTTTATTATATTTTTATATTATAACTTAATATAAAATAAATTATAAGAATTTGTTTTCCTTTTTTTAATTCAGTACACTTTCGTATTTCAAACAAAAAACAAGTACTTGCTTTATGGTTTTTTATTTATCGAATAAGATAAGGAAACTTGATTCTTTTTATTCTTGGTTTTAAATTTTACTTAATAATTCATAATTATAATTTGTTATGATTATAACTGTCATTTTAAGATAAGATGTCTCCTTCTTTACTAGACATTTGCCCCCCCCCCCCAAAAAAAAAGAAGCTAGGTCAGGCTAATTAATGGTCTTCTTGAAAAGTGTTGGAACCTCGTTTTTGGAAATATTCGACTTGATTAGTTACTAAATTCGTTTCTTGTGATCATTTTTTAGTTCTTCTTTTTATTATAAGGAGGGATTGACTGATTCCTGTAGTGTTATTTATTTTGAAATTTCTCTTTAAATTGTTTATAATTTGAATTAAATATCACTTTCTATTGCATGTCTACGTAGAGAAAAACACATGTTCATACTTTGGAAATTTTATTTTTTTAATTTTTTTTTTTAATAGCTGTATCTCGTTTTATCTTTCAACAATTAATTAATTTATTATTATTTAAACACAATGTTTGATACATTCATTTAAAGTAAAGTTTAAATGTATCAAATGATTAAAAACTTTAAAAACTAATTCCAACTGGCTTATTCGTCTTCTTACCAAATTTGTTAATTCAAAACTGCAACATAGCACTTGATAATGAAAATTGAAAAAATAATTGATAAAAATAAACCATTGCATACCTTTTTTTTTTTTTTTTTTTTAGCCACTCCGACTTACTGATAATAAAAAAAAAAATAATATTCATGTTTAAAATAAATTTAGTCCGAAACGATTAACTAATCAGAAGTTGCTAATTAAAAACTTATTTTCTTTCACTTTCATTCTGAAAAAAGGTTTTATTTTATTCTAACATCTTTAACTTCTCCATCTATCATTTACATTGTCTCTTTATGAAATATTGTCAAAATGGTTATTTGCGAATAGCATCAAAGTAGTTTGTTTTTTTTAAAATACAAGACTTCGGAATAAATTTCGTTTTTTACTATTCCACCTCTACACTGTTTTTACTTTCTACTTGGTACTTTGTATTCATCATGAAGTCCAAATCCGTTTAAAAATAAAATTTATTGTTCTTTACTTCTTATCAATCGTAAGTAATTTATTGCTGATTACGTGGAAAATATTGGTAGACCATTGGTTAATTAGAAGACATGTGTTTTTTGTTTATTATCATTTTGTTGGGGACGTGCAGTTTCACCCTCAAGCAAAGCAGTAAAGTACTAAGATGCAAGGGGTTACTTACTGAGTGTGAGAGAATATGAGACAAGTCATTAAGGAGAGAGGACAATAAAAGAACATGAATTAACAAGACAGAAGATAAACGATTGACATTCCATTTAAATTTTTGAAGACTAAAGTTGACTGGAAAAATGTAAAAACATGAGTTAAAAAAACAGTAGTAGCTCCTGTCAAAATAGGTTAAAAAGATGATCAGTTTTTAATGAAACAATCATCTTTATCTTAAATAATTTCATGCTTTATTGCGTTTTTTAATGAACCTGGGTTCATTTACTTGAAACTAAAAGGACAAATTGAAAAATAAATCACTAAAGACTAAAGAGTAAAGACTGACCACATAGTCGCAAACTTGCCAGATGTGTTGATTTATTTTTTGTAATATCTTTTCATAAAATATATTTCAGTTTTGAGAAACCTTTCCTTAAAGTTGGGGCTTTTCTTTTTTTATGCTTATGAAGAATTGTTCAGGCTAAAAAAAAGTCCCACTGAACATGATATGACTCTTATTTTCATCTCATCAAAGGATCTCAAATTTATTGTAGCAAAGTAGATAAAAGATCTTTTACCATATTAAATAGGAATCTTTTGTGTAAAGTTACAGATAAAACATCCTAATGAAATAAAATAAAAAAGTATAGAATACAGTTTTATTTGTGCCAAATCATCTTTAAAAAGTATGACCCAAAAATCAAATATCCTATAAACCATTCCAACCAGCATTCTAATCTTTGTTGTTTTGATCATCATACTTGAGTGAGTGAGCTCTCCAACCTTCCTCAAATATGTACTATGCACCTATTCCCTTTCCCATCCACATTTATTTATTTTGCTACTTAAAAATTTCAAATTTAATGCATATATTTATTGCTCAGCTCTGTAAATTGTTCTGGTGAATGTGGCACTGCTGCAGGCAATTAGAGAGAAACGAGAACTTCACTCGATGGATTATAATGAGTGGTCAATAAAGCTGAGGATGTTGGTTTGAATGGTTCATATGACATTGTTTTAATGTTTAGCAATATACTTTTACCATTGGGGTGAATATAAAGTTTTCATATTTTTAATCATCAACACTTCAACTCACCCATGAGATGCTTGTAAATTTAAGTGTATTTTCATCACCTGAATAAGGAAAGGTGATTCAATATCCTGTTGACCTTTGAATTGAGTTAATCGGTAATGGACTCTTGCTCAGGGCTGGTGCAAGGTTCTTGTGCCCCACCCCCCATCTATGATACCTTTCCTAAATCTACGATATGAGGCTTCCACTTTACTATATCTTAATTTTCATAAGGTAGTATTCATATAAAATACAGATTTTATTGTCACCTAATTATGTACAATAATGCGTCATATACAATTTAAGTGAACACATCCACTAGAAAAATTGAAGATAAATACAATGTATTTAGATAGAAATCGTTCCATCTTAAATAAGTCAACAATGTTTTGCGGCAATTTTTAATATCAACTTGAGATTTTCCTTGTTAAGAAGTTGAATAATTTTATCATTTTCAATGTTGTGGATAAAAAAAATAATGAATTTTATATATTTTTTTCAAGACTTAGCATGAGCAAAACAAATTCACAGATTTGGACAAAACAAAAAAAAAAGAAAAGATGAACCCTAATGACATCAAAATCCATGAAAATTTTTCATCTTTTAATAATCAGTTTTACCACATATAAATCTAGGTTAAAAAAAAAAAAAAGCAAATATTGCCTGGGGCCCCAATCATGTCCCGCCTGGTCAGAGGGTTCAAGGGTAGTAAACACCAGCCCTGCACCTGCTGGTAACAAATCTATTACTACATTTCTAAGTAAAAAAGTAAGCAATGTTTTTACAAAATCCAGTTAAGCAATCATTAAATTAATTTTTAGATTGATATAACTTTTAATTTATTTTTAGAAGATAATTACAGAGTTTAAATTTTTCTATTAGCAGACATCAGGACATAAAGTAAGTTTTGGATGATAAATATTAGCATAAAGACATTTTAAAGACTTGTTTTTAGTCTGCAAAATTGATTTTTATTTTTATGATTAACATTATACTCTTTATATGCAATTAAAACCAAGATTTTTCAAAGAAAATATTTAAGCTAATGTAATAAATCTTTATAAAAAAAGTCACTAATCTAATTTGTAGATTTTGATACCCAACTTGTTTAAATAGGTAACAAATAACTTGCACCAGTTAATATGAACTTATTTTTGGGTTATGCAAAATATGAATCTGAATAATTACTCTCCTGTAGGATTATCCAATTTGTTGAAATATATTGTGTCTTTATTTTACAGGTATAATATCTACATGTCTAATCATCTTAGTACAGCTAGAGTCCAGTCTGCCCTGCTATTTAATCTATAGCTGTGTTAGAAGGGGGCAAGATGGATTCATACTATTCCCAAGAATATTTGGGAAGATATGAATCCATATATAGTCTATACTCTTAAATATGCACTAAAAGTATGGCATAGTTTTGTGTGTTTCAAAGCAATAGACACTAGCTTATCTCTGTTTATAGCATTTTGAGTATGTCTTCTAGACTATGATTGCCATTTTCAAAGATTTTATTTCTTGACAAACACTCATTACTGAATGTAATTTATTCTTTCATATTTAGTTTGCATTTACCAACCCAACATCAAATATTTTCTATTCTATGCCAGCATATTTGCCTACCTTTTAAGAAACACAGTTCACAAGAGCATTTAAGGAATTACCATTCCATAAAACTCATCCAAGTTCCATATTTGCCTGTTTCTAACTTTAGTATACAGCAGTTGTGGTTGTTTTTGTTTAATGGCATATCAACCTCTATGGGTTATTTAATGCTGAAATCTAAATATTTTGAACACAATTGCAAAGTACAGATAAAATGTATTGGTGGTAATTCTGCTGTAAATAGTTGTTGGTAATTCTGCTATAATTAGGTGTTGTTGGTCATTTTACATTTTACTATAGAGGTATTTTTATACTACCATAGTGTTTTGTTTTTGCTTGGGGTTCAATATTTGCCCTAATGCAGATTCCGACCCCAGGTCAGAATGGATCTGGGAACAACAATATTTAAGAGGTGATTCCATGCTTTTCAAAAACCTAATCTCCCAATCAGAGGCCTTGCTGCCTGATGTAGTCTATCATCATACTCAGGACTGGTATACAACCACATCCTAATTATAATACCAGTTCTTTGATTGCAGCACAGTATTTGCATAGCTTTTGTTTATTTAAACTGGTAAATCTGGGAGGAGGATACAAATATTTTTATTCATGTATTCTTTATTGCAGTGTTTGTAGCACAGCTAAGCTTGCCTTCATGGATATACTTCTTATTTTAAACTAGTTTACTCATACCCATCAAAAATTGATTCTATATTTAACTAATTTTGTAGTTGCATTGTACAGACAAACCTCTCATCTACCGAAATCAATGAACTTTGGATGCAACAAACAAAATCTGTAGGAAAAAATCTTCCAAATCATCGGCAATGTATTTCAAAATTTGTGGGTTTAGTGGAATGAGTTGTATTAGTTCTCAAAGTGTCTGTGCGATGGCAGACTTTTCACTTGTAAACAAAGATGAGTGTACAGTATATAAAGTATGATACATTAGCACATGCAAGAGAAAGTAGCTATGAGAAGTCTATTTTTGTTGTTTTGATTAATATATTTATATTAAGTATATATTTATTTATTCCATATATACATGTTTATAGTATTTACATTATGATCATAACTACTGGTAGTTACTATAGCAGTTTTATAACTCAAAAATAATCCCTTTCCATCTATAGACAATTGGCTTTAACAGATCACTCCATCTCCCTATTACACCGTTGATGAAAGGTATAAAGCCATCTCTTCTCCCCCAAGCTATGGGTAAATAGCAGAACAGACTAGGTCCTATAGCTTTTAGTCTAGGAGAAGGACAAATCTGAATTCAGAACCTGGTGGAAGCTTGTTCAGGGATCTTGTGTCATTCTGTGGGCTAGTTCTCTGTATTCAGCTCTTCCAAAAAGCGCGGTTGGTTCTGCACAAAGCTTCATCACTAAAATCAAATGATATGTGTGGGTAGTCTACCTGCTGGTTTTATAAACTGAGCTGCTTGACCCTCATAAATCAAAATGGACAAGAGAGTTCAGTGTGTGTAAATAAATATATATAAATAAAACCAATGACACTTTAAGGGTTCCTTTTATACTGTATTTCTGATATAAACACGTAACATTTCAACTAGATCATTAGAATAGTCCACTACATAGAGATTGGCAATCTTCTGGTGGCATAGGAGTGTTACACACACACACACACACACACACACATATATATATATATATATATATATATATATATATATATATATATAAATTAGTTTCCTTATTCTTATTTCACCACTTAAAAAGATGTCTTCTCAAACACATTTACTTACTAAATATTATGTTTATCATAATAAGAAATATATATGGATACTCATTTTTGTCATATGTGTAGATCTTATGTGTGTAAAAGAACTGTTTGTTAATCTGTTTAAGCCATTTTCTTTCATTATTATTATTTATTTGGTCACTGTTCATTATCAACTGATATGAGATGGACTTGAAGGTTCAATTTCCATGATAGTAAATTCTTGTTGATTAAAGTATCAACCATTTTCCAGGAAGATATTCCATTTTTACTGGTACATGTTTTTATTGGCTGGTTCTGGATGTTCATTGGCTGAGCGATGCCTGGGTCAGGTACATAAAAGCACAGTACACTCATTCAAGATGGGGCTTGCTTCTGACGAGAAGTGGCGTATTTGAAATTGAGATGTGGAGAGAATTGTGTATTTGTTTTGCCAAGTGGATCTATTGGACTTGCATATAGTTTGTTCTTTTCCTGTGTGTGCTTCTGACAAATTTTCACAGAAGTTATTTCGGCCATTGTTTTTTTTCTTCTTTTCCATGACATTGGACAAGGCCTTTGATATCCAGCTGATTCCAGAGTACAGCAGTGCCACAATTGACCTGCCGATCATAGAATGGATCGAAAATTAGTCTGCACACTTTGTGCCATGGACAAATCGAGCATGTCTTGCTGCTATGACTGTGAGGCCGTGTTCTCGCTGGGTGTCAGCAACTGAGTATGGTGCAAAAGGCAGATTTGGAACAGATCAAATGGGCCGTTATGACCGCATATGCAACAAATGCATTCAATGCATTTGACCAATTCGTGGTGCAATGACTTCAACAGGATGAAACAGTAGATGAATTTTTGGCCGAGTTACATTGCCTGGCTCAGCTGGTAGGAGGATTGCTGCCTGAATGTTGGATGGCATGCACATTTGTATCCGGTCTACCACAGCATGTTAGTTTCTCAGGGCGTCATCTACGATGGATACTATGACTGTGGAGCAGTTGCTAACCTGGGTTCAGGCTATCATGACTGATGACAAAGAGCACAAAGAATCGGTCGCCACGTCTGCTCAACAAATGCGTAGAGACAAGGAAGTTCTTCCCACTAATTCATGCAGAGAGGCTGTTGTTTGCCATGGGTGCTCTGGTCCTAACCATATGGCCAGAGACTGTATGCAAGGGACAGATAATCAAGCATGAAGGACCCAGCAGAAGATACAGTGTTTTAAATGCAACAAGATCGGGCACATATCATCAGAGTGCACATATCAGGGAAAGGCCTGAGGGAAGAGGCCATCAGTGCCAGTCTTCTTCCCAAACAATTACAGAAATGGGAACTGCCTGCTGTAGAGGTATTTGTCAATGGACAGAAGTGTGCTGCTCTGGTTGACTCTGGGTGCTCACAGATGCTGGTGAGCAGAGCTGTATGCAGTCTTTGGAGGCAGAAAGAAGTGGAAGTATTAACAGTTTATGGGAGAACCTTGGAGTGCCATGGGTGCAGCAAAATCAAGTTGGGCATCGCACAGGCTCATTCTGTGACTATTGAGGCCCTGATGATCATTGATAGATGATTGTTGGGATATGATCTTATTATCAGGATTAACATAATCAGGGAGCTCAGAGGTATGCACTTCACCAGATCAGGTGAAGTGCACTTTCCTGATGGAAAGCTAAACCGGTGTGTGCTGCCATTTCTATCAATGAGCCTGACTTTAGCATGGCATTCAACAAAAATAATAAGGTGTGGGCCCCCCGATGGAAATGGGCAAGTGGTCACACACCTGGTGAATTGAAAAATAAGGTGCCTGAATACACAGTGCCCAATTATGCTTGGGATGCATACAAGAAAGAACTCTTATCGTGGCAGCATAATGAATGGCTGTTGCCGTATTCCGAAAAAGAGATTGGCCCACCCAATGGTTTTTCCTTTGATGGTGATTGAACAAGAGCACATGCAGAAACTTTGGCCAGTGTTTGACTATCACAAATTGAATGAATTTGGGGAGGCATTCACTGCTAATGCGGATGTATACGTGCAGAAGCTTAGAGAATGGTGATGATAAGGAGCCAATGTATTGCTCTTGAACCTAAGAAAGGCCTTCTTGCAAAAGGCATTATGGACCTTTCAGACTGTGGTTTTTAAGGGTCAGCAATTTTTGCTTTGCACAATTGGCTTTTGGGTTAAATGTGGCACTGCTCATCATGAGAGCTGTCATCGACGCAGTAATGAATCAAGATCAGGCAATTAAGAGTGCCACGTCAATATATATCCATGACATTTTTATCAATGAAAAACTGGCTTCTGCTGTGCACATACAGCAGCACTTATCTGATTATAGTCTCGTCTGTAAAGAACAATTGAAAGTCCTAGGCCTGCAGAGGGAGGACAACATCCTTCGATGGAAATGGGGAGTGAAGTCCCAGATGTTCGACAGATCGTCACCTGTCGCAGCATCTTTTCTCTATGCGGAAAACTTGAAGGTCATTGCCATGTGTGTGGATGGCTCAGTGGCGACTGCATTCATAAAGTGGCAGGTGACTGCAGTGACCAACGGATGGAATGATGAAGTCAAGGATGTTTCCCTCCATTGCATGCTAACAGAAACTGTGGCCAAAGTACGCAAGATGGATCCTGCGAGAGGAGACTGGTGCATGGATGGTAGTGAGATGAAGGAGTTTGGCATTGGAACACGAACAATATACAACCTAAGGAAATGGGAGAAGAAATTGTTAAAATTTTATGCTTAAAGTGATGAACAGAAATGAATGAAAAATAGAAAAACACTGCACAGAGCAAATAATGATGATCAGGATTGTTTATTGATGGAGTGGATTCATCAGTGTCAGAGTGAACATATGCTGCTTACATAAAACTACCTTCAGGGTATATGTATAAGCTGTTACGAAATGTAAAGGGATATCATGTTTATACTTGGGTTCCATTCCCAAGCTTCTTCATTTTATAGATGATATATACAAATAAAATAGCCTGTATTCCAAAATCAAAAAAAAAAACAATCTGAAAACCAAAGCACTTCTGGTCCCAAGAATTTCAGACAAGAGATTCTAAATCTGTATTAAGGAAAGTCAAGGAATGACTTCACTTGCAACTATTTCTAATTCAGATTTGACTTCTTGCTTTTATAGTTGGATAAGCAAATAATTTATCAATAGATTTTAATACCAAAAATAGTCTGTGCCTATGCTATTCCTATATGGAACCATCAGATAGCCTGACGTGCCTTTAACCGATTTGGCTACAGAGGAGCATTCGGTTAGCATTTGCTCCTCTGTGGGCAAATCGGTTAAAGGCACATCAGGCTATATGACGGTTCCGTATAGGATACAGGTTCGATTCTTGTCGGAGGACAAATATTTTCTGTGAAAATTTCTTGGACATTCAGGCCATTAAATGTTGTTTAATACTGTTTATTATAAACAAGAGCATTTACTTAAATATTTTTATCTATGAAAAGAATGTATAAACATAAAAATGTCTTAAAATATGTATATGTGTGTGTGTGTGTATATATATATATATATATATATATATATATATATATATATATATATATATATGATTTGAGAGTATATCAATAAGTCCAATGCATTTTCTGAAAGTTTGATTGTATAATGTTTTATCTAGGTGATTCATTGGGATAAGTGCCTTGACAAAGAAGATTATGTTGAAAAATATATTTGTTGCGTAAAGTAAATGCTTCCTTCATGATTAATCTCCAACTTTATTTATATGCCTATATGTAGTTTATATTATTTATATGTATGTTAGTTGAGACCTTATTATCAAGTGATATATTTTTATTGATGTGGACACATATGGCTCTGTGAGAGGATAGGTTAATCTACAGGATAGAGTAATGGTTAACATAATAAATATATAAGTTTAACAATTTACTACAAAACATCTAATCTCATTATCCCTTACTGCACCAGCCTGAAGAAAACCCACTCTGCTGTGTCCTTTACAAATTGTTTTACACACTGCACTGCATTTCCTATGATGCACAGACATCAAATTCATACTTCCTGCAGTTTAACTTGCCATCTAACAGATCACTGTACTATCCATATCAATGAATATATAACATTTAGCAGTAAGATTTTCATCAAAATAAAACATACTTGTAACAACACATACATATCATATAAGTGGTTGTTAATATTATTCAGTTTTATCTGATGATTAATCTACTTTTGTTCTGAACTTTGATAATCTCTTTTAAGTGAATATGTGAAAGAAAGTTTCTGTAAATCCTTACAAATATTGTGGACTTAAAGAAGGATGAGTGGATAGTTTGAATAATCCAATTCTTTTCAGTTTTCTAAACTGCCTAGACCATAATTGAAAATGAATCCTCTAAATTCTTTGATATAGATTTTTGTTTTTTTCACAATTTGATTTCATTGGCAATCTGCTGGTTTTTTTGGGGTTTTTTTTTGTTTTTCTTTTAAACAGTATTTGTTTTTAATCTATAGAAAAATTTGAGAATGTTGATAATTGCTCATTCTATTCAATTCCTTTATATGTTCTTTTCCTTTTTTTTTTCGTTTTAAACCATATTAAGAAATTATTTTTTTTTTTTAACACTACTTATCATTTGGATAAAACAATTTCTAAAATATATATAAATCCAAGGAAATGATCCTCCGAGTGGGGCAGTCCTTGACCCCACAGTATTAGATTTTGAAGTCACAAATCATCTCTGGTGGCACTTTATTTCAAAAAGTTTTGGTTACTTGCTTTTTATTTACTTATTTCATGGTATTTTTATGAATTAAAAAAATAGAATTATAAAGGCATAGGATATTTCCTAACATTGAAGACATTATATACCCCTTGAAATGTCTTGGAAATTTATCTTGCTTTTTACAGAATACATAGGGACACCAACTACAAACACTATTGTTAAATAAGCAACTATTTAAGCTACCAAGCAAATTTTGAAAATTAATTTTGTGCCTTATTTGTTAGCATAGAAGGTGCTTTCTTTTTTTTTTTTTTTTTTTTTTTCAAAAGTTTAAAAATATTAGTCTTATGACCATATCATATTGAAACACCAGTTCCAATACAATCACTGAAGTTAAGCAATGTCAAACTAGTTCATTACCTAGATGGGTGATTACTTGGGAATACCAGGTGCTGTAAGCTTGGATGTGTGGCTGGTGTAATGGGTAATGGCTCAGAATTGTTAATTGGAGAACAGTTTTAATTCCTGTTGGGTTTATTATAAAACTCATTGTCATTATCATCAGTCCCTTGACTGCTTCAATCATTGGGGAATGTAAGGGCAGAAGAAATAGGCAACCTCCTCCCAGTGGATCTCAGGGGTTTTGGCATTGTCATGTCCATACACACTTTGATGTTATCTGACCAGCTCTTGTGTTGCCCGTCCCTGCTTGCAGCTGCCTTCCACAGTGTTTTGCATGATGGTCTTGCAGAGGCTGTTATGCTGTGTGACATGGCCAAACCATACCGTCTTCTGACAAAATAGTGTTGAGGAGAGATTCTTGTTGGCCCACAAGACTTTTGATCTTGCTCTGTACATAGTCATTGGTTTTGTGCTCCTGGTAGGAAATGCAGAGGAGCTTTCTTAAAAATTTGTTCTCAATCACCTTTTTCCTGTTTCATTCAGGAGTGTCCAAGTCTCACACCCATAGTGGAGGATGGCTACAACCAGTGATTTGTAGAGCTTGAACTTGGTTCGGAAACTGATGTTGCTCTTCCATATCCTTTCCATCACTGCTGTGTGCAGATTTCTGCATCACAGGTGCCACCATTTGACAGGGTTGCTTCTGAGTATTTGAAGCTGGACACTTCCTCCAGTGGTTCGCTGTCCAAGGTGACACTGTCACTGGTGTTGCCTGTGCTATTCACCATTACTTAGGATTACCCTGTATTAAGTTCCATTCTATATGCACTGGCTCTTACAGCGAGTTTGTTGGTCAGGTCTTGCAGCTCACTGTTACTGCCTACCATAAAGTCAATATTATCTGTGAAACACAGGTTGCAGAAAGTTTCATCGCCGATAGAGATAGAAGTATCATGATCGTGGAGGGTTTCCTGTATAACTCTCTCCAGGAAAAGGTTGAAGAATATTATTGATAATATCCACTTACAAATACTCTTAGGAAAAGTATGAATCTACTTCTCCCCCTCCCCCTTATCCCAGCTATAGGTTAATTAGTAAGACTTGTATAATTAAACCATTATTCATTATTATCTCAAGAAAAAAAAATAATTCTCACAATCTAAAAATATTTTCTGGTTTTAAATAACCTGATAAGTCATAGAAAACAAATCAATCCATCAAAACAATCCTTTTTGTAGTTGCTTCTTTTTTTTTTTTTTTACCTTTATTTTTTTAATATAACCTACAAAATGCTAGTGCTGATTTAATTGTCTGCCTCTCCCAAAGGTCATGAGTTCAACATGACGTTTACACATAAGACTTTGTGAGAAAGCATATAGGCAGAAGATCGTTTCAAAAACTTCAAGATGTTAAAAATGAAGCCATTTTACCAGCACTAAATTTTAATTACCATTTGCAATATGTCAATTTGAATAACATCTTGAGTTTTTTTTTTTTTTTCTTTCATGTTTGTACTTGAAGGGTTGGAATTTTTTTTCTGACGAATTATTTAAAATAAAAATCAGTATGAAAAACATGTCTGTTGGCTTTAAAAGCAGCTTAAATTTGTCTTAATGTCATTGCATAACACCTGTGTGACTTACTGTTGTTTTGTGGTGGGTAAATAAATCTGTGCTGTTTTTACAAAAAGACATCATGTCATCTGAAATGTCACCCACGTTGTCATTTGTATTAGTCATCTTTTTATTCTTTTCTTGTTAAATGGTGAAATTAATGTCTACTGGGCTAGATATTGAAGGTCTTATTGAAGAAACTGAACCTGTATTTGCCACTAAAAATTCAATTTTTTTTTTTTTTTTTTAAGTTCTAATTCATTCTCTTCTTGGAGTTGTAATTTATTATTATACTTGTTCCTTTGGTTATCATCAGGGTTTGTGTGGAGAGGGCGGCTGAAATTAACTTTCTGGTCATGTGCATTGTAGAGGATCTTTACTGGGCTAGCAATGCCATTATGTTAATCAAGAAGAAGATTGTTGCAGTTGTGTTGAGAATTCTCGGGAAAAAATAATTTACAAAACGAGCCTGATGGTGACCTCCTCCTCCTCCTGCTCGGAAGCGGACAAGAGAGCCATCTAAAGGCTTATAGATGTTACCCCAAAAATAATCTACTGTTTACTACCCTCCTTGGAAAACATTTCTAATTCTTGTTGTCACAGGAGAGTAGAAAACATAATGAAAGAGAACACGTATCCAAGGTAACATTTAATTGAACTGTTACCCTAAAAATGACATTTTAGTTCTAGGACAAAGTGCTTGAGGAATAGCTTTTTATTTTTGGTCCTTGTGTAAAATGAACACTGATACATGCTGACAATTTTCAACTTACTTTAAATGTTATTGCTTTTCTTTATTCAATAGTTATTTTGGCTTTTGTGTGTGTGTGTGTATTGGTACACCTTGCTGCCCGATTTCCTTATGCATTTAACTGTTACAAGAAAAATTAAATAATTCTCTTGTGATGGAGATAGGGATAAATTATGATTTTTTTTTTTTTTTTTATATGTCCTGGCAAGGGATATATTTGTTCAAAGCAGCAAAGTGGTTGTTGACTACTGTAACCGAGTAGGACAATCTAGCAGGTAACCGTAATGGACTGGTCCTCGTTGTAGTGGTAGGCAATAGGTGTAGGCAATAGGCATTGTTCTGTACCTCCACATCATTCTGTATTTATGGCTGACACCAGCCAATCATATTACTGTGAGGGGGAACCCAGGTGTATGCATATTCATTACATCAATTTTAAATCAGAGTTAATATTTGTCTTATATTTTCAAATTATTTTTTATTAACAAGGTTAAATAATCCTTTGTTTTAGATGAGCTTTCATTCTAAGAAGTGGGTGCAGATATTAACAAGTATATTGATCTGGTCCCTGGATATATTTCTATAATAATCATTATTATTATGCTTGTTGGTATTTACAACCATTACATTTTCTACCTCAGTTTATTGTGTACTCCCCCCGCCACAACCAATTACATTAAAATCACTTACGACCAAATAAAGCAGAATAAAAACGAGAAGACTCGGTAAAAAATATTTGAATTCCTTGCTCCTTTTTTGCATTTGAAATTAACTATAATATTTTGATAAAAACCTTCACAGGCAGGAAAGATTAGAAGGGATAAGGTAGAGAATGAAAAGATACAGATAAAGAGTGTAAAAATGTTGTAACCTAGGGAATGTTACTGAATAGGATAATCATACGAATGTTGGTAATGAACGATAATACTTAGGACATGAACAACACATATAAGATTTGTCAGTGGTGTGTAGAGAAGTAATCAACTGCTAGAAGTGAATCCAGTGAATTCCACAATGAATCTCCAACTGCAGACCAACATACAGTATTTACTTCTGTATTTATGTGAATGGGGACATACCCATTATCATCCATAGGTATGCTACAACAGAAAAGATAATGAATAATTGGCAAACATGGACCTTCATGCTTGCAAAAAACGAAGTTTCAAATGGATGCTTTTTTCCCATGACACCACTTTTATTTTAACTAACTTCACTCTTCAGCAATGTTTATAGTTTTAAAATGCAATGATTAGAATTGTAATAAAACCTGAACACATGCAAGTAAATTTATACATTTTTTTTTGCTTGAGAGAACTGACAAGAAAAATAATAAACACTATTTGATTGTTTATTGGAATGGTTGGCCAAAACATTGGCTAATTGCCAACTGATTCAAACTTTATAAAATGGTAAATAAGGATTTACTTATAAAGGATTCACATATTTTAATAATTTAGTAAATGTATATAAATTTTTAGGAATAAAAGTTGTTTTCATATTTATTTCTTTATAAATTGTTAAATGATAAATATTTTGTTAGTTTTAATTGTATTAGTTTTTAGAAAGTTGTAAATATAAAATTATTCTTGTAAATAAACACTCTAATAAATAAATAGTGTTTAATATTTTTGTTGTAAATTCTCAAGAACAAAAAAAAATGTATAAATTCACTTTCATATATTCAAATCATCACCTTTTAAAATAATAATTGCCGGAAGAGTGAAATTCAGTTAAAATAAAAGTGGTGTCATGGGAAAAATCATCCTTTTAACACTCTCTTTTTTTTTGGGGGGGGGGGTGCATGAAGGGTTCATGTTTGCCAAATAATCTGAGTTGTCAACAGCCACAGATCCAGTTAGATTTAACAAAAAATGAATTATTTTAATAACTGCATAATTATACTAGATATTGTTAGTCACCAATTGATAATATAGACAAATTTGTGTCTGTATAAGGAGACAGTGGTTTAAACAATTTCATTATGGTTTATAAAATAAACATTAACTTAGTTTCATTTTCATTTCTAATAAAAGAAACAAATGGGAATTTGATAACTGCATGGACAATGAAATCATTTTAGGTCCCTTATCTTGGATAAATAAATGCTTTGACCAGGTTTTTTTTTATTATTATTATCCCATTCACGTGTTTGTAAAATTCAACCCTCTTCCCTCACTTTACTTCAAGGACGCTAAAAAACTTTGTATGAAGAAGTGTTGACCAATTTTATTTTATTTGCTTTTTTTTTATCTTTGATAATCTTGTTTAGGGTATGGGGAGCTGGTTAGGCAGAGAACTTTTCAACACCACCACCACATAAATATTGAATCTTTTTCCACTTTCAAATAGTCTTTTAGTGAAATGAATTTTTAGGCCACTTAGTAGAATAAGAATTCTTGGCATAAATGAAATCTGACCTCATAGCAGTTGACCATAACAGGGAGATACGTGTTGTGAATGTACTTAGAAAAGTTTTTCCAAATTATCATAAAAAATGGCTGATAGCCAATTGCCAGCAAGGCCAAATCTGTTTAATGCAAGAGACACCTATCATAAACTTCAGATGCTTGAGTGTGACAAAATATAAACAAAATTCACTTACACTTTTATGTGGCTAGATACACATTTTGTTAAAAAGATTTTATGTAAATATTAGCAAATAAATGTATGCGGTTATGTAAACCATTGCATTAGTTTTAGTCATTACAAATGACGTATAAAAAATGTTGACTGATGCTTCACAGCTTCAGAAAAAGTGCAGAAAATTGAGATGAATTGCACATTAGTTTTCTGTAGTTTTTATTTTTTATTTATTTATTTTTTTACTAATCTTCATGCAAGTCAAGGCCCAAGAGCCACTCAAGTTAGAGGGTTACTGTGTGGAGTTATATTAGTGTAGGAAAGGACAATCATTAGGAGTACAAAGCTGAAGTAGACTTTCAGAAGGAACTGGAAACCCAATCCTAAACAGCAAACAAGGGATAAACCTCTATTGTTCAAAAGACTGTGGAAGAGTGTGAACTGGACAATAGGTGAAACTATCTACTCTTATTGGTGGAAAAGAGAAAAAAATGATGAATAAAATTTCAGAGTTTAGGAGTAGATATCTGAAGCAAACAGGAAACTAGGGATAAACTGCTACTCCTCTTCAAAAGAGTGAGGATGAGTGTGAACTGGATGCTGGAATTTTTTTTTTCCCAGGTCACAATTGTAGACTTGGATTTATGGATTCTCTTTAGATGGAGGTCCTCCTGTAAATCCAATAGATTTCCACAAGCTACATATTAAATGTACAAGTGCAGCATGTGGCTGACAAACTGCAGTCTGGCCACTGTTGATCTATTGCTTTATATGTAAAACATTATTTTGTTGTAGAAAATATCTTTTGATAAAGGCATGCATGCTAGCTTCTCTCTCCTAATTTCAGTCATCTTTCCTCTTGTATACCATTTTGGAATTGAAAATGTGACCAAGTTCCTCATCACAATCATATATTTGCTAATATTAACCCTAGAACATTAACCATGGGTATATCGTACCCAGCACAAATTTTCCTATTTTTAATCACAATTTTCAGTACCTGATTTTCTTACCTAAATAATGTTTTTCAGTTCCTACTAATGTTAACTCAAAGTACAAAGTTTGAAGTCCCTGCATATAAAATATTTCAAATAAAGATTTATATTTAATATTCTTTTTTGATATTTTCAAAATCGGGTATAATATACCCACGGTTAGTAGTAGTGTAACTTTAATTGATGGTTAGTCTTCTAGGGTTAAGACCTAATAGGGGTGAGTTTTACATTAGACTTCAATTTTGAACTTAGATATTAATGTTTCACTTGGAATAATTTCTTCAACTCTATGCATTCAGAGCAGCTGAGAGTCCTATTTGTTAATGTTTGTAAAGTATAATCTTATGTTGCTTTCTTAACACACATGACCATTTTTGTACTAATTGCATTCACCTTGAAGAAATTTTAGCTCCCTGTTTTTTATGCCATTTCTAGCATTTTCTTCTTTTTTTTTTTTCTTTTTTTTTTCTCAAGCAAAATTGTAAAAAGCAATCATTTTGCATAGAACTGAAAATTTTTTCATGGCCAAATATGTTGTTCACTTAATACTAGTTTTGTCATAGAAAAAAAAATTTAGTGAAAAATTTATAAACTTAAGAAAAAAAATCATGAGCCATAAATTCTTTTTTTTTCTTTCTTTCTTTCTTTAAGTTGAATATTTCTTGGCGAGACTTTATATTTCTCTATCCATAAAGAATAGAATGGCAAAGTGAAATATCACCATATCCCCCTTCCCTGGCCTTATAGAAATGAATAAAGGTCAGGTATTTACCAAAATCCTTCCTGGATAACATATTGATTTTTAATGGTCTGTATGTTTTTATCTAACTACTGTTGATTTTTTTTCAATTTTTTTATTAAAGAATCTGAGAATTCAATTTTATAATGACTCAACTCCTGAGTGTTGACATTTAGTTATTTATTGGCTTTTGTATTAGTCCAAGGTTGTTTGAAATGTTCTGGAATTGGTAATCAGATAAAAATCTAAGATTCTTTATTATAATGAGGGAAGCTTTTACTGGGACTTAGTAATGATGATTCATTCTATAAAGAAAAATATAATGTAACTATATATTTATTGGTCACTGGTGTAATGGAATAACCTGTCACCCCCCCCCCATGAGTGACTATACTATAGCTAGTAACTACCCATAAGTTTCTGTAAGTCAATGGACTACAGAGTCTAACTGGGATTTGTTGAGTATGACTCAGACTTAAGCGAGAACTACCGGCCTTCCAATAGTAGCACTCATTACTGGATTGACTTGCGACAACCTTGTGCATAACTGTTACCTTTATTCTTATTGTACTGGTTGTTTACAATAAATGTTTACTTATTTTATCCACCGTGTATTCAAGTATATATTCCTATTAGCACAGAATATAACAATTACACAGCCCCTTTTTAGTAATGAGATATCCTGTCATTCAGAAGAAGTGTTATTCAATGATGATAAGGAAACATGCCTTGTATTATAACAATGGAATATCTCATTAGGCAAAATCAGGTTGTTTAAACATTTCTTTTTTGCATTAACTTTGGATATTTTCATTTTTAATGATTTAAAAAGCATAGTTCTTTTTTATATTCAACAATAGAGGTAATTGTATAGATAACAAGATACTCATTCAAAATATAACAATGATTACTAAAAGATGGCCAACATTTTTGACAGTATAGGTTGCTCCTATGTTAAGAGCAGCTTATATTAATTTTCTAAAGAATTAAAAATATTTTTGTGCTCATCTATTGATTGGTATTTGGGATGGCAAGCTACTTTTTCGTTTTGTCAGCAAAGAATGTGTTTTACTGATTCAGTCCTACAGTCCTGAAAAAAAAAAAAAAACTTTATTTCAATTCTACTTTTTATTGTTTTTGCAAATTTGAAAAGCTACATTTGTGATCAGTTAATAAACAATTACTTGAAAAATTCAGACATAAATTTCAAACTTTTTTTTCATTTTATTATATATTTTTTCTTTTTATTATATGCCTTTTAAGTTTTAACATCGGGAAGTGTATTTTTCCCCCCCCGTCTAGATAATCTAGGCATTGAGCACTTTATTGAGTAAGTAGGTGTTTGCCTGTTGGTCTTTCTTTCTTTTTCTTTCCTTTTTTGGGATTTTTTCTTGTTCCAGGTTTTAGATCTTCCAGTATGTTGTCTGTTGGTCACACCAACATAGTTGATTTTTCTTTAGTGTGATATATATATATATATATATATATATATATATATATATTAAGAAAAGAACAGTAAGATATATAATCCAGTGTTCTTATAGATATTTTATTTTTACAAAATAGTGCTTAATGTAAATTTACAGAGCATTATTATTATATTTTAAATCAATTTATTTTATATATATATATATATATATATATATATATATATATATATATAATTTTAAATGTTATTTTTAGTGGAAAGGCATATTTGAGTAGATGCTGTTTAATTTTTAGACCGTATAATTATTTTCATCTACCAGCCTGAATATTTGAGAAATCTTAAAGAAAAAAAATGTATCCTTCGTTGCAGGAGAAACATTGTTAGAGCCAATGTGCTTTTAACTGATTTGGCCACAAAGAGTGACATCATGTAAGCAAGGTTGAAATGTTTTTTTTATTATTATTATTTGCTTAAATATAACAATATAGTCTTTGGCTATATATTATAATTATTTGCATATGTTCATTATCACTAATTGTTGTTATTATTAAAGGATTGACATTAGTATGCCACTATGGCTGATGGTGGGGATGCAGACTGGTCACAGGAAGCAACTCTATAATTAGCAGTTAATAAACTATGAAATTATCTCCCTTGGACAGACTGCCCCACTAAAAAATTATACTTATTTAAAAATTAACCTGAAGCTAGTGGTCAGATTGGACTAAAAGAAAATTGCTTCATTTAAACAAAAGTGTGATTCTTTTTTCCATTGTCTGTTATAGTAACAAACACAAACCTACAGGATTTAGATCATTATTATTATTATTATTAAAATATGTTAACTCAAGATATAATTATAAGGTGAGAGACCTACCTTTTTTTTTTAATTTTTTTTTTTATAATATAGTTTTTAGCTCTTTACTGATAACTAATTAAACATTTTGTACAATTTCAAACTTCACTTTAACCACCACCAGTATTAGAAACTTGTTTAACTGTATTCTGCTTTAAAACCACAAATCTCTGGACTTTATACAAAATTATCAATACAGCTCCACTCCTTGCATTCCTTTACTAAAAATTGACAAGACTTATCAATTGTTTTTGTCATAAGAAAATACTGGAGTAGAAGGTGGTTGCTATTTATTGCATATTTATTTGAACTTTTTCTTCTTTGCTAATCACAAACACTAGTTGTTTTGACCTGGGCTAACACTTCAAAATTGCTACCATTTTGAATGTAAACTCTTGTCTCTTCTTTCTCATTACATTTTTCTTCCTACCTTAGAATTTTTTATCCTTTATTAAAACTCATTGTTTTTGTCATTTTCATTGCCATTTTATATGCTTTTTTTTTTTTTTTTTAAATATATTTTTATTGCTCTGTTTCCTCCCTTGTTCCCACACATGCAAGTCTCCTAACAAAACATATCTTTATTTATTCTTCATGAATGAGAATGAATTTCAACCAAGAATTTTATGTAACATATTTCCTGTGCTGACTTCAAGATTTGGTCTTGAGTTGATGTTAGTAGTTTGGTATAACTGTATCTACATAATTGTAGTTATTAGTCTTCTTATATTTTTATAATTGTTCAAGGTCATCTAACTTACAAAATGTTACATTAACTCCTTGAGACACATTTCTTTTTCTTCTACTTTTAACTACTCTGCCATCTGGTGACCCATAGTAGTACTAAACAAAATGGTGGGATAAAACTTAAGTCATTGTGTCCCTTGATATATTTATATAAAAAGATGGTATTAAAAAAGATGCACAAACACTTCAATTGGATGAAATTATTGTAACCTGTGATGCTTGAAAAAATTAAAAAAGAAAATTGCAAATATAAGTTGGAACAATGGTGGTTCATTTTTTTAAAAATTTACATTGTTCTAATTCCTGCTAATCCTTCCAGATTTTGTAGATGATTTAAAATCTTTATTTCTTTTCCACTCATGAGAAGAAAAAGAATCTTAATTTCTAACATTAGATTTTTGTTATTTTTTTAAATATTCTAATTGGATTTGAATTTCATTGTCTAAAATTTTTGATTCATAAAAAGACATTTCTGAGATGAGGTATTGTAATTATTTGGTTAACAGTTTTACAATATGGCTTACAATAAAAAAACGGGCTGATATTTTCTGCTAACATGAAGTTGAAAGATTATATTGAATCAATTACTAGGACTGCTGATAAGAAAGTTGGTTCACTGTGTTGTGCTAGACAATTTTTCTCACCAGAATCACTTAGATATTTATAAATCTACCAATTGTCCGTGCATTGAATATTGCTACCACATCTGGTCTGGTGTTTCAGCTAGAAAGAGAAATTAGAGATACTAGATAAAATACAAAGAAGAATCTGCAATGTTATTGGTTTTGACCTGGCACCTCCACTTCAGTCATTTTCCCATTGCTGTAATATAGACTGCCTGTGCCTTTTCTTTAAATACTTTCATGGTAATTGTTCTGATGAACTTTCCTCTTTAGTACTTACAATTTATCAATTTAAGTGCAGTACTAGATTGGCAGCAAAGTCTCATCATTTTACAGTTGGAATGGTTAGATGCAACAGTAAGTTCTATATTAACAGTTTCTTCTATTGCATTTTGCACTTGTGGAACTTTCTTTTGGATTCTTGTTTTCCAATCAACTTTGATCTTCGAAAATTTAAATGCAATGTAAATTGTTATCTTCTGTCTTCTTAATTCCTCTTTTTTATTGTTCTCTATCCTTAATGTTTTTTTTTTTTATATTCTCTCACACTTAGTAACCCCATGCATCTTAATGGCTTTATTGCCTTGTTTGGTGTGAAATGATCAAAAATAATAAAGTACCATGTTATTCTCATCATATTTTGATAAGTGTGACTATATCCCAAGACAAATATCCTTAGTTTCATTGAGAAATAGCATTGTTGCTGAATGGCTATATTGGCTTTTGTCAGTGCATTAAAAGATAATTATAACCCCACTGTACAGTTATTACAATAACTTATTAATTATTAATTATCTCCTGTTAACTCCTGGAGAACTTTCAGAGGGAAATTAACAGGAGATAACTGACATCCATTAATGGCACATGGAACTACCCCAGTGAGCGAAATAAAGGGTTCAGTTCAACATTCCAACCGCCTGAAGAAGGCCAGAGCGTACAACAGACGAAACGTTGTAATAAATATTGCAACAAAGATTCGAACAATGTAAATAATATATTATTACTTCTGACCTGACATTTCAGCATCAGTCACTTTCTCACCGTCATAAAGTAGCTTCTTTGTGCTTTTTCTATATAAATATTTTCATAGTGTTCTGATGAAAAAAAAATTTCTACCACATCAACTCTATACTTCTAAAATTTCTGCCTAAACTCAAAAATTTTATCTACTATTTATTTATTTTTTATTTCCTCAATAGTAGATATGTTCACTTATCTTCCAGTTAACACTCCTCCCTGTGTCTTTTGAACAGAAGTAAAGATTTATTGCTTGTTTAGGATTGGGTTTCCGGTTCTTTCTAATGTCTACTTCAATTCTATACTTCTAACGTCTCCACCTCTACTCTGAAATTTTATTTACTTATCCTTTTTTCCTCTCAATAGGAGTAGATATGTTTGCCTATCTTCCAGTGTCTTTTGAACAGGAGGAGAGATTTATAAATTTTTTCCTGTTCCTTTTAAAGTCTTTTTCTCTTTAACTCCCCATATCCCCTTGCATCTTAGTGACATTATCATCTTGCTTGGGGTGTATTGATTAAAAAAAAAAAAAAATGTAATAATTCTTACATAAAAACTAAATGTGAATGGCTATTACTACTGGTTATAGAAATTCTGTGAGTGTTGATATATCAGAATCTCTCTTCAAAGCTATTAATTATGAATATCTTGTTGTCAGTGGGAAATGTTTCCTTTGTTAGATTTTGAGGTCACCTCTTGAGTTGCTATCATATTTTTATTATCTTGACCTGCCAAGGACAGATTTCAGAGATTGGGAGTGAAATCTAAAGTCAGCTATCATTGCTTCAATGTTGGATTTTTCATTCTCTGCTGACAGCATTCACTAAAGTAATATTCTGTGTTGTATATTTATGGAATAAGAAGAGCAGTCATTCATATCATTTGCTTTTGACATATCAAAGGACAATTATACATAAATTATTATATTTCTATAGAATATTTATTTCCTTTTTCCTTGTCATGATATGAAACCAGTTGTCTGGTGAGAAAAGAACCTGCTGACATGATAGTGAGGTATTGTTTTCTCTGTCAGGTTTTTACTTGGTACATATACAAGAAAACATGGACAATTTGTCAGCACTACTCTGACTAATAAGTAATGTCAAATAAACAAGAAGTTACAGGTTTTATTTTGTTGACAATTTGTTAACCTTTTTATTTATTTATTTCATACCAAGCAAGGTGATAATGCCACTAAGATGCAAGGGGTTACTGGTAATGAAAGAAAATGAGAAAACTTTAGAAGGAACCAGCAATCCAATCCTAAACAGAAAACAAGACATAACCCTCTACTCCTGTTCAAAAGACGGAGAAAGAGTGTGAACTGGCCGATAGCCAAACCTATTGGCTCCTATTAAGCTTGTATAGAAATTACTGATAAAAAATGCCATTTCTTTGCTGATCTACAAAAATTCTCTGTTCTTTCTGGAAATATCTAGATATGTTTCCCAAAACCTTTTCCATTGTGATAAAGAGTATAATTTTTTTTTTTTTGCCTGGCAACCCTCAAGGTGGAAACACAATTTCAGTGTTTCTTCATACAGTTTTATCCAATAAAGTTTTTATTAAATTTTACTTCAATTTACAAATTAATAAATCTCAATATTTCTTATATTGATTGAAGAAAATGAAAGCTATAACTTCATGCAAATTTATTTTGTACATAGTACAGAATTTAAATTATTAAAAATTAAACAAAAAAATCTTGTGGTTGCAGCGACTTCAGTTGAATGTGAACAGGCTAAAATATCTCGAGCATCTTCATACATTTTTTTTAAGCAAGGAAATAATGCTACTATGGCACAAGGGGTTACTGGGAGTGAATGAGAATAAGACTTTATTGAGGAGAAGGGACAGTAAAAGAACAGAAATCAGGGAGATAGCAACTGATGTTACATTTAAATTTCTGAAGATCATATGTGGCAAGGAAGCAAGAAACCAGAAGAGTTCCACAGGCCAGAAATTATGGTTACATCAAAGCTATTTCAACAGTAATATGTTGATACCTAGTTACCAATCAAATAGTTCACTTAAATTCATGCAGTCAAGGTACCAAAGAGGAGAGATCATAAAAACAACTGCCATGAAAATATTTATGAAAAAGACACAGGGAAGTCACATCAGGACAGTGGGGAAAATAATGGAAGTTGAGATGTCAGGTCAGGAACAATAACATTATAGACCTTTCTTTGGATTTTGTTGAGAATATGTATAGCAGAGAATCTTGAAATGGATTCTAGCAAGAAAAATGTCTGGCACAAACCAACTTTTCTAGCAGCAAACCTAGAAATTGATTTTGAGGCTTTATTATCCATATAATAAATGCAAAAATGTCTGTCACACTTTTTAAAGGGACACAACTCTCTAACTTAAATATCTCATCTTCTGTATAATAAATAAGAAAATATCTGTCACATTTTTAATGGAAACAAGCTATTTGTACTAACCCTGAATGGGTTAAAGCTTTGCAATAAGTTCCAAATAGACAAATTATATCATTGTTTTGATGAAAACTTGTTTGAAAAATATTGTTCATGTTTAATAAAATTTAATATGTACTCAATGCAGGAAGTGTCATTATTGGGCTGAAGGTTCAATCAAGAGCCCTCTGCAGGTGCTAGCTTAAGTGTTGCCCAATAAGGTGGCTTCTAAGCTAGTTCACAAATATTTTCCTGTTTTAGATTCTCAGTGATAATTTATATTCCAAAATTGTGATGTAAATAGATTTGTATTATTTTTTGATTTTAATATTGTTTCTTTTATTTTTCTTTCATTAACCATTCTTGAATGCCCCTGGAAAATCCTTTTTACCCTTATTTGAGATGTGATCATGTATTTGGGGATCCACTGATCTAAATGAATATAAAGATGGTATTTGTCATATGTTAATTTATTTTCTTTAACATTGATAGAGAATGCCTTTGAAAGAGCTATTTTCTTATGTAAATCTGGATAACGTTGTTGTGAATGTTGCTATTGATTGTAGATCACCCCACACACAGTTCCTTAAATGTGATAAAAAGTAAAATCCAGTTGCCATATTCTTTTTGAAAACTACAAAAATTTGTTTGAATTGTCTTTGCCTGTTATTTGAGTTGAGTTGTAACAAACTTAGGTAGTGATATTTTTTTTTTTTTTTTCCATTGCCTTCTTCATGGTTTTGAATTTAGAACTGGTATTCCCCTAGATTGGTTCTCTTATCAAGGCTAGAAAACCCAGTCATGTGCTATTATTTTACCCAAAGCTGGGAGAAGTAATGAATTTATACTTTTCCTAATAGTATTAGTATGAAGTGAACACAATAGTCTTTGCTAATGAGTGAATTCTTTCTGTTGATTTCATTTTTTGTGACTATAGATATTACACTACTCACTCATTTATCAAATAAAATAAATTGGAGACACTTTAAAAAAAAATGCCTGGTTTTATTCAGAAGAACTAATGACAATTATTATGGGTGTTAACTTTCATTTTTATTCATGTTTAGTATTTCTAAAATAACTTACTGTAAAATATCTGAGACTATCCTTAATAAATGATGGTATTATTTGTGTATGGACTGGCACTTCTCTTTAGAATCAGGTTTACTGCAGAAATATCTCCCACAGTAAGACATTAAGCTAGATGAAGACACCACTGCCACTAGTGTCTTAGAATAATGTGGGATATATTTCTCCTGCACCCTGTGTGTGTATATATATATATATATATATATATATATATATAAACTGCGTCTAGAGATTATATGCAAGTTATGAATTGGTATAAAGAGTTGCGTCTTTAATGTTAAAAGTCCTATTCTGATGTTGTTGAGATTCTACTCAATATTATTAACTTAGATATATAGTGATAGAGAAAACTATTGTTTTTGGTTGGAAAAAATTTTACTAAGTTAACAAAACAGGCTAATTTGACTGTCAGTAGTTTATTTGCAACTATTTATTTTGATAATTTTACATTATTATACCTTGTAAAACTAATGTAAAAAAATATGAAAAGATTTTATAACAAATTCGTCAATTTCTTAAAGGAAAAACATAAAAAAAAAATTTTATTTTAAAAATAAAAGATATATTAACAAAAAATAATAAGAACCTCCTAAAATTGATTGCACAAATTCTCCTTTCTTTTCAATAGCTCTTAGCAGCCTATTGTCAACATCTGATGTTAGATTTGCAATTTTAGCGGCTGGTAAGTTGTTTGTAGCAACTTTAACTGCATCCCAGAGGTCACACTTGCTGTTAAATTGTTTTCCGTTAGAATAAATATCTCTCTTAAGGATGCTCCACAGGTTCTGAATGGGATTCAAGTCACAGCTTTTTGAAGGCCAGTCCATAAGAGACTCTTCAACAAAATCACTTTTCTTTCAACCAGGTTTTAGTAAACTTTGATGCATGACTTGGCGTGTTGTCTTGCATAAAGATCATAGATCTACACTTGGCTAAAGACTGGTTATCAAGCCATTCAAAGAAATATTGCTCTAGAAAATCACAGTAACTTTTGGAATTCATTTTAACCCCGTCTTTCAGTTTAAATGGACCCACGAGCTCATTACCAATAATTCCAGCCCATATCATGATCCCACCGCCGCCTTGTTGGCGTTTAAAAAATTTTCTTGAGTCATGTTGCTTGCAAACCCATCCATTGGGCCCATCGAGGGTGATCCTTGATTCGTCTGTAAAACGCACTTTACTGAAATCAGTTTTCATGTATTTTTTGCCCACTGCAATCTTCTTTCCTTATGTTTTTTTTGTTAAAATGGGTTTCTTTATTTGATTTTTTTTACATCAGCAAACTTCTGTAATGCTTTATACCTTGTTTCCCTTGACACCATAGGAGCTCCATTGGCCTCAAATATGAATGCACTTGACGCATTTGGGTTTCTTATTAATTCTCTTCGGATATGTGATAGATCTCGCTTTGTTAAATTCCTGAATTCAGCCTGAGACTTTTTTTTCCTTGGTTGAATTCCCATTTGACATATTTTCTTGATTGTCCGATGATCCCTTTTCAAATCCTTAGAAATTTGAAGCGAAGACTTTCCTTTGCTAATTTCTTTGATTATATAGTTTTTTTTCATTCATTGTTAGTTCTTTTTTATGAGCCATAATACTAAATTCTAGTTCTTGCAAATAATCTCTTGACACTGTAAATTGCTATAATTACTGAAAAAATACTAAATATCAATCTGAAATTGAAAATTGGGACTTAATTGCTCTCATGCTTACTCGCTATACATAATAGTACAAATTATTTAATTGGATAACACATATCTATGAATTTTACATATAATATTTGACAATACCTCTTTTGCATATAATCTCTAGATGCAGTTTATATATATATATATATATATATATATAGAGAGAGAGAGAGATAAGTAAATGTTTGTCATTTAGCTGATTGATGTTACCTTCAGCATCCCAATTCCAGAGTTTTGTAGATGGATCTGTCTGTTTACTCTTCAGGGATTATCAGCAATTTACTGCTTTTTTTTTTTTTTTTTTTTTTTTTTTTAAATGCATATTTAACACTGACTGGTATAAGTTTTCTTCTGTATTCTCTGCCTTTGTATATGCAGCCATGCACTCATCTCTGTGAATGTGCTTGCGCTCACATGCACCTGTCTATGAAATACCATTTTACTTATTATAAAACCCAGGTTGTGTGTGTGTTCGTTTATATATTGGATCGGATTTCCTACATTTTTCAACCGATTTCAACAAAACTTCACTTTTTTTTTTTTGGCAGGTAGTGTTTCTTATTGTCTTGCACACTTTTTTCTTTATTTTTACATTCAGAATGCTTTAAAAATTCCATTTACAAGACAATTATTTATAATAAAATTCTATTCAATCAGTAGACTCATAACGATTGAAAACAATGTTTTTGTTTGAGTTTGGGTTTGACCAAAAAAAAAACAAACAAAAAACAAAAACAAAAAAAAAATAATTAAGACATGTGTTCGTCAACCTTAAACAATAACCTTTGTCAATTTTATTTTTCAGTCTTTATGATGGTTGATACTTGATCTATCTCTTACTGTTACATCCCCGGGCAACACCGGGCTCTACTGCTAGTTGATTGATAATGAGACAGTAGATTTTTATTATTTTAGCTGTTGCTTGAGAGAGCTTTATCTTTTATTGTCTTAAATGTTTTTTAAGGAGATTTATTTTTAAGTTCACCATTTGTCATGGTGAAGAGAGTATCAACTATAATTTGACTTCATAATCAGTGACATGTCTTTTTGGTACTTTAGTTAGACAAAGTGCATGAGAGAAGGTTTTGGCATTGTTCTTTGAACTTTTCTCCCAAAGCACAAGTAATAAATGATTGCCTGGAAGTATCTTTAAAAAAGAAAAAAATATTTTTAACTATAGTAAAGGACAGAACCAAATTTGAATTCCAGTAGGGTTTGATGCCTTCACTTACATGCAAAATATGTTTGGGAAAGGTACGAATTCATCTCTTCTCTCTCTTCCCACCCCAGTTATGGGTTTAATAGGAGGACAGATTGGGTTCTATAGTTCTGGTTGGCAACTAGTCTACCACAGAAAGAAATGGTAACTTACTACCTAATCAGTCATGAATCAAAAGGGACATGATCGCCCAAACATATTTCAGTATGACTGAAAGGACATCTGCTGTAAGACATGTTTGGGAGATATTTTTGTATATTTTAACTGAACACAAATCAACTAATCTAATAAATGTTAGTACAACATTTTGATAAGTACAAATAGATAAAGATAGGTAAATAATTCCTAATATATTTTATTATATTTTGACATATTCAATATGGCATGGTGTTTAAACATTATTTTATAAATTTATCAAAGAAAACTATTTAGCTGTTATGTTCCTATGAAAGTTAATCTTAAATCTACAAAGCAGCTGAAGTGTAATGAACCAAAATATCTCATTTTGAAGAAGGAAAATGTTTCCAGAATAAAATGTTTGTATGAATCTGATAGCCTAACAACAAAACAAAGATTGTTTTTTGGATTTCAGAGAAAAGCTGAGAACTGACAGGAGTCTAGTATTGTTATATACAAGATGGGGAAGCAAAATAGTTGTAAAATTTAAATTAAAATTTCCCAACAACCATGACACCAAATGGTGAACAAAGAATATACTGTGATCTATTAATAAACGCCTATTTTTCAGGAATATGGAAAATGGTAAACAGTGTCAGAATTGCTTTGTGCACAAATTGGCCCTAAAAGCATTTTTAACATAGTGGCTTACTGCCATAACATATTGAAACACTACTTCCTGTATGATCACTGAAGTTAAGCAACATGGAGCCTGGTCAGTACTTAGATGGGTAACTGCTTGGAAATACCAGGTGTTGTAAGCTTGAATGTACTGGTGGTGTAATTGAATTGTTAACTGGATTCATTATATTCACTTACATGCAAATACCATTGGGAAAGGTATGAATCCACCTCTAATCCCCTAGGGTTAATTAGTATACTTATATCACTAAATCATTATTATCTTCAAAAAAATTCTTACAATTTGAAAATAGTTTCTGGCTTTAAATAACCTGAAAATGGTTGATAAACTGTACAAAAATGAATGAATCAATCATAACATAGTTGGTGTCTTCTTGCACTTTGGGCAAAGGTATCCAAAGGAGGGTCAACAAGATATGGAATCATTAATTTATTATTAATTTCATTATTGCCCTCAAGATCAAAATTGAAAAGATCCCAATAGCATTGCTAAATATCTGCTGAGCTAAAAGTGGGCCCCAAGACAATCTGAACAGAAGTGCATAGTCGCCTGGAACTTAATTCATACACCAGGATGCCAAAACTTTTCCTCACAGACTCCATAAAAGCTAGAATGTTGGAAATGTGTGAGAAAGTGCTCAGTCACCTCAAAAATCATCAGTCCATTGTCAAAATAAACTCTGAGAAAATCTTTGGTGTTTTGAGCCACCAAAATACTTTACAGTACTTTACAGTGTCAACATCTTATGTCAAGGGCACCCTCAAGACCAAACATTCTGCCTGGGCATGGCTTTGAGTGTTATGGCCTCTGACTAAAAAAAAAGAAATGCCCTCTACCCTGCCATCCTTCTACAAGCTTAGAAAAAAATGTGGGTGCTAATGCCTACAACATTACTTTGAGGGACTATGTTTTGCCATGGCTCAAGGACAAATGTGTGCACACCCAGCCAAGGAGGTGCTGAAGTTCCGTAATACTAACTTTACTGATTTCTAGCCAGCAGATTTCTGGCCATATACAGCCTGAAGCTGCTAAACAACACTATGGGTCATTTTTGGAACAAGCTACCAACAAAACCTCCTACCACAACATCAATACCCTCAAGGTTGCCATCAAAGAGAAATGGCCAAGATGCCCAAGGACTTTATGAATGACCTATTCCTTTTTGTATTATTAATCAGTTTTTATCAATATCTATTTGTACTGATAAGCCTATTTATACATAAGCAAGTTTTGAGGGCCACAGCATTTTTATAAGTTTTGCCTTGTTACACTTTGTGTGCAATATTTTCTTAAATGAAATGAGTTAAGCAGATACCAAATTTCAAATTATGTATTTTTTCCCCAATTTAAAATGCTTCATTTCTTAGTACACGTACAAGTTCAATTTGGTGATGCTGCATAAGCCTGTTATTCACATGGTCTGAGTTTGTATCCTGATACTGTCATGCTACTAGCACATTGGTCAGTTAGAAAAGAAACCAATAAAATTTTCTTTCTTCCATAGTCAGTTAAATAGAATTAAAACTTCTAATGCCCATTAGGTAAAACCGTTAATTCATAGAACGAAGTGAAAAAGGGAAGATAACTCAGAGTTCGATTCTGTTTAATGAAATTTTGTGAATTGCCCATACACTGGATCAATAAACCTACCTGGTATGGTGCAATAGTTAACAAACTAATTTTGTTAAGGTGCTTCTTTTTTGTAGTCTTGTGTCTGACTAGGTGGTAATATCCTCATGAGAGTAGACAAGCTGGACCTTCAGTAATCTTTCTTTACATCTTAGATATTAGATATTTATACTTCAGACTTCTTTTAAAAATTCTTGCTATCTGTGCTCTATAGTTTATGGTTGTTTTTCTAAGTGAATGAAAATGTCCTATAAATGGGAACATTGAATAATGTGAGTGCAGATTGAGAAAGATAACAGCAATATTGTCTTCCCTTACAGACAAATGGTTAGGATAAAATAAAGCAAACAACTTGACATTTAATGCCTTTGCTTGATTATTGAAGATAATTGGGTAAAAGGGCAGGGCAGCAAACAAGGTGAATTTCTGCCCATCTTCTACTTTCTCTTAAGAATTGTTCTTTGTTCTTGAAATAGACCTTATCTGTCCATTGCTTATAAACATGTATAAAATATGCGTGTGCTTATGTATTTTGAACTCTTTGAACACACATAGGCAGTATCAACTCTGTGTTCAGTCTTTCACAGCTATGTGTGTATGTATGTATGTGCATATATATATGTATATAGATAGATAGATTTGTATGGCTGGTTTGGGACATCAAGAACAACATAGTCTGAATTCCTTCTGTTTATGTCCATAGGAAAGGCATGAATCCACTTATTCCTGTACTGTGAATATGTTATGTATAACAAAAGTTTGTGCAAACCACTCACCTATATTTTACCTGTCCAGGCAATAGTAGCCAAAATGTATATATGTGCATATGTATTTTGGACTCTTTGAACACACATAGGCAGTATCAACTCTGTGTATTCAGTCCTTTACAGTTGTGTGAATATATATTGTGTGTGTGTGTGTATATGTATATATATATATATATAGTATGGCTGGTTTGGGACATCGGCATCAAAATCAACATACTCTGAATTCTAGGTATTTATGACCATTGGAAAGGCATGAATTTACTTGTTTCTGTATTGTGAATATGTTATCATGTATGACAAAAGTTTGTGCAAGCCGCTCACCTATATTTTACCCATCCAGGCAGTAGCAGCTAAAATGCTGCTGTTTCCATTTTCAGTAATGTTATTGATGAATCATGTATGTATTGAACTGAAAGATGAATTATTATACATTATAGATTCACTTTCAGCGTAGAAAATGGAATTTTTTCTGAATTTTAAATTTTGGACAAAGATTTAGAGAAAAAAATAACGATCTTGACCCTCTTTTTGGTGGGGTCCTCTTAAAAATCTACAGTTGTAAGTGATTTTCTAAGATGTCTGTTTCCCATGTGTGAGTGGCATAATAGTTATTGGTGCAGAAAATGGAATTCACAAGTTGATTTCAAATTCCAGCCTAGCCTGTTCACTTTGCATCAAGACCTTTTGGGGAAAAGCATGAATCCATCTCTTCCCTATCCTACCTTACTATCTATGGGTTAAACTGAACTCTCTAGCCTTGGATGGCAACCAGTCTACAGGAACAGTAACTCTTAATTAAGAACCATGGAGAAAGAAACAGGAAACCACTCTACTATCTTTCCCAAGAAGTCACAGTAATTTCCAGATAATAAAGAAAAAGAATCTTTAGAGAACCATGATGAACGGACGGACGTATTTAAAATAAAACTATTTTATGTAATTCTTTAAACTGCCTTTCTTAACTTATAACATAGGATTTCTAAAATAAGGTGATTTGCAGTTGAGATTTGTCTTCTTTGTTGATTTATTTGCTGAATTTGTGCCTTGAATTTCCTTTTTATTAAATGTCTTGTCCCTTCAAGACATTGGCAATCGTGTCTTTCCACAAATTTCTTTTCTTTATTATCTACAAGTTACCATGACTTCTTGGGAAAGATTGTGGAGTTGTTTCTCCATTAGCTTGTCCATAGTTTCTGAATTCAGAATTATTCTTCTCCTAGATTGGTTGCCAATCTAAGGCTAGAGAACCTTAGTCTACTCTATTTAACTCATAGCTGGGGTGAAGTTGGAAGAAGGGTCTCATAGCAAAAGTGAATGCAACAGACTAGGGTAGAATTTGAACCATATTCACCAATTCCATTTTCCATGCTGATAGCCATTATGCTAGCTGCACATCCTTGATCTACTCGTGTTTAATAATAGTTTTGAAAATCGTTATAGAGATTTTTTTCTTTTTTTTTAAATCAGTTTGCCCCAAGCAAGGTGATAATGCCACTAAGATGCAAGGGGCTACTGGGAGTGAAAGAAAAAAAGAATGAAAAAACTTTAAAAAGGACTGGAAAACCCAATCTTAAACCAGAAACTAGGGATAAACTTCTACTCTTATTCAAAAGACTCGGAAAGAGTGAACTGGACAAAAGGCAGACTTAGCTACTCCTACTGAAAGGTTTCGATAGCAATTTTGCAGATATTTTGGATTTAAACAAGAGAACCTTTTAAAAAGTTTTGCCTAATCATGAGAGCTTAGAATATGCTGACCACATTCCCTACAGAGGGGTAAGAACCAAATGGATACTTTTAAGCTCAGTTATAAACCCAACCAAGGTTTATCTTTTATGTTAATTGGATTTATATCTACCTATTTATTAATTAATCAGGTGCAAATGAATGCCAGCTATATTGAACAATCCATCTCGTGAACCACATAACGAAATTTATAGTCTGAATTCTGCTATGAATAGTGTGTGTAATGGCTTAGGGCCATATCATGTTGAAAGACCAGTCATCAAAGTTAAACAATGCTGACCATGGTCAGTGTCTGGATGGGTGACCACTTGGGAATACCAAATGCTGTAAGTTTGGATGTGCAGGTGGTGTAATTGATAATGGCTCGGAATGAGAAATCAGAGAGTTGAGTTCAAATTCCAATCGAGTTTGTTGCATTCACTTACATGTAAATACCCTTGCGAAAGGTATGATTCTATCTCTTCTTTCCCCCCATCCCCAGGACATAGCAAGACAGACTCACCCCCATAGTGGTGGTTACCAACTAATTGACTGCAGAAAGTAACAGCAACCTACTGCGGGAATTCTTCTGCCAAGTCAATCATGAATCAAAGAGGTGTGATCACCCAAGTGCAAGTGTGCATCTTGCTTGGCACCTAAGGAAGAAAGTGTGTGTGATTATGTTCACCAATTCTAGTCAGGTTTGTTATTCCTTTATGAGTAAATACCCTTGGGAAAGGTATGAATCCACCTCTTTCTACCCTCTCAGCTATGGGTTAATTAGTTAGACTTGTATCACTAAATCATTATTATTTGCCCCCAAAATTCTTACAATCTAAAAATATTTTCTGGCTTTAAATAACCTGCAAAAGTTTAAGCTGTAAAAAGCAAATGAATCGATCAATAAATCGATACATATGGACATACTTTGTGTTTTCTATATAGATATTTGTTTTCAGAGACTAGGGCACCTTGAGGTGGTGTAATGGTTAGCAAACTTGTCTCACTAGAACAATTATGACTGAGTAGTGAGTTCGATCCTCACTGGGTGCCCCATACTTTTGGCCTTGTGCCACATCTAAGCTACACTTGGAAAATCACTATAGATATTTGTTTTCAGGCACTAAGAATGAAGCTATTGTGCCTTGTAATTCATGTGAATTTTATTTTCCCAAAAGAAACAATCATTTATTTTATTACACTCATTTTACTTTTATACAATGAATTATAGCAAATGCTCGGGTTACTTTTATTTTTATAGATATTTAACGCACATCTTCTTGTAAAGAATCTCTCCTACTGCCTGCTTAATCTTATAAATATTTTTATTGAAAGAAAAAACAAAAAAGCTGTGTACAGCTAAAAGGTATCTATTTTTAAACTGAATGTTATCCAATTTGGATTAACACTAGTTCTGTGCTTTCACTTGATTAAGGCACTAAGAAGAGAAGTAGTGTGTTTTGTTGGAGGCTAAGAGTTATAAACCAAGTCTTAAAAGAGATTTACTCACTTATTGCTAATTATTTTTCTTTTTTTATTTTCAGGATAGCATGGGTGTGAGGAAGGTCCTCTTCCCATGTGACCTTCCCCACTGGAACATTGTAAGTCAGCAATTACTCCAACTCCAGCTCTACTGCCATGGCTCAGGAGCCACACCCCAGGGTTTGGCTCAACTCCATCATCAAGTGTACCTGCAGAACAAGTGCAAGAGTGTGTCTGTTTCCTCCTTCTCTGGGGGAGGAGCCTCCCCCCCATGCGGCAGGGGCTGCCCTGGAGACCAAAATAAAGAAAACACAGATGGCCAACAATGTGTGTATCAGGGCCTTGTGCTCTTTCTTGAACAGGTTGCCAGTGCAGACGAAAAAGAATGTTTCTTACACTTCATCTTTCCGGCCATTGTGGACATGGCCTGTGCCATTGATAAGCTGCTGCCTCATGAAGGGATTCCCCTCTGCAAGAAGCAGTGTAGTAAGTAAAAAGGATATTATCATAGTACTATACAATAACCATTCATTCTTTCATATAGTTTGACCATTTTCTTTTTTTTTTTTTAATTTTTAATTTTTTTTCACTTTAATTTTTTTTCACTTTAATTTTTTTTCACTTTAATTTTTTTTCACTTTAATTTTTTTTCACTTTAATTTTTTTTCACTTTAATTTTTTTTCATTTTAATTTTTTTAAAAAAATTTTATTTATTCTTTGTTTTATTTTTGTTGTCATTTAAACCTGGCACTTTTTATTTTTCCCCAACTTTAAAAAAAAAAAAAAAATCGCATGTGATTCTATGCAAAATTGAAACATCTGGCTGGTCAGTTAATGTTTACCAAATGTTGTTGATTATTATTATTTGTACATAACCTAACTCCATAATTCTGCAAATGGGAATTGGCATTGGTTTTATATATTATGAAACACAGTACAAAAAGGTTTCAGGTTGAAAACTTTCAGAGATACATTAAAATGAACAGATTAAAACAACAGGAAAGAATGGCAAAAAGTAAATTAACAAAAAAAAAAAGAAAGAAAAAAAAAACTTTAATCAGTTTGTCACTCCTTTCTCATCAAAGACAAGAAATGTGTACAGTGACAAAAATCTAAATCGGTAGAACAGATCAGAAGTTGGAAGCAAGGATTAATCAGCATATAGCAGCTAATATTAGGAAAGGCAAGATGAGTTAATTCATCTGGATCAGTGATAGCTGAGAATTAAATAACTATCAATATGTCCGGTCCTATAACCAAGGCCTCACTCTAATATTCATCTTAACGTCCGAGAGTCAATTTATATTAAGTCTTTCTGATGTGCTTAGCCATTATTGGAAACTAATGAAAATAAAGGATTTGCTAGATTTTCAAACTTGATAAAACAAAGCATTAAAATTTTAAGATACTCAATAAATGAAGTACAAATAAGATAAAAATGTAGAGATAAAATCTTGAAATTGTCACTTATTTTATGATCTTGTATAATTTTCTGATTGAAGAATTCATAATTTGCATCTAAAATTAATTCTAGTTATTGTTCATATTGCACCAATTTAAATTGGTATAACCTGTGACTATTTGGTTTTTTTTTTTTTCAAATGTATAGCTTCATTAATGTTAATGCTTTTGTTTAATCAAGATATGATTATCTCCTTTATATTTTTGTAACTGTTTTATATGTACAATAAAGCATTTTTAAAATACTCTTTTTTTTTTTTTTTCTTTTTCTTCTTTCAGCCAACAATGTGGTGCTCAGTCGAAACTTGATATCATCCATCATTTCTTGTGCATTTTTGTGCTTATTTCCTGAACGAAAAAAAGACAAAACGTCACGATTGAACAACATCAATTTCACTAACTTCTTCCAGTTCCTTCCACTGTGAGTAAAATCCATTTTAAAAGAACAAAAAACAATATTTCTCTAATTGCTGCAATCTTCTTAATATCTTTTATACTCACATATGCTAGATTTCTTTAAAAGAATAAAGAAGGCTACTTTGATGATTGCTTATATATATATATATATATATATATATATATATACACACATATATATATATATGTATGTCATCATCCACAAACTGTTTCACTGTATCACAACTCATCAGTGTGGCTAGGTATCCGATCACTTCAAGCCAGGGCTGAAACCCAATGGATTTGGCATCAGTCATAGATCCTAATCCCTAGGCTGTCAGCACTCGGCAGAGAGAAAGGTGAATTTTTGCATGTTTATTTTTTCATAAACACACCAGTGACCTAGAGAATATAATCCGTTGGGAGAGTCTTATATATATATAAATATAGGTAACTAGACTCGTTTCGAAAAACCCTCGAATTTTTGATTTGCTAATCAAATCAATCTCGAGGGGAAAAAAAGGTTTTAAAAAAAGAAAGAGCTACAAACATGAACTTCTGCCGACAAAACTTTCCCTGACGATCCGTTTAGGTGAAACCTAGGTAGGTTTGTCTGGCTCACTAGGTGTATCTATATATATATATATATATATATATATATATATATATAAAAATTTCAGATAGATTGTATTAGTAAAAGGATGATATGAATAAAGACAAAAAGAATGTTTATCTTAGCTGACACGTTTCATCTCCTGATGGACTTTAGCAAGGCAAATGTGACAAGTATTTACATACAAGAGCAAAAATGTTATTGGTTTTTTTTCAAAATTTTTGGTATAGGAGTACTCATGAATATTAATCATGTTAATGGAAAAATCAGGCAAGTTCATGGACATGAGGTGATACAGTTCAATGCCTAATAAAGCTGATGAATATTCATGAGCTAACCTGATGAAAATCCTTACATTTGCCTTGATAAAATCCCTCAAACGTGTCAACTAAGATAAATTTTCCCATTGTCTTATATAAGTTCAAAATGAGCACAAAAGGAAATAGCTGCTTATTTTTTGGCCAGTCCCATTCTCTACTTCTCTTTTAAGCAAATGTGAATATGTTGAAAGTCACAGTTATAAGATTTTAGCAGAGTATATTAAGGAGGAATTTATTTAAGGTAACATTTTCAATTCACATAACAAATTTGATTTTCATAATGAGTGGCTTAGAAAGAACACCCCCCCAACCAAACAACCAACTGTTTGCTAAAAATCATCCCAGTCATATGCATTGGCATAGCTTGAAATCTTGAAATTCTTCCCCTTGTTGGCCAAACATTTTACAATTGGATGGTTGAATGTTAAATTCCTGTTCTTGTTCCTTCTGAATACAGGATTTTGCTTTGGAAGGTTTTTTTTTTCTTTTTTTTTTATTTCTTTATTAAACATATTCAGTCTATCAGAATTGAGGTTTGATAGTAGCTTTGATTGGCATATTTAAAAACTTTATTGTTGGTGACACAATGCTCCTAATTTCCTCCATAATACTAATCTGTTAGATATAATGTAATATTTAGAATTCTAGATTTTAAGTCATTAAATGAGATATTTCGTATGAATAGAACTGCATGTAGAGCACTATTAAAGAAAGAAAAAACTTCTAATTGCAAAAAACAAGACTTTAGTGCTACTTCTGCATATTCATGAAAAACCTGATTAGAATTTAAAATTTATCTTCATAAAAATATTATTCCCTCTTTTTAGCACAGACATTCTTTTTCTTTAGAATGCCATTTATTGCTTAAGTAGAATGAATATATTTTTTAATGATGAAAATTTTAGCATAATTCATTTGATCACATTTTTAAAAACTTGTTTCCAATGTCAGTGTGTGTGTTGTTGTTGTTTATATTAATTTTTGATTTATTCTGTCAAGTCATTTTTATTATTCAGGCCCTCCCAATGTGCTAAACTCCGCTGTATCCTGCAATACTTTAATAAAGTCGCCTCTGTGGGACAACAGCTTGATGGCCACATACAGTTCCAGAGACAGGTAAAGCCATCTGTGTGTCTTCTCTTTTAAAATTTTCTTCAACATCAAAGAAATAATCAGTTTCAACTCTGCTTAAATTGATTGGTCCATTTGTATTAAAAAAAAAAAAAAAAGTGGGGAGAAATAATTTTTGTAGGTTAACATTCATTAGAGCTTACCTTGAACTCCAACATTTGCCAGAATCGAAAAATATAAATTTCTTATTTTATAAGGGGGTTCCTTTTCATAATATAAATACAGTGTCAAATCAATCCAACGTCAAGTTTGAAACTGTGTTTATGTCATTGATAACTAACTGCTTGCTATAAATTGAGAAAAAGGATATTATCAGTAATATGTAGTTATTAATGACATAATCACAGATTCAAGTTTGACATTAGTAAATAAAAGCAATGTACAGATGACTCTTTAAGAAGTCATGGATGGATCAATTTGGCATTGTATTTTATACTAGCAGTAGAGCCTGGCGTTGCCCAGGGATGTAACAGTAAGAGATAGATCAAGTATCGACCATCATAAACACTGAAAAATAAAATTGACAAAGAAGATTATTGTTTAAGGTTGATGGACACGCATGTCTTAATTAGTTTTTTTTATAAGAATTGGTCAAACTCAAACAAAAACATTGTTTTCAATCGTTATGAGTCTACTGATTGAATAGAATTTTATTATAAACAATTGTCTTGTAAATGGAATTTTTAAAGCATTCTGAATGTAAAAATAAAGAAAAAAGTGTGCAAGAAAATAAGAAACACTACCTGCCAAAAAGAAAGTGAAGTTTTGTTGAAATCGGTTGAAAAATGTAGGAAATGCGATCCAATATATAAACGTACAGACACACACACACACACACACACACACACACACACACACACACACACACACACACACACACAATCTGGGTTTTATAATAAGTATGATTATCTTGTCTTTCCAACATTCAGTTTATTGGAACCCATTAACATGCAAAGTATAACACTTTTTTTTTTTTTTTTTTTTTTTTTTTTTAGAGCATTTGCTATGGATACATTGATTTAGAATATTTTATAATTTTCTATTACATTTGTGTAAATAACAAAAAATGTGTGCATGGTTTTCAGAGTTTTTATTAACTTAAAAACAAACTCTTCAAGTAGCAACAGTCTGTTATTTTCAATATGAAACCTACATTTATCATGTAACCTTTGTCTATGCTTAGAATATTGCTGCCATATTTAGTCCCGTGCCCCTGCTATTTACCTTGAGCTCCTTGATAAGATCCAAAGAAGAATCTACAATATTATTGGTCCTGATCTGTCAGATCAGCTCTAATCACTTTCCCACCACTGTAAGATTGCCTCTCTGTCTTTTCTATGAAAACTTTCATGGTAATTGTTCAAATGAGCTCTTCGCTATGGTACCTAGATTTTTTGATTTTAAGTGCAGCATTAGACTGGCAATGACATCTCATCAATTTACAGTTTAGCTGGCTAGATGTACCTGTAAGTTCTATGTTGTTTCTTCTCTTGCACTTCTCACTTGATTTCCAGCCAGCTTTGATCTACAAAAATTTAAATGCAATGTCAGTTGATGTCTACTGTCCTCCTAATTACTCTCTTCTCTTTCTGATCATCATTAATGTTCTGTTCCTAATTCTTCAACACCCTGTAAATTCTTGTTTTAGTGGCATTACTGTCTTGCTGGTGATGATTCCAAATTAAAAAAAAAAATTTTTCAGAAGAGTATACCTACAATAGTAATAAGTGCAATCAATCTGTTAACTAAAAACTGAACTTGTCTGTTCTACAAATTGAAATTTTGAATAAAATCAGCAGAAACAGTCTGTAGAATACAGTGTTTGAGATAGGTGAAGTTAATGATTGTACTGTTCAAAAGCAGTACGGGTGGTTTTAGATGAGAAATGAGTTATTTGAAGATCTACTGAAAAAGAACAGACGAGTAATCCTTGACGATGGCAACACACACACTTAAAGACATGCAATTACAGAATTGAAAATATGTTGATCTGAAAGCATTCAGTGCTAGTCAACTGCAAAGGGACTGGCTGCTTTTAAAATAATGTACAACTACATATTGTAAGATAAATTGGAAATTCTTGCTTTAGAATTATTGGTTCAATCATCTTAGTCTCTGGAAGTAAAACTTTATGATTATCATTTATCTAGAGATAAATGTGATTTTTAATATTTAAAGAAAAACACCTTATGATGATAAAGAAATGCTATGACTGGAGCTTTGTTTTGTTTTTTCTTTTCATATACAAATTAAACTGTTATACTTAAAAATTTGGAAAAAAAAAATTCTGAACCTAAATTATTTTCTTGAAATTTTTTTTCTGTTTTTTTCTTGATTTTTTTTTTCCAGGTTAGTGAAAAAATACAAAACCTTTGATTATTTAAATTTTTTACTAATAAATGTCACCATTTGCTCTTGATTCAACTTAAATGCTTTAAAATTAAAATCATTTTATTTCTCTCAAATTTGATTAATTATTATTTCTCTCAAATTTGATTAATTATTATTTCTCTCAAATTTGATTAATTATTATTTCTCTCAAATTTGATTAATTATTTTAGAGTAATCAAAACGGTCCACAATTCTATCATTGTTTTTTTTTATTTTTTATTATGAACCTCTAAATAGCACAAGTTAAGAAAAAGTAAACAAAATGACAATTCTTTACCTGAAGTGAGATATTTGATTCTTTATACTTTCAATTTTTTTCAATTTCATCATTTCTTATCAAGATTTAATTTATGAAAAAGAGCAATCAATCTTGCAGTGAATATTGTCATGGTACATTCAATTATCTTTTCCAGAATCTGATGTGAAGAATTAAGTGAACAATGATCATTTCTGTTTTAAGACCCCTTTTTGTTATTGGATATTCTCTGCCAAAATATATTTTATGCATTGCTAAAAAGAAATAGAAATTAGTGCAGAAAATTTTACTTTTGTTTTCTGTATAATGTAAAAATACATTATTCAGGGTTTTCCATAAGTCAGGAAAGGATTTTAAAATTAAATAACTTTTTCTTCAAACTTTTCATGCATAAAATGTATCTCCATTTTGTAAATTTAATTTAGAAAAATAATAAGTAAATAAGTACCTGAATTTAGAGAAGTCCCTTTTGACTATCTTTTTTTTTTTTATTCAACAGGTGATGGATCCTGGCAAACGACCTACACTTGATAATTGGCACAACTGCATCACTGACCTCTGTCCAATTTATGTCCGTGAAAATGGCAAAACCTATGATGCTAGCAATAAGACTCTAAAAGTGAGTTAAAATTTTCTTTTCACTCATTCTTTGTTTTTGTTTGCTTTCATATTTGAATATCTCTTAGCAATTCTTGTGTATCTCTTTTCATTTCTCCTTCTCCTCCTACTCCTCATACTTACTATTTTGAGACATAGATGGTCATAGCTCTTCACAGCTTCCTTTTATTTTAATATCTGTGTATTGCTATGATTATTCTTGAAAAAGGAGGTAATATGCTTTTCTATTGCCTTCTCAATGGCTTTGAATTCAGTGTTGTCATTCCAGTGGATACAACCAGAGGCTAATGAGCCCAGTTTGCCCTAGAAGAAGAAAAAGAATGGGTTCATTCTTACAAAGGGTATTATTGGAAAGTGAACACAAAGCATCCAATGACATAATTTTATAAGAAAATTACTGCCACCATATATATTATGCACACACTGCCATCATTATCTTTAGGATTGTATTTTATTCCATCATGTAAGTTTATATCTTATATTGAATTTCATGTTTTTCTTTAAAAGTCATCTCTAATTTTTATGTATATCAGTAATTGCTGGGGAGCATATCCTCTGAAAGAACTTTGATCTTGAATTCTTTGTTCCTAATAGCTTAATCATCACAAATGTTTTGTTTTTTTAATTCATTTAAAATTTTTATATAAATTGTACAGGTATTTTGTCAGTAGATGCTTGTATTGATTCTTGACCACAGACAATTCCTGATTTTGAATGCACAACATATTGAATACTGAAACTTGGTCAAACACATTTTCAGTCATTGCAAAATTCACTGATTTAATATCAGTCTTCTTTTTTTTGCATTAGTATTACTATAGTAATTTTTCAGTGATTAATAACTTTGGGAATTTAAGGTTATATTTTGTGTGTGCGTGTCCCCAAACTGACAACATGACTGTCTTGGTGCAAAGACATGACCTTCATGCTGTCAGTTGGGGGACAAAATGTAACCATTATCCTCTCTTGGCACATATTTTGCATAAGTTTTCTAGTAAAATTATAGTTTAAATGATCGATTTTTTGTTTTTTTTGAATTTATATTTGCTATAATTGTTAACATGGTAAACTTACTATAGGAATGTTGGTATCTTCTTACTTTTTATACTCAACCAAAATGTCCCTCCATAAAGAAATTTTGATGTTTGGGAAGTGGGCTGGGTGGAGAACTTTTCATCACTCTCTTTTATGCCTTTAGTATTTGCTGAGACAATATATATGTGATCATTAGAGTGAATGAAAGTTTTGATGGATTTGTTTAATAAATCCAGCCTTGAAGTATCAGTAGTTCCATAAACGTCTCATCCTTAGAAAAATAAGTCTTTACAATTTCAAAGTAATTTACTTTTTTTCTTAACAAACAAAAACCTTCATTGCAGGTTGGCTTTTCAAATAGATTTCTTGGAGGCCATGTTTTAGGAAAAGGCAGGTGTCAGGTAAGTGTATTCATGATTGACTTGTGAATAAAAAATAATCTTCATTATCATAAAACTGACTAAAATGTTGATAATTTACAGAAGAATTTCTATTGCAGGTTACATTTTTGATCTATCAATATTTCAATCTTGTTATTTGATTAGTTTCCTAAGAAAAAGTAAAACAAAGACAAAAAAACCTACAATTTCAACTCTAAAAATTGCTGAATATTAACAAAATTTAATGGTTTGGGTTGCAGTAATAAGCTCTTCTTATTAAAATATTTAATTCAATAGTTCTCATCTATTTTTACCCATGGACCTCTTTTTTTTTTTTTTTTTTTTTTTTTTTTTTGATGAAAAAAAGCTTATTTTATTTTTTACTAATAGATAAGTTTAGAAATTGTATTAGAGAAATAATAAATGTATTTGCTTTATTTTGCTGCAAAACTAATTTAATGAAAATAAGGATGTATTTAACTAAATTCTATGAAACAGTTATGTACATTAGTAAAATAACTCATAATAAACCATTTTAAAATTTAATTAAACCCTTTTTCGTTGAATCTAATCTGCTTGATTGGAGAATTATTCAAAGGGAAGTAACTCTTTGAAAATGTTTAGTCTTAAACTGCAAATGTTTTTTGTTTTTTTTTATACTCAAACATTGTATCCTGTTGTGGGGAAAATTGTGAAAATGGCCTACCTCGGAAACGCGTTCGAATCTGCGCAGTATGTAAACACTGGTCCTTCCAACTGTAAAAAAAACCAAAATGGCGGCGCCGCGTTTTATGCCGAGTAGTCTCGGTCAGTTAACGTGAAATCTAATTTGCCTCGTGATTCGCATGCAAATCGTGGTCGGTCCGCAGCTGTATAAAGCAGGCTCGTTTCTGCTGTTTCAAATGAAAGGCTTTCGGCTCGTGAGAAGGTTGGACGTGCGACCCGGTTTTCTTTGTGCCTACCTGCTATCACCAGTTGAATTGTTGAGTTACACACTTCAAGCTATTTCGGCAATGGACAAGTTCGATCTAAAGTTGATCCCAGAATTCGACGGCTCCCCCACGGGCCCGACTATCGTTGAATGGTTTGAAAAGGCCGAACGTGTTTGCAGGGTGTCCAAAATAAAGGATAACATTTCACCATCCACGGCGCCGGCTGATGCACTGCACAAATATCATGTCCGCGTGAGGGGCATCGAAGCCAACCCGCTGCCTGAACTAGAAGTGACTGGAGGGAGATTGAAAAAGGGAGACATCGTTTGGGTCAAAAACCCACGCGGCAAGTGTCACGACAAAAGCACGGCACTGGACGTGTTACGGAGGTTATCAGCCCGCAATCTGTGAGAGTTGATGGGGTGCCTCGTCACATTAAAGACTTGCGACCGGTGACGCAATCACTACCGCTACCGGCGATGAAAGCGATTCGAGTCTGGGAGTAGTGAGCGTTCAATCTGCCTTGAGTTAGACTTGCAGGGCAGCGATTCTGATAACAGCAGCCTCCGGCGGACACAGTGTTTACCGACACTCAAACCACAGAGGCGAGAACACGCACGAGGATGAAGCTTGTGTTATCCCCCTTCGGAGAGGGACTCGACGGCGACGATCGCCACCTCCCTGCCCTGTTTGTGATCATGAGATCAGGAAGTGTGGGGAAAATTGTGAAAATGGCCTACCTCGGAAACGCGTTCGAATCTGCGCGGTATGTAAACACTGGTCCTTCCAACTGTAAAAAAAAACCAAAATGGCGGCGCCCGCGTTTTATGCGAGTAGTCTCGGTCAGTTAACGTGAAATCTCGTTGCCCTCGTGATTCGCATGCAAATCGTGGGTCGGTCCGCAGCTGTATAAAGCAGGCTCGTTTCTGCTGTTTCAAATGAAAGGCTTTCGGCTCGTGAGAAGGTTGGACGTGCGACCCGGTTTTCTTTGTGCCTACCTGCTATCACCAGTTGAATTGTTGAGTTACACACTTCACCTGTAAGCATTGTCAATTCCTGCAATTGTTGTTGATAATTCTTAAATGTATCTCTATCTCTCTCTCTCTCTATATATATATATATATATATATATATATATATATATATATATATATATATATATATATATAAAACCATCATATAGCCTGTAACAAAACAGTAAAATTGACCTTGCTAACTGAAATGCTCCTTTGTGGCTCAATCAATCAAAATATATATATATATATATATATATATATATAAATTTAAAAGATTAAAATTTTGGTGTCCCAACATTTTTAGTGTTTCCTATCTGTGCACAATTATAACCAATCTTTACATTTTTATGTCCCCCCAGTTAATGTGCAGCATGTGTAGTTACATTGACAGAAAAATCACTTTAGTCTGAGGAATTCCTAAAGGACAAAATGTGCCACACAAAAAAATGCTTTTCAGTTTTGTCATTAATTTTCCTAACATTGTTGTGGTATATAAAAATTTATATATCATCTTCTCCCAGAAGGTTTTTTATTATGTAGCTAATGTCTATTTTTTTCTCCTTTATTTAGGAAGAAATTCTCTTCATGACTTGTCCTGAATTGATTGCTTCCATGTTATTTATGGAAGCAATGGATGACAATGAGGCAATTACTGTCAGTGGATATGAAAAGTTTTCTGAATTTTCTGGCTACGCTGACTCTCTTAGGTTTGCTGGAGATTACTGTGATAAAGCTGAAGTAAGTAACTTTCTTCCTCTTTCGTTTCCTCCCTTCTTTCCTCCTTCCATCAAACTGGAAAAGTAAACCATTTCTCACCTTTTACAATAACTAATATAAAGTACTGACTGTTTTATTTATAACAAATTATTAATGAAAATAGTATAGCATACTTACAATAGATTCAATGCACAAAAAGTTTGAATATCAACATTGTTAATTCACTTCAAGGAAAATAAGAGATTTTAAAAATTCAAATTCCTTTACTTGTTAACAATTAGAAAATATTACTTTGCTTTATAAAGTGGCTGCTTTATACAAATTTGCATTCAGAACATAGTCTATAGTGGTTCCCATATGGTGCATGGTGGAAGAGGATGGCAGGTGAAGTGGAATTATTTGAAAGACACGATTAAGATTTAGAAACGGTTTTAAAAAATTCATATGCCAAAAGTAAATATGATTTAAAAATTTTAAATATTATTATGGATTACTTGTAATTGTATGCATGAGTCCCAGTATAAATAGTTATAAATAATTGACTGATTTTATAATTGTGATATTTTTGCATTATATCAAGTATTAAGATATAGTAACTAGGGTCTGAAAATTGGAGGAGAGAGTTACCAATGATAATCTTGAATCTGCAGTTATCTCTCTTTGACCCTCTGTCTGTTTTTTATTTTTAAATGTACTTTTTATCACATAAAATTTGAGGTGCAAGCAAATTTTCATTCCAAAAATGTGACCCAGGAGAAGAAAAAGTTTGGGAACTCCAATCATTAGTGTGTATTTATGCAGATGATAGAACAGTTTATAGGTGTCTCCAAAGATTTAGAAAACAAGAACCTAACAGTTCATCTCTCTTCTGACCCATCCTGGGTGGCACAATGGGGAAAGGACAGGCTTGTAATATTCGATATGGCCCAAACCAAACTAGTAACATTGAACCACCACCAAGCAGACCCTGAACTTTCACCCATCATAATGGATGGGTCTTCTCTCAAAGTGCTCTTTGCTTTGAACATCTATTGGAATTCAATCTCTCTTGAGTGAAACTCATATATCCATTCTATTACTAAAGATGCTGGAAAAATGGTCCGTTCATTGTACCACTCCAGTAAGTATCTGACTCCTCCTGCTATATTCTATCTTTACAAGAGCCAGATCAAACCACAAATGGAGCATAGTACCCTTATCTGGGCTGGAGCTGCTCAGACTTCACTTGCCTATTTGGAGAGAGTTCAAAAGCATCTACTCAGCCTTGTGGGTGATGAATTATTTTTCACCCTACAAACCCCTTTTCCCACACACAAAACATTGCAAGCATCTCACTGCTCTATTGCTATTCCCATGGCATGTGTTCTAATGATCTACATTCTTTAGTCACACCACTCCCTGACCTTACAACTAGGACCCACTGTGCTACATACACAAGTGTGAATCATCCCTATTCCCTTTGTATTCCAATAGTAAGAACTAAGTTTCATTTGGACAACTTCTTCCTAAGAACTGCTGCTTTGTGGAACAGATATCTACCAAGACATTTTCCCAATCACTACAATTTTGATCGCTTCAAGTCTAGAGTTAGCCATTATTTTTCCTGCATAACTCCATGAACTTCACTTGCCTTTTTTTACATTCATACAACACCACACAGTAACCTTCTACATTGACTGGCTCTTGGGCCTTGTATTAGGGGAACATTACTATAAAAAAAGAAATAACTCAACAAAGCAAAACCTACTAAAAATAACATAAGGCTTACGGTCATATAGTGTTGAAACTCTGCTTAACTTTGGTGATCATACAGGAACCAATGTCGAACCTGGTCAATACCTAGATGAGTAACCACTTAGGAATACCAAGTGCTGTAAGATTCGATGTGTGGATGGTGTAATGGATAATGGCTCAGAGTTAATTGGAAAGCCAAGTTTCAATTCCATTTAGGTTTGTTATATTCATTTACATGAAAATACCCTTGAGAATCAACCTCTTATTCACTAAGTATGGGTTAAATAGTAAGACTTGTATCACTAAATATTTATTATCTCAAAAAAATTCCTACAATCTTAAAATATTTTCTGGTTTTAAATAACCTCCAAAGCTGTAGAAAATCAATCAATCAATAAAAAAATATGAAAAATAAAAACAGCACCCACTTACAACAATACCTCAAAACATGTAACCTTTGCCAAGATGAGTAATAACCACTTTTCTAGAAAAAGATAAACTCCTAAACAAAAGAACAGAATTCATTTCTAAATGCAGACACAAAGACAAATTTCTACTATGTTACCTACAACCACATCATGACTCAAAAAATAAAATAAAAAAAAATAAAATGGATATTGTCTTTATAATGTCACTTATTCTCACCTGTTCTATTTTATATTTTCAGCATGATACTCATGGAAGACTGGAGACCATGCTTAGTGCAGTGAATATGCTTCCCTACAAATTTAGCAACCAGCATCGGCAGTATCTTGACCGTTTTTTGTTGCGAGACCTTAACAAAAATCTTGTAGGCTTTCAAGCTGCCCTACCAGATTCAAAAGTTCCCTCCCCTGATGACTACTGCTGCTCAACTGACCCTTCATCTTCTTCCACTCAGACCTTGGTGCCTGTTGCTGCTGCTGCTGCTATTTCTGGCCAACAATTGAGCACTGCTGACACAGAAGACAATTCCACTACTGTCACCGCCACCACTTCAACTGCTACAATATTGGCCAACAACATAAATACTGCTAATGCCACTCTTGCAAGCAGTGTTGATCAGTCAGCTTCTGTTAATGCCACTCTTACAAGCAGTGTCGATCAGTCAGCTACTGCTAATGTCATTGCCGGTTCTACCACTACAGAAAGTACTGATGTGGAAGGTATTTATTTTTCTCTGTTATGTAAAACATTCTTGTCTCTGGCAGGTTTAAGACACAGATAATGAATTAGTCAAATCCATTAGATTCACTTATGTGCTAATATCCTTGGGAAATGTATGAATCCTTTTCTTCTCTCCCCAGCTATGGGTAAGTAGCAGGACAGATCAGCTTCTATAGCCTTGATTGGCAACTGGTCTACTGCAGAAAGAAATGGCAACCTACTGCAGGAAAAAAATCTGTCTCGTCAGTCATGTATCAACTGTTCAGTTAAACTCTCTTCCTACGGACGGGAGGAACCCGAAGGAGGCTACGCTGAAGGGCGGAGTCTCTTTCAGGGAGGTAAAACCGGCCCTGAACCCGTTTATATGGGTTCAATGGGCATATTTTTGGCCGAGCCCACGGGCTCGGAATGCCCACATTAAAAAGGCCTTGTGCCACATGACACCCTCGTGGGGGGGGGGACTGAATATCGTCAGTCATGTATCAAAAGATACATGATCGCCTAAGCATGTATCATGTATGGCACATAACTGGCTGAATGAATTATTAAGAATGCTTTCTGATCAGTGTGAGGCAAGTTAAGAGTACAGTTTGGTAACACTTGCTTTCTCTCTTATTTTTCAAACTACTATGATAGACTTTGGACTAAAAATGAAGCTGTTTACTGTTGTAGCATGATGTGCTTTACTGAAGGCAAAGTCAATAGTACATCTCTCACTGAGAATTGGAGGCTTGTCTCAAATCTTGTCTTTTTTGGATTTCAATTTGGGTTTGTAGTAGTTCACTTCTATATTTGGCTTAAGAAATTCAAAGAAAAAAATAGAGGTTAAAATAGATACCTCCACGAAATCGCTAAAAACAGAGCATAGCTTGATGAAAAAGACGCCAACGTTGCCGAAAACAAAATTTTATTGTCTAAATGCTTATGTTATTATTAAGAGGAAAAACCAAAGTTTTTTTTAATTATTTTTAAAAAATTTTTCCTTCTTTTTAGAACATTCTAAATTTTAATTAAAAAAAAACCTTGTTTCTCTTTGTATCACCGGAACTAGTAAAATAAGACAATTTTTAGCACGTTTTTTTGGTATGACACATTAATTTGGAAAATCCTGCAAAAATAAAAATAATTGTCGGATGTTAATGAAACTTTCAGGAACTATTCACAGATGATTGAAATTATTATAAATATGTTTTTTTTTTTTTATTAAAGTCATGGCAGAAATATTTTTTTTTATATTTATCCACCCCCCCCCAACTAATTTTATGAAAACGCTAGAAATTCAATCGCATCGGGTTTAGTGATTACAAGATTTAAAAGCACAAGGCTTTGAGGAATGCAGATCATATTTTTTTTGTTGTGATAGTATAAGAGTGTGTAAGAAAAGAGGAACACTTGTGTGTGTAGGTGTATGTAGGAGGGTAATATTAATTTATGTAAGTGTATAAGTGTGTACGTGGGAGAAGTCTACAGATGTCACCTTTGTATTTTTGTCAGTGAAAGATATGTTGCAAAATAATTTTGTATTTGGTTGGATTTTTATATTTTCGTGTGTGGGTGGAGTCTTTGGTCATCAACTCTGTGTGGGTTGGTGAAGGGAAGTAAAATAATGTAATAATCTAGTTTTGGTTAGATTTAACATGTGTTTTTGAAAAAGGGAAATTTATAAAATCCTCATTATTTTAGTCATAAATTAGATTCATGAATAATGGATCTGTAGAAAAATGGTGATATGATGTAATGTTTTATTGTAAGTTTTATATATTACTTTAAAATGATGTTTTAGTTGCTGTAACTACACATGTGCACAAAGTGGAAGAAATGGTAATATTTTGAACTTTTTTATGATATATATATATATATATATATATATTTCCAGTTAACATTTCATACTTGAAAATGGCTAAATGTATAGTCAAAAGTGCTCAGAAAAATATAACACTTGGGCAGTTTTTGTATGATTTATTTACTGAAAAAAAAAATAAGATCATATAAGAAATTATATAAAAAATCTTAAAGTACCTTGTCTGTCATATTTAACGAAGCTTGCATGAAAGAAGGATTGCTACCTAAATACACTATATATATATATATATATATATATATATATATATATATATATATATATATATATATAAAAATGTGTGTCTTCAGCTTAATGATGGAAAAAAGCATTTATTTTATGCACAAACTTTTATTTTTCATTTCCTCTAATTCAACGGCAAGTATTAACCATTATGCACTGAACATTTCATATCATCACATCAAAATTCACAGACAAAACAGACTTGTTGATCATATATGTATGATACAAATATAGTTTTAAGGTATGCTATATTTATGGGTTTAAGTGCTCACTATCAAGGATAGAGCATATGTAAATGTAAAAGTGGACATTTTGGTCAACACTTAGTGGCAGCAGTCTGTTTCATGTTTAAGTGCAATCTAAATTAAAATAAAAAAAAACAAATGAAAACTACACACAAAAGTTCATTTTCTTCATCAAGACATTCATTTCTGTAGTTCACTGCTACCAACAAGCAGAAATTTTTTTCTCCTGATGATGGCCATGTTGGCCGAAACTAGTTGAGGAATCTAAATAAAATAATAAGGAAAATGAAAGAATATTAATATACAACCCAGTGTGTCTGAAGATTTTAATTTTTTAATATTTTTTATTGTTCAATATTTGAGCTCTCTGAGGAGGAGGTGTGGGTTGGTAAACAGTGACTATTATAGCTATATATAGCGAGACTCTTCGCAGATGCAAATTGAGTCACTGTCGGTCACTGGGCGTGTTTCTAAAAACAAATACGCTAAAATCCACCTTCATCACATTCATTAATGGTTAGAATCTCCGACTGACACCAATTCAGTCGGGTTTCAATCCTAGCTAGAGGCAACCGGATGTCTAGCCACACTGATGAGCTGTGAAACAGCGAAACAGTCTGTCTGTGGATGACGTTATATATATATATATATATATATGCAGAAAGTCTCTCTCAATTTTCTTTAATTGTACACTCATGTTTAAGAACGATGAGGATATCAACTGGAATATCCGTAAAAACTGTATTCTAATTGGTGTAAGTTTGTGTCTGTAATAATTCATTATCTATCCTCCTCATCCTCATGATCCTCCCGATTCATCATAATCATATTAACAGTAACTTAATACCTCAAGGTTGTTGAGCCATGGACTGATTGAAATTTAATATTAAAAAAAAATCTAGGAGACAAATTGAGATTATGTTTTGGGATTCTGTGTTTGCTTTGCTAGATGATCTGTATTTATTAATATATAGGGAATAACATCTCAGTTTCTTAATCTGCTCAAAAGTACAATGACTCAAAAAATGCACCTCTCACTACATAATGATTTTTCCTAGGTTTTTCCTAGGTTTTGCTTGACTTATACTATAAAATTTTGTATGATAACTCACAATGGAAATTCATTAAATCTTTCTATTTCTTTTATTACTTGTAGGTGAACGCAAAGAAGTGAAGTTTGTTGAAGATATTGATAGCTTTGCTAAGCGTTTAACAAGGGAGATAATCTCTGAAGCCTTGTGTGATCTGAACCCTCAGTGCATATGTGGCAGTTCAGAGGAGACACTACCTCGTTACGACAACAAAAGTGTAGGGAAGTTGACTGGTGAACCCTGCTCCCTGCATGGCAGTGGGATGTCGTCAATAGGCCTTGGACATCCAACCCCAATGGATTACTTGGATGTTGACTACCACGACTGGATCTCCAACTTTCGACGTCGCAGCTCAAATCTCAGTGACTTGACCTCTCGCCGTAGCAGCTGTAGCACACGATACAGCTCGGACATCAGCTCAGATTTAGAGGAACTGTATGAGTCATTTATGAAACGGGAGTTGGCTACTCGTCCTGGCACAATCCATGAAGAAAATGGTGTCTACAGCGTGCAGGACTTTGCTGCCAGTTTCATTGATGACTTGTTGCAAGAGAGCGCTGCCATTGCCTACAGCTCATCGGCCATCCAGAACTTTCAAAACATAGAGCTTCCAGCATACGTCCAGAAGCCGATGCCCATCAAGTTCGGGCCGGAGCCTAATATTGACCGCAATGCCAACGTGTCTTTCATCTCAGAGGACGCAGTCCAGCATTATGTTGACCGGCTGTTTGAGGATGTCACGCCAACGCTAGTAGATTCGGAGAGCCTCTGTTTAGAATGTGATAAAGAGTTAAATGTTAAAAGCAAGGACTGTACATTTCTAGAAAACCTCAGTACACTCAAGAACTTCTCTGACAGCAGTATCATGTTGGTGGAGCATGATTCTGGTGTGGGTAAGCCAATGATCCCTGATACCCTCTATAGTTACTCGGACTATCTTTCTAACGAGATTGTGTGTGAGGCACTTAATGAAATAAGTGGCCTACACAGCTCCATTTTTGACACTGCCAGCATTATTTCAGGAGATGCTGACAGTGAAGTATCCATTCCTTCCACCATGGAACAAGACCTGGTCGCAGTGGCCGATAAGCTTGTTCGGCAAATCTTCCAGGAGGCTCAAGCCATCATTCATTTATCTGCCTGTTCGTCGGGGTCCTCGAGTCGGCGCCAATCATTGTGGAGTGATACATCATCTGTGTCTGAATGGATGAGTGGTAGCCCTACATTTATGCGATGGGTAAACGACCTCTTGGAGGATATTGTCACTTGTGGCCTCAAGATGACGCACAAAACTAACACATTTATGAGGTGCATAGAATCTCACGGTGTGAAAACTGCCTATACCTCTGATGGTGTCCACGGTGTGTATCTCCCAGAATATGACAAGTATGCCTTGGATATTACAAAAGAACTTTTTACAAACGCTTTCCTTGAAGTACATGAAAATTACCTGATCAATCCTTATTACAGACAACTGCTACGTTACCGAAATGTGGAAGGCATGCCGAGTCTGTGTAGCACTGATACGGGAAATTGTTGCGGTGTTGCTGACCAAAAATTTGTTCCTCAAGAGGACCTTGCCAATTTTTATCAGGAACTGGAACGCCAGAGCTCACTGAGTGAACAGAACAGGACCCTGCAGCGAAGCACTAGCGGGTTCCGTGATATAACACTCTCCCAGTTTGCTGAGGAGCTGATGCAAACTGACTTGAATTCACAGTCTCTGGCTAGAGAGCGCACTAGCTGGCGCAAGGAGAGTGGGCGAAGTGGCAGCCTCAGTGGATTTAAGGATGATCTTCTTGCCAGCTTTGAGGATGAGCTTCTTCGTAGTCATGTTGGCTCGCCAGACATGTTGGAACCTTGTAGTAGTGGAGAGAACCTTTACCGGCAGGGTTCCATCATGTCCAGAACAGACACATCAGATGACCCAACCTCAAAAGACCTCAGCGAAATCCACTCCATCTCATTTGACAGTGAAGACAATCTCTCAACATTTGCTGACCATGTTGCAGATGAAATTATGCAAGAATCATTCTTGGACGTTTTTGGGTCAGCTGCAGCTGATGTGCAGTTTAAATCGTCAACCTGTTGGCAGTGTCTGGAGACACTGGCTGATGAAATTGCTAAAAATGTGATCCATATTGCTATATTGACATTGCAAAATTCATCTGACAGTTTCTATGAAGACCTGACATTGAATCTGTCTGAATTCAATCGTCCGTGCTTGCATAGAAAGTTCCCTGTGATTTCGCTAATGGAAGAACTACCTGCTCAAAACATTCCAACCCCCAAAACATTGGGGGACTTTGCCGATGAGATTTCTAAAGAAGTTATAAACTCTGCAGTTTATGCAGTAGCATCTTGCAGAGGTATTTATCAAGTAAGTATTTAATCTTATGCATCTATCTTCAAAAATTATTCTTGTGTGAAGTGGGAAGAATCCGTCTATGTAGAGTAGGAAAATATTTGCCCCAACCACTTTTTTCTCTGTCTATATTTCTGAGATGAGGTATTATGTACACTATTTACATTATTCGGACTATTGTCCTCATCTTTGTCGACATTCCAGCCACCTGAAGAAGGCCAGAGCGTACAACAGCCGAAACGTTGTAATAAATATAGTGACAAAGATGAGGACAATAGTCCAAATAATTTAAATAGTGCACTTTTTTCTCTTATGAAACACTTATAAATAATTTCTATTATATTTTTTATTTTATTTTCTTTAACGTGTCATGTTCATTCATGATGTAAGTGATCATGGATCTCCACAAATTAAGTGCTTTTATTTTTTGATTGCTATGTCTCCTTAGGAATGATAGTGGAGTATTTTTCACATTGCCATCTCTATGGTTTGGAATACAGAGTTTTTCTCTTAGACTGGTTGCCATTCAATGCTAGGGAAACCTAGCCTAATCTACTATTTACCCATAGCTGGAGTTGTGGAAAGAAGAGATGGAATCCTGCCTTTCCTAGACTAGACTTGAATTTGAACTTGGCTTGCTGATTCCATTTCCTACATTGACAAACTGCGCATTCTTCTTTTTTAGCACAAAACTCAAGGTACGACTAAAGTAAATAGTGCAAAAATCAAAAATTGTTTCACTGTCCATAAAAGACAGGCTGTCAATTTGTAGGATGCAAGTTTAAGTCTTGTCCTTTATTTAGGATTACTCGCTTAACTGTCAAAAAAGAGTTTGGGTTTAAAGTTTTACAATAAAAAAGTAATAAGAGTAAAATTATTAATAGTAAACTGTTTCAATGATGATTGTAAATTTTCTTGGTCAAGTTTTATTGAACTCTTTTCTTTTTTTCACTTCAAACAATGCCATGATGCCACTAAGATGTTAAGGGCTTACGGTTTGAAAGAAAATGTGAAGACATTAGAAGGAACCAGAAACCCAATCCTAAACCGGAAACAAAGGATAAACCTCTACTCCTGTTGAAAAGACCAGGGGGGAGGAGGAGGAGGGAATGTAAACAAGATGATAGGCAAACCGATCTACTACTTTTTAAAGAAAAAAAATTACATTTATTTATATTAGAACAATGGCATTTGTATTAGAACAATTTCATGGAAATATTTTTGATTTTATTAAAGCATTTTACTTAAAAACTTTGACAGATATTTATTTTTAGTTTTATTTCTTCAAGGTCTTGTTATAATTTGAAAGACTTGTTTTTAATCATTTGCCCCACCCCCTACTCATTTATTAGATTTTCTAATTTTTTTAAACCCCCTATACTCTGCTGAAAGAGTTTCCAGATTCAATTTAATACTTTTTTTGTTGTTGTCTTGAATGCAGTTGTTAGAAGACTTACTGGTTATTATTACTGTAAGTGTAAGTGCTTAATGTCTGTCAGCATGAAGAAGAGGAAGAAATGAACAGATAAAGTAGAAAACATCACTTTAATCTTAGATCAACAGTAACCAAAAAGGGTCATTGTCAGGTAACTTATAAAGTGTATAAAACAGTTTTTCTTGTCACCTTTCTATCAAGTTAAAATCATCCTGGGTATGATGATAAACTACATCCAAGAGCAAAGCCTCCAATCGGAAGGTTTGAGGAGTGTGGAACCACCTCTTACCTATGGCCAAATAGTGAAACCCCAAACAAAAATCAACATTACATTTTTAAAATAAAATGACCAACAATACATTTTATAGCAAAATGACAAGGCAACACAAAAAAATATAAAATTACATTTTTATAGTAAAATTACCAACAATACATTTTATGATCTACAAACTACATATCTGACAAACATACCTTTATTCTGAAAGTATAAAATTATGTACAAAATATCTGTAGTTGAAAGCATAAAATTATGTACAGAATATTTAGATTTTGGCATTAAATAACCCATATCACTCAACAAAATCAACTAACCAACCAGTTTTAAAAGAAACTTCTGGTAAGTTGACTATGACTAATACCGGCTTTCCAATTATGTCAATTAATTCATGAATTCTGATTTTTCCTCTCTTGGTTTACACATATCAACAAAACTTTTGGTTCAGAAGGTGTTACATTCAAATTTGAATGAGAGTTAAAAAAAAAAAAAAAAACAACAGAGTTACGCCCCTTTACATACAGATAAATTTTTAGTTTATACTAACCAATTATTTATTATATATATATTATTCACTGGAAATTAAATATTTTCCTCTCAATCTTTAATCTTTGTATATTTATTCATTCTTTACTTTAGTCTTTGTACAGTAAAAATTGGTTATGTCTTAAGATACCTCTTAAGAACTGCATTAAAATTTTCATATTAGACAAGGTTTTTTTTCTTCTGGCCAAACAAATCACAATTCATACAGTACTTAATGATGATTTATCAGAAAAATTTGCTTGTCAGTTGTTAACAAAAACAATTTTTTGATAAGATACTGTTTATAATTTTGAGAGTCCTTATCATTCCAAGTGTTGTTTATACTAGATTTTGTACCGCTTTTGTTTTTACCATAAGTCTCAAGCTGGTCCATTTTACAGGCTTCTTCAGGTGTGCACTAAAGCAAGAGATTTATAGCAAACAAAAAAGAAATGCCTAATCTGATCAGCTGATTTCCAATCATGCAATTCTCACAGATAATTCCATCATCAGCAACTTGTGTTATACATGATCCCATCTTTGCCATTTCCATTAGCTGAATAAAGAAATGAATATGGCATTGAAATCTATATGGTCAGTGTACACACTCTTTCTCTGTTTGCAGCCAAACATTGAAGAAAAGCGATCCTTCTCTCTGAATTGATTTCTTTTGAAATTTGCATTTTATTAAATTGATTGATTAATATCTCATGAGAACTTCAATTATGATCCTTAAGAAAAAGGATGAGTTACTTTCGGTAATTTCAACATGGATGATCTTTTCCAAGGACTTAGGTATTATTATCCTTTCTGCACCTCTCTTAAAATATCTGCCTCTATGGTCATAAAAAATCAGCAGCACAACTATAGGTGTTTTTTGTATCGTTGGCTGTGTGTGTGTGTGTGTAGTTATTTTCTATTTAGCAATTCTTTGCTCCATTTCTGCTTACTGCTGACCAATTGAATGTCAATTGAAACTCATTTGCTTTTTTTTTTTTTTATTTAATATACATGCAGTACATTAAAACATTTCTTATCATTGTCTCTAGAAATTTTCCACTCTTTCATATTGTTTATCTACAAACCTACTCAGAAGAGAATGACACAAGGCCATCTTTAAATTTCAATTTTTACATATACAGCATTGCGCAAAAGTAAGTGAACCCTAAAAGAATAAAAAAAAATGTCCCTTTTCTTCAGATAATCAACAAATCTTAATCTATATATTCATTAAAATAAAACCTTTTTAAATAAATTACAACCACTTTCAAAAATTTTTATCAAGCTGGAATAAAAATATTAATTAAAAATTAAGATGTACAAAAATAAGTGAACCTTGACATTTACACTTTGTATTTTTTTCTTTTACATGGTTGCCAGTGGAAATAATTTTTTGTGCCAATGTAAAAATCAAAATTACGCACGTTCTTTTTTTTTTTTTTGGTAAGCTGTGTATACGGCAGTCAAACAACATAACCCCATTGTATATGCAAAAAGGTGCAGTTAGAGACTAAATTTAAAAAGAAAATATGCCAAGATCAAAAGAACTTCCTGAAGCTTTAAAAATCACGTCGTTGAAGCCTATAATGATGGAGAAGACTACAAAAAGCTATCAAAACTATTTATTAACAGTGCATGTCTCTACCATGATACAAATTATTTATAAATGGAATGCTTTTTGTATGATGTCATCACACTCAAGAAGTGGTCATCCACAAAAAATAACTGCAAGAGCAAGTAGACATTTAGTTTGACAAGCCCAGGTAAATCCTACTTTGGACTCTGTAGTTCTCCAAGGCCCACATCTAATGTTGGAATCAATGTGTATATGTCTACAGTGTGATGAAATCTGAACAATGCTGGTCTTCATGGCAGAAAGTTCATTAATAAGCTAGAAACATTCTGGCAAAATATTTTATGGTTGGATGAGACCAAACTAGAGCTTTTTGAGAGGAATAATAGGCAGTATGTCTGACAATCTCCTAATATGGATTTTGAAGAGAAGAATTTAGTGCCAACTTTTGAACATGGTGGCAACATCATTACAATTTGGGGGTGCTTTGCTGCAGCTGGAATAGTCAAAATAGTCTACACTGACAGAAGACTATAGACACTGCAAGATACCAAGAAATTTTGAATGAAAATGTCTTGTCCTCAGTTTGAAAGAGGTTGAGGCTGGATTTTCCAACAAGATAATGATCCAAGGCATCAAAGTAAATCCACAAAAGAATGGGTTTGAAAAAAGAAATTGGAATGGTCTAGTCAAAGTTCTGATCTAAACATAATTGAAAAAGGCAGTACATGCAAAAAATCCAGGTAATATCAAACAATTGTGGGAGTTTTACCAAGAAGAATGGTCAAAAACTGATGCTCACTACTGCTTGAATCTTCTTAAAAATTATAGAAAAAGACTGGTTGATGTTGTGACCTCGAAAGAAGTACTCACCAAATATTAAATGTAAGGGTTCACTTTTGCACATTTTAATTTTTAATTAATATCTTTATTCCAGCTTGACAAAATTCTTTGAAAATGGTTATAATTTGTTTAATAAGTTTTTCTTAATGAATATATAGCTTAATTAGATTTGTTGATTATCGGGGGGGGGAGTCAATTTTTTAATATTATCTTAGGGGTTCACTTACTTTTTTTAGAGCACTAACTAGTGGCAAAAATTTCTCAGCTTCCTCAGCATTTTTTTTTTAAAATGCTAATTGTTCACCTGACACAAGAGCCACTCAATAATGTTTTGTATGAATATATGAGGTGGGTGTAAGAAATGCATATTATGAGGATATGTAGGAAAGATAAGGGTTGATCTTCAATTTAAAGTGGTTAAGACTGTTATAGCAATCGGAAGCATCTACTCAGGAGCCTGTTCCACAAAGTAGCGATTCTGGGGAAGAAGCTATCAGAATAGAACTTCTTTACTAATGAAATGCAAAGCGAATAGGGGTAAATATGTCCAGAATGTGTGGCATGGCAGGACTTAGCTGTGAAGGTCTGAACTGGTGGAACTTATGAATGTAGCACTTCCCCACTTGGATGCATTAAAAATGAAGTTTAACTTAGTTTGGCACCAACCTACAAGCTTACAACTGCTTAGTAGTAAATGTCAGCTAAACTATTTTGTTAACCATTACCTGACACTAATGTATCCCTTCTCCACTATTTCATGATAAAAAAAAATCCCTCTATAAAGAATCGTCTACTAAATAAGTAATCTAAGCATTATTTTCAAATTTTTTATTGAACAAAGACTTTACTCATTTTACTTATTTTTTAATTAATTTAATGAAATTTTAAAGATCAATTTCCTTTGCCTAATAAGGATTTTCTTTTTTATTTAATAAATTGCTGAGAGAGAAAAGTACTAGGAAGAGAAAAAAAGTCAAATAGTTATGTCCTGACCCCTAAAAGAAGAGGTATTGATCAAAATTTCATGGGAAAATTAGCTCAGGGGGAGGTGTTGTAATGGAATGTCCCACACTCCCTATCACATCTGTGGACTGACTAGATCAGTAGATATATATAGTGAGCATAGGATATACCTGGCGGACTTGCTTCGCCAATTGGTTGGAGATTCGTTTCCAACTGTGCTGGTCGAACTCTCTGCCTCTGGGCAAAGAGGAACCCAGACGAGGCTATGCCAAAGGGCAGAGTATCATCTGGGATGGTAGACAGCTACCCGACCCCGTGTATACAGGGTCTACAGGGAATTTTTGCCCAAGCTTACGAGCTCAGTTTTGTGCCACATCCTCCCACGCTGGAGGGTAAGGTAAATATCTTTGCTTCGGGAATTACCAGCTTGCTAACCAATTCCCTGTCTGTCAGTAGTGTATTCTCTTGTACAATAAACCGCTCTTTCTTTCATCTACAGCAGTGTTGCTGTTCCTTTCATTCAAGTACCACCTCTGTCTGATTGTAACCTTCTTTAAGGATAAAACATAAATATATTTATGAAGAAATTAAGCTACTCTGTTTTGGTCTAGTTTCTTTTAATTACTAAGCACACTAATAAATATCAACCAAAAATTGATGCAGGCTTCCAGGTTGTAAGTTGAACTTGCATATATTTCCTTAAAAAAAATGTTCCTCTAAATTTCAAGCTTTGTGTTTGCAAGGCTAAAAAAAACTTGATGTTGCGATTTATTTGGTATTTTAATAGATTTATTTATCTTCCTAATATTGAAATGCATTAAAACAAATGTTCCTTTTTTTTCTTTCCCTCTATTAACATAGTCTCCTTTATTTAATCATGTACATGACGTCTGGTGTCTGCTTTTAATGGTAAAATAGCCGTTTGTAATATACATACTTGTTAGTTAAATAGAGAGAATTTGAATTTAATATTGGTTTTCAGTATTTTTGTTTACTTTAAAATAGAATATTTATAAACTTAGAAGAAGTATACAACTGTAATGAGTACAAGATACTCCCCCCCCCCATTTTTTTTTTCTTTCAGAAGGGTCATGACATTTAAAAAATGCTTCTCCACTTCTTCATTTTCCTTTATTTCTATAAATTTTTAATTCCCAAGATTATTCTTGGCAAAATAGTGGAGTGGCTTCCCATTGCCTTCACCACAGTTTTAACTTCAGCATGGTTGTTTTTCTCACTCAGTTGCAAATTGAAGCTAGTAAGCCCAATCTACCCTGATATTTTACTTATGGCTGGGGGTGATTAAAAGTGCAAAGTAAATGCAACCGGTCTCTGCTGAAATTTGAACCTGAGTTGCCAATTAAATTTTCCCTGGTGTTAATTGTTAGTCTGCCAACAGAATTTAAAATAAAAATGATTGGTTATATTATAACTGAATAATAGACAGCATATAATTTGGAAAACAAAAATATTAAAAATGGTTTGGGTGAATTTCTCAGGGAAAAATTTCTCAGTGTGAGCATTTCCCAATATTTGTGAATGAATCAAAAGGAAAAACTTAATAGGAGATCAACACATCTCACATACTCTAATACTTGAGTATAGTGCAAGTTTATATTATCAGTTTTCTATGCAAAAAATAGGTGGGGTGTCGCACTATACACAGGTAATAATTTTGAAGAGGTTAAAAATCATGCTTTTTTGGTGACCAGTTGCATGAAACACAGGTAATTTTTATTTTTATTTTTTCTGAAGGGGTTAAAATTCATGCTAAAAATTCAGGGGTGACACTGTACATGAAGTTGGCTTATACACAAGTATATACAATATAAAGATTGAATCACCTGTGTTTTTACAGGTTTGCTGTTGATAGAACCACTTGTGTGGCTTGTTCTGAATGATCCGTGTCTGTCATTTGCCACCATTTCTTTTTCTGTTTGCAACCAATCTCTTCAGGAAAGGTATTACCTTAATGAAATTGCAAGAGGCTATAATATGGATTGCAAACAACACAAAAAAAAAGTTTAGTAGTCTTGACTTGGAATGATAATGATACTTCTCAAAATTATAAACTTGTCTAAAAATTAGAATATTTAAGAATGATAATAATATTGAAAACATTTTTGCTTGCTTTATTATGGCTTTTTGAATCTATTGAGTTGTAATGTGTAGAAATATTTTTGTTTTTTCAATCAATTATTGAAAGGCAGTTTTCCTGTTTATGTAGCAATTCATCTTTCCTACTCTCTTATTGGAATTATCTAGTGCGTGTACTTTACAACTGGGTGATTTTACAAATGTATTCAAGCAACACTTTTCCTTTAACTAATGATCAAAGTAAACAAACATTAATATTTACATGCTTGTTCATTATTTGAAATTTGTCATTAGTCATACTACTGCATTATGATACTTTTATCTTGTACTCTTTTATCTTTATCTCTTCTTAATCTTTTTTTTTCCATTGGGTGGGGTTGAATCTCAGTATACAAGTGTATATGTCTTTGTTTTACAGCAAGGATGGTTATTAAAAAGTTGGTCTTAAATATTTTTAGGAAAACAAGAAAAGGCATGAGACTGCAAAAATGAAAAAGTTTTGTAAAACAAAAAAAATTTCTGCTGACCTATCCATCATCGTATCTTTGTTTTCATTAGACTGTCAACTGCAAAACTGCCCATCTGAAACTTGTTTTTGTTTTATTTACTAAGTTTAACATGAAACAAATCTACATTAATGAAATTTGTATTTAATTTATGAGCAAATGGATAAGCTTGATAATCATAATGCTATGAGGAGCTCTGCATTTTCTTTGGCATTTGTAAAATAAGTGGCACAAATGGTTAAAGTAAAATTGCTATATTTAATGTTTTTTTATTTACATTCAAACTAATGCCTTCATCTTTGTTATTTTTTATAAATAATTTTAGTAATTTTAACTGTTATTATTTATAGACTCTATAAAACAGTAGTAGTCACATCTGAAAGGGTTTTTGACAAGTTGTAACATAGGGAGTTACTACACAAACTCTCCAGTTATTGAAAACTGGAAAGAGTGATAACAGCTACTGGCCTTGAGAAATGTTTTCCTGAAAAATTGTTTTAAGAGAAAGATTTTATAAATTTCATCTGAAAGTAGTACGGACTACTCAGTCAATGAATGACAAGTCTTTCTTTGTAGAGAAACAGCTAATGTTACTATTATATTACCAAATGGCTAATATTACCATCACATGGCCCTAAGCATGTAACCCATGACCTTTGGCTCATTGGTATATTTTTTTTAAATCCAAATATGATTGAAAATATTAAACAACCTTTTATTTTAGCCATAATATAACTTATGCAATAAAGAATAAATATGGTACCCAATAATATTAAAGAAATAATAACGAAAAATTTCTCCATTAAGTAAATCATTTCTTTTCTTATACACCTTTTTTCCTAAAAAAAACCTTTTCATTTTATTAACAATGGACCAAAAAAAAACATTTACAAAAATATAAATATTTTCTGCTTCTTCCACTTCTTAGGTTATTTTTGGTCCCATGTGATCTCAAGAAAAAATTGGAATGAATATTTGTCAAGAGTTTATCTCCTACTGTCTGCTAAAATTGGAAAGGCAACATATTGCAGTCTTCATGGATTTTGGCTCCCTTTTTTTCTTTTTTTTTTTCTCAGGGGCTGTATATGTTCCTCTAAAACTATATCTGGCCATAAAGGGAAGGATATTGGTATTTCTTGATGATTTCAATTTCTATAAAGGTGCCAGAGGTCAGAAAAGACTTTTCTACTAGATCTCCTTCAGGAAACAATCTACTTCAGTACTTAACGTGAACTCTATAGATGTTGGTGTGCCAATTCATATTTCTTATGATACTTTATCCAGAGACTGCTATCAAAGCATGCTAAAAGCACCAGTTCACTTCTGATCATTAAAGTAGGCTTGAGCAGTATTTAAATGAGTAACTGCTTAGAGACATCAGGTATACTGATCTTGTGTCAAATTAAGCAAAGCTTAGTAAATAAATTATTGAAAAATTTCAATGGGTTGTAGAGACACAAAACCATTCCCTTTACCTTTTCTTATTAGTTAATAAATGCCAAAAAATATTACAGTTTATCTCTACACATTTCCACATTCTGGGGTGAACACTGTTAATCATAATTATTTTATAGTAGACTTATTGATAAAATAAGGGATTATTTTGTTATTTGGTATTTTTACTTCCCCTTTTAGTCCAGGTTGATTTCTTTTTCATGTCAAACCATTAAGGTGTTAAAAAAGATTTTTTTTTCTACAGACCTTTACTACAAAACTTGTTTCATGTACACATCTAAAGACTGTCTATATTTATACAATGGCACATGGTTATTATTAGCAGACCTCAAGAATTTTGAACCCAGATCTCATGATCTGGGTTCAAAATTCACCATGGTCAATTTGTCATGGAGTTGACTTGTCGGGGGATGGGGGACTTCTTGATAATATCATCCCTAAGGAGATGTTTCCAGTATACAGCACCATTGGAAAGTGCCTGAAAACCATACCACCAATTGACTTAAGCTTTGTGAATGAAATTTGTTAAGCAAAACTGTTCAGAAGCTGTTGCTAGTCATGTTAGCACAAAGTCACAAGTCATCATGATTGAGAGTTTGAGCATATTGGTCCTGGTCACACCAGACTAGGCAATATATCTTGTAACGAAGGTTTGTTCAGCATGTTTGCAGTATAAACCACAGGTCGACTATGGGTCCTGAAAAAAAAAAAATGTGCTTACCTTAAGAAAGTGTCTACAACAGGGATTAGCTAGCTACTGTAACAGACAAACTTGTAAATCAATAGTCAACCATATATATATATATATATATATATATATATATATATATATATATATATATAAAACCTAGTGAGCCGGTCTGCTCTATGGTTGTATTGAGCCCTTTTAGTTAGTTGTTTACTCGTGTCAGGGTTTTTTTTTTCTTTGGGCTTTAAACCTGTATCTGTGCAATTTGTTTTGACAGACTTTCATGTTTCTAGCTCTTTCTTTTTTTTAAAACCTTTTTTTCTTCAAGATTGATTTGATTATTGGCAAATCAAAAATTCAAAGGTTTTTTGAGACGAGTATAGTTACCTACCTATATATATATATATATATATATATATATATATATAGTAATGGTGTGTCTGCAAAACTTTGAAGTTGGAAGATAAGTCTATTACCTCTCTATCTATCTATCTCTCTCTCTCTATATATATATATATATATATAGTGCAATGAATAAATTATATGTAGATATTCAGGATTGCAAACTCTAAAACTTCTTGAATAGAAATACCTATGCCAGATTTGTCTTATTGTGATGTGAGTAAAACTTTGAGGTTGTTTTCGGCTGTTTATACATACAAACACACACACATTAAATGTATTTTTTTTTTTATCTAACATTATTTTTTTATTAATATAAACATTACTTTTAGTTGGTATATGTGTTTGAGGTGACATCCTAGATTTTATAATTTTTTTTAAACAGTGAAATTAATATCAACCAGCCTAGATTGAGAAGTCTTACTACTTTTTTTTTTTTTTTTTTTTTTAGGTCTATTCTTCCTCTACAACTTTTGTTTCTCATTTTATATTAATAACAGACAGATTTGTTAAAATTGTTGGTGAATAATAAGATTAAATAAATGAAAAAAAAAAAAATGAACTTATCTGACAACCTGATATTATGAGAGTGTTAACCTGGGAATCAACTGCATATCAACTAAATACTGATTCTCTATAAATATAGCACATTTTAGACACACACATGAAATGAATAACTCTCTTACCCCACCTAACAGTTTCCTTGTTTCTCTATTTCAGACTGATTGCCGTGCAATAGCCAGTACCTGTGGTATCCCTGGCTCAAATCCCCAGCTAGAAGTCCTCCTCCAGTGGATGGTGGCCTCTTATGTTAAAGCTCCCGTCTTTATTTTTTATACAAAACAGAGTGAGAAACTTGTCCGAGTAAGTAATTCAGTATTTTCTTCTTCTTCTTTCTCCTTTCATGAATGTAGAACAAATTGGAGCATCTGAAAATCTTTGCTTACTAATTATTCATAAAATTTTAGTAAAGGTTTGAACCTTAAATCTTTCATCTATCGCAGCTGTTTTGAGGTTTCTTATAGCCCCACTGAACTTAAATAAAGTCAATTCAGGTTTCCTATGGTAAAAATTTTCTATCCCAAGTAAAAATCATCACAAAAAAGGCAAGTCATTTTGTCACAGCTTATTTTCTTTCAAAAAATTATTACTTACCTTTATAGGGGTAAAATATTGAAAAATGACTGTTTTATCATCATCTAAACAAATATCAAGGAAACTTTTGATCTGAACACCATGAATGTATTTTCTGAAAGCAAAAGATGTATTCTTTCATTTAAAAGTAAAATTGGCTGGTGTAAATGACTCAAAATTTTTTTTTCAAGGGGTAAAATGTGAAAAAATAATGAAAATTTTGCATTTATTTCTAGTTCTAAACAAAAACTTTCCCCATCAATGGGAAATTAACTATTTTTTCAGGTAAATCAGAAAGCCTAAATCATAATCAAACTATCTCAGGCATAAAATTGGAAGTTTTGAAGGAAATCAATATTTCTAGGGGGTCAAAATGCAACAAAGTTCATTGGTAATTTTCAATTATATGACTACAAGGGGTTAAAAATTGATACCAGCCACAGAAATCTTTAGTAAAAGGCGAAAGATTTATCTGCAATTCCTGACCACCAGAAATCATTTTTTTTTTTTTTTTTCCAAAAAACAGCAGCAATAAGGAAAATTAAGCCAAATTGATTTTGATATGTCTGGGTCAAAGGTCAGCCAGCCAGCAATAAACGTTTAGAACAAGTTGTCATCAGCTTGTAATAAAACCCACCACTCCCAGATAAGAACAAAGAGTGAAAAAAAAAGGGTCAATGTTCAACATTGGTAGGGCTTGATATAAGGTTTGTTTTCGTTTTATTTGTTGTTTTTTTTTTTTTTTTTTTTTTTTCAAACCTATGGCTTGATGTGTTTTATTCTGTTTTGTTTATAACACTCCATGACCCAGGTAATGACAACAACACTTAGCAGATGACATTTTTTTTTTTCACCACATGTCTTTCATATTTCCCATCGCCAGGCCATTTAGCTGTTCCTTTTATTCAATGATGTTCACACCAAATTAAGGAGAAATGGATGAAGTTTGAATGATATTTTGAAGCGAAAATAAATATTTTTTCATAAAAAACGGTGATTTTTCTCAGAAAATTGGGCATAATTTTTTAATGCTAACCACCAAGTGACATTTTCCACAGCCAAATCAAAGATTAATTACCAGTGAATAATTCCATGTCCAAACAATAGCCGTTTTGATCCTATAACGTCGCCTGAAAAGATCCAAAAGTTTACTGATTGATCGAAAGCTTGTTGCGCATAATTGTGTTTTTCACTGTCAGTTTCCATTATTTCATCTTGATGTTGTCATTTTCGGACAGCCAAGTCATCAAGGATTCAGGAAAACAGTTTGGCATAGGTTTACTTTAAGAACTTTACATTCTATGAAGTGTTTAAAATGTTACCGACAAATGAGATTTTTCACTGAATATTTTGTTTACGCACCATGTTGGATTTTCCTATATGACAAAAACAAGGCTTTTATACAGCCATGCAGCATGATATCCAGTTTAAGTTAAGTAAGAGCTATTTCATGTAAACTATGAATATTATTTATAAAAAAACTATCCCAATTGACAGATTTTCTATCATTCTTAAACGTGGCATATGATTCAAATAAATACAAGATGAATCAAAACTCAAAGTGCAAGAGACAAGTTGTGCTAATTTTACAATTTACTTTGGCTGGAGTCATCGAATCAAAACATTTTCAGTTCTCATTACTACCATAAATGAACAAGTCATGTTAACATTTTTAAATAGATTAAATGCTAAACATTATCAAAATCAGGTGTTTCATATCACTCATGAGACCACAAGAAAGGTTTATACAAAGACATCAAAATTTTCTTTTCCTTCATGACACAGCAAATTCTGGTTGTAGGCTGGGGCAAAATTATTTTGTATTCTAGTGTGTATGTATGTATGTATAGGTACATGGCTGAGTGGTTAGAACATTGGCTTTCTGACCATGAGACCTGGGTCTGAATCTCATCAGAGTTGATTTGTCAGGAAGGAGATTTCTGAAGTTATCGATCTGGAGAGTGGGGACAATTCCAGTGTGCAGCACTTTTGAAAAATGCCTGAAAACCATACCACGGGTTGACCCAAGCCTTGTGAGTGAAATTGGGTAGATGGAAATCTTGGGGTCGTTCATGGTTGTGCTAGCATGAAGTCACAATTCATCCTGATTGAGGGTTTGAGTGTGTTGGCCTTGTTCAGACTGTTGACCATGCTAGATAATGCATTCTGTGTTAAAATATATATATGATTAATACAAATAAAATTTGTCACTTAGCTGATTCATATTATATTCAACACTTCGATTCCAGAGTTTCATAGACAAATTTATTTTGTAATTGTTCAGTCCACTCTTCAGGAGATTTCAGCAATTGACTGCCATTGTTTTTCTTTTTTTTTTGTTATCTTTATACTAAGATTTTTTTTTTTTTTTTTTTTTTTTATCAATTCATCCCAACCATGTGAGTTGGGAAGGTCTTATTATTTGTATTAGGTTGATTTTTTTTTTCCCTTTGTGTATGTGTTGGTATATATGCGTATGTATTAAATGTCATGTTTATTTTTCCTTTTCATTATCTTGTCTTCTTACACTCTCTCCTATTCCTTTTCTTTCTTTTTCTCTTTCTCTTTTGACTTTGAATTCGTGTGTGTGTAAGATTTTAACTTTTTTTTTTTTTTTTTTATGCTGCCCACTGAATTTATTTGTACTCCCTGCCACCCTCTTTAACTTTGATTTTTATATATATTTTAATATTTTTGTTGTTTAGGAAATTAGATGTGAATCTTTTTTTTTTTTTTTTTTTTAACTGAAATCTGTTTTAACATATTTCAGAACAATCTGTTGTGAATTGAAAATTAAAAAGATTTTCAGTGGTTAGGTATTAATGCAAACATTACTCATAAAATCTATTAATATCTTTTTAACTTGAGACAGAATTAGCTGTTCTGATTGTAAGAGTTACCTTCCCTTAACTGTTTTTTTTTTCTTTCTTTGCTGCGCACCCAGCCAATTATCAATTATCTGACGCAGTTATGAAGTCAAGTATTTTTTTATTGATTATCTGCACTTCTGAAAAGCAACCAATGGAGATTCTTGAATGTTACCGAGTCATATGCAACCCATATAGATGCCAGTATACCATAAGATTATCATAAATTTTTGAGATTAGAATTAGTACATCTATTGTTGATGATAGTGTGCACAGCACAAATAACCTGGGTATAACTGAGAAAGCTTGTATGATGGCTTCATATCTAGTATCTGTACAAAGCATTCAGGTGAATGCCTTTTTTGGCAAAGGCATGTGCCTAAAAACTCCTCTCTTGTTCACTAGTGCTGGAGTAGAGAATTATATTTGGTAACAACGTGTACACTGACAACAATCTGCACAGTGAAAATAACAATGAAAAGTAGAGAGAAGGGAAAAAAGTCATGGTTACCAAACTTAAATTAGAATGATTATTTAACTCTATTACTTTGTTTACAGTGTTCTAAACTGGATTTCATGATTTCATAGCTATTTAAAGATTGAGTATAAAGTTGATAACTTCCAGTGCTATTTTGACAGGTTCACAGCTAACCTGAAAAACAGGGAATTATCAGGGAATTGAAAAATAGTCACTTAAAAAATTATATATATAGGTTTAATGTCAGGGAATTTTTAATGCAAATTGATTTGCAGTGTATGACTTTTTTATTATTATTGTTTGAAAATGAATGCTAAATTTTATTTATTTTTGCTAAAACCAGTAAAATTTGAATAAAAATGTTTTTCTTTTTCCATTAATTTTTTTAAGCTGTGCTCTGGCACAGGGATATATTTAATGTCTTTCATGCAACATCCCAAAATCAAGGAATTTGAGTGGAATTTTCCAGAGAAATCAGGGAAATTCAAGGAATCTTATTCATTGATTACATTGGGAACTTTATTTAATGGGATTTGAGTTCTGTAGTTTCAAGGAAGTGTTTACCTTATGAGTCACTGATGTATTTGTAAAAGTTTCTGTCTCTGCAAGTGATCAAAGCAAGTGACTTGAATTTTCTTTTCATTTTGGTTTTGAGCAGAGCAAGCAGCAATATTGCTATCTGTTATAAATAAAAGATTTTATTTGGCAAACAAATTGAATCTGAAATCTTTAATTTTTTCTAAGATTATTTGAAGTTTTAAAGTTTTTTGAAGGCAGTCTACAAACTAAGTACCTCCACAAAATCATTGAAAAAAGAGCATACTGTGATGAAAAAATACTCTAAACTTGACAAAAACTGTTTTATTGCCAAAATCTTTCTTAAGAGGAAACACCAAAGTTCTTTTAATTATCTAATTATATTTTTTAATCCTTTTTTAGAACATTTGAAATTTTGGTTAAAAAATCTTTTCTTTTTTTTTTTTTTTTTTTTTTTTTTAGTTTTTTTTGCATCAGAGGCTGGATTATAAATTAGCATAACAAATTTTAGTATCTTTTTGCCATGAAAGAAATTGATTTGGAAATTCTTGCAGAAATCAAGTAATTGTTGGATTTTAATGAAACTTTCAGGATTTATTCACAAATGAATGAAATTATTCTAGAAATGGTCTCTTTTAGAAGATCTTGATAAAATATATAGTCTTTTTTTCTTTTTTTTTTTTTTTTTTTTACATGTGTTACACCCCACTTAATTTTATGAAAACTTGAGAAATTCAACAAGATAATTTTTATTGACTATATTAGTTAAAAGCAGAACTCCTTCAAGAATTTAAATCATCTACTTTTTTGTAAAATCCGACCCCATCCTACTGAAAATCTGTTTTGAATTGTAAAATAAAAAAAATGCAATAAGATTATTTAATTAGAAATGTTTTTAATTAGCTTTTATGAATGAGATATATTAAGGGCACTATTGTCTAAAGAAAAAATTTTTTTGATTAATAATGAATTTTTACAAGATTAGTTTTCATTTTTTTTTAAATAGAATAATTTATTAAGTTTTTAAATCTTTTAAAATTCTGTTCTAATGGTGTAACGGTAAGTGAATATTGTTATTAAGTAAAACTATATTTGAATATATTTCCTACATTTATATGTAAATGCATGGACGTACATGCATGTATAGAAATTTTTGTGGAATTTAGTTTGATTTAGAGTATAAGGCAAATGTAGACTTAAAAATTTATCTGATAGTAAGAATAGTGAATAATTTTTTTTTTTTTTTTTTAAAGAAACACTACTATAAGTGGTAAGTTAGACTAATTTTTAGGGAAGCATAAGTGCTAGTATAGGTTAGATTTGGGTTAGGTACACATGCAGGTTTAGTTAAAGAGTTAGTATTGTTATGGGATTAGTATTTAAAACATATAAAACATTTGGATTAAACTATGCAAGAAAGAGACCAGCTTGCAGGGTTAGGAATCTGTGGGAAGTAGCTTGAATCCAAACCGGATGAAGTAAAAAGACACCAGTATATAGGAGGAGAGGGTTAAAAGCCTTTATTTCATTGGCTGATGCTGACTGATGTGTATCAATAAGAACGGTTGGACTCCTAGCCATGTCGCAATATCTTTTTTGCAGTGTTGAGTTGTGTAGCACGGTGCTTTCAAGGAGGTGGCCTGACTCGTCTAGAGTCAGGTCGGGGTTGATGTTTGAGCCGATATGATGCAAAATCCAAAATCGGTGATGAGGACAGTGCATCACTGAAGACCACCCTTGATGCATCTAAGATGTATTATGCAACTATTTACTAATCATGAATCAAAAAACTTATTACAATCTGAGGTATACCAGTATTTTAAAATAATTTTGAATTGTTTTTGGATGTGTATAAACATGCTAATTTTTATAGATACAGATGTTTATACACAACATTATCAGAAAATAAGAGCAATAATTATAGTAAATTTAAAGCCAAAGTACCTAAAATACAATAAAACATTAGACTACAGAGAATATTTTCTTAAATTTTTAAGATTACTGAGTACATAAAATTTATATATAAAAGGTGCTCACGTTATATTCAATTATTTTTTTACAACTAAAGCCCCCATAGAACAACATTGGATAAACGTCCATCTGTCATCAAGTTTTCAAACAACAGATTAAATAAACAGCTACTGCTGTGTTAAAAAAGAAAAATGCATTTCTATGATATATTAAACTTAAAGTAAATAATATTTATTTCAAATCAAGATTAATTATACTTTAAATCTGTTAATATTCCTCAAATGAAGTTTCAGAAAAGTATATTTTATTTTTGGAAGATTTTTTTAATAAAAAGAATTACATTGAAATGACAGAAGGCTAAATTAAAAAAATTCCGACAGACAAACTTGGAAATGAGCAGCCAGCTATTTATCTATTTGTATACAGTAATATTAGTTTTCCATTTTTATTACAATTCATGTGTTTTGATGCAGGAAGAAATGTTGTTTTTAGTGTAAACAGAATTAATAATATTAATTTTTTTAATGGTATTTCTTTCATTTTAATTTTTCGTTACAGTAAGCAGAATGGATAAGAAGTAAAGAATAAGCTCTCCCTTGAAAAGCCTAACTTATTACCCCCCCCCCAAGCCCCAAAACACATCCAGTCAGGTCATATGTATCGCACAAAGAGAATGTCCCCATCCTAGTTATGGCTAAACTACATCCGCATCCTGGGTAAGACAATAAACTACATCCGACAGCAAGGCCTCTGATCAGCAGGTTTTGAGGAGCGTGGAACCACCTTTTGATTGCTGGTGTTCCCAGGTCCATCCTGATATGGGATGGTAGCACCTGTTAGGGTCCCCACTATGGGTAAATAGTTAACCCCTAAACTGGAGTCAAAACACTATGAAAGTGTAAAAATAAGTTTTAATACCAGAAATACTTTGTAAAAAAAAAATTATTACCAGCAATACATTTAAAAAAAAAAAAATTACCAGTGATACATTTTTTGAAGAAAAAAATATTACAAGCAATAAAAATTGTCTGTATTAAATAACCCATTGAGGTTGATGTGCCATAAAATAAACCAAACCAAACCAAACCAAACCAAACCAAAGAGAATGTGTCATCTCTTACATTTGTAAGAATAAATTCCTACTTCTCCACTACTTATAACACTTTGTATTTTATTTGTTGCATTCAAAGTATGCATTGTGTAAATTATTTTCCCCATTATTTAAAGTTGTCTTCTCTGTGTTGCTTCAGGGTCTGGGTGATCATGGCTGTCCACAATTTCTTGTCCTTTGTAACTCTTAGTAAATTTTGTCTTTTTGCTACATATTCTGCCATCCATTTACCCAAGCTCTCTAGGTACATTATGTGCTTCTTTCCTCTGTACCTCTTGCTTTCAATAGGTCCTGTGAGTGTCAAATTTTCTAAGTCCTCTTTCCTCCTTATGTGCACTAGAAATTTCAACTATTTCTTTCTGATGTTAAGAATAAGTGTCTTTTTTGTTTCCATTTTCTCTAAAACTTCATCATTGCTCATATGTTAGTCCATGGTATCCTCAGCATGCTTCTGTAGAACCACATTTCTGTTGCTTCGAGTCTCTTCTTCATCTGTGAGGAGGTTGTACAGCATTCACTGTCATATAGGAGGACCAATATTACAAAACAGTTCAGTACACGTTTTTAACACATTTTTCTGTTTCTTAATAATTTGCTCAGCCTTTTAGAAAGTATCTAATACCAATTCACCTTCAGATTTTGGTGTTGAACTTTCTGTCTTCTGTTAAAATACTTCCCACATATTTAAATTTTTGCATTTGTTTGATTATGGCATCTTCAATTTGTAATTCACATATTGTGCTCAATTGTGAACAATGTACTAAAACATCAATTGTAAGAAGACAGAATGTATGGTTATAAAATGTTATAACCATACATTCTGTCTTCTTACAATTGATGTTTTAGTACATTGTTCTCGCTTTCCTTCAATACCTTCTGTAGAAGTTCCTATAGTTAGCAGTACAAATTATGAATTACTTCCCCTTCACAATGTACTTATGATTCTAAGAATTTTTATGTCTCTCAGTAATGACAGGTCATACACACTAACAATAATTTGCATTTACCAATTAAGTTCAATTATGAATTTCAATTCTATGACACATTTTTCTTTGGTTTAAGGGGGAGGATCTCAAATTAATTCAAATGTTTCTTGTTTTTTTTTTTGTTTTTTTTTTTTACTTATTTATGAATCACAAAATTTGAAGTCACTTACCTGATTACAAAGTCTTTAGTCAGTAAGCTTGTCTTTTTTATTTTATTTTTTCTTTTCTTTTCTTTATTTTTTCTTTTCTTTATCTTTTTTCTTTTTTTTCTCTTTTCTCTCTCTTTTCTTTTTTCTCTTTTCTCTCTCTTTTCTTTTTTCTCTTTTCTCTCTCTTTTCTTTTTTCTCTTTTCTCTCTCTTTTCTTTTTTCTCTTTTCTCTCTCTTTTCTCTTTTCTCTCTCTTTTCTTTTTTCTCTCTCTTTTCTCTTTTCTCTCTCTTTTCTTTTTTCTCTCTTTTCTTTTTTCTCTCTCTTCTTTTTTCTCTTTTCTTTGTTTTAAAATTATTTCACTCCAAACAAGGCAATGAAGCCACTAGGACACAAGGGGTTACTAAGTGTTAAAGAATATGAAAAAAATTACTATTAAGGAGAGAGAACAATAAAAGAACATGAATTATGAAGATAATGATTGACATTGCATTTAAAATTTTGAAGTTCAATGATGATTGAGAAGCAAGAAGCTGAAAGAGAATTCCACTGGTTATTCAAAACAAATCTAAGATTTTATCACTGTTGGTATGTACCAATCTCTGCCAATAAAATTAACTAAGATAAATTTGTAATAATTCTGCTTCCAATCTAGTATGATGTAAACATAAACTTTTTTATAATAGACTAACGAGTCAATAGTCTGAACTAAGAATTCTATTAAAAAATTTTTTTGTCCTTTCTAAACATCATAGCACAATGATTAGCAAATTTATTTCACAAATCCATTTGCTATTGTAGTGAATTGTATCCTCACAGGATGCTCTCCTGTTGCGGCTCTATGCCAAACTAAACTTTAAAAAATCCAAACTGATTTTTTTCCTCTATTCAGGATTTTAAAAAATTCCTTGAAATCTAGAAGTGGTTGATTATGCTTGAAAAAAAAAACTCTTTTGTGAAAAGCTACAGTCTTTTTTAATTTCTTTGTTCTGATGATATATTCAGATGGATTGTGTATAGATGAGATAATTTATAACCTGACCTCATTTTTTATTCTCAAAGTCCTACTTATTGATGACCAGATTAGCTTGTGAATATTTCAGCTGAAATGTTTAGTTAATGTCTGCCAATCTTGGAGGAATTATACAACTGGGTCTCTGGCGGGCTGTTTCTCTTGCTGATCCATTACAGAAAGTAACCGAAGTAGAAGTCTTCATTCACAATTATGTATGTTGTCGGCAAAATAAGGTTGTAACATTGTCCTCGATTTTGACCTGAAACTCTTGAAGAGGGTGGCAGTGGTGATAGCTCTGCTAAAATCCTAGGTAATGTATGACCTAAATGTGAAGTCATTGTACAAGAGATTTTTTTCTTTCTTTTCTTTTCAAGTGCTAAGGTTGGTTGATTTTTTATTTACTATTTGCTACTTTTCCAGTACTGAAATTTCATAAGGACCTGTGGGACATAACTTTTTGCTTAAACGTGACAAGCGGGGGTATGGGTGGAGGGTGGGGTCTGAAACATTCCAAGACTGAAATTTCTCTTGAAATGTTTGTAAACATTTTGGAGACTTTACAACTCACCTTCTCTTCTTTCTATTTTCTTTGATCAGTTTTTAAACTAAGATTTTGTAAAAGGTTGAAAACTTGATTCTACAACATTTGTAATTTAAATTACTTTCAGCTTGTTCATGCATTTGTAATCAAATACTTTTTTTTTGTGTGTGTGTATCCATTTGTGACTGATTCTGTTTTCAAAAAAATCACACACACTTACACATTGGACACAGGATTTTTAAGAAAATAATTATTATTATTGCTACTAACCAAAACTTAAGCTAAATGTCATAAATACTTTAAATATAAGGAGAAATAAAGACATGCTTGTCTATGCATAAATTTATTGACAAATATAATGGAAAGTGACACACAAAACTTTTGGACAAATATCAATAAACAGTATTCAGTATTCAATGTTGTATCTGTTATTGTGATTTTCCAAGCATAACTAAGATGTGAAACAAGACCGAAAGTATGGGGCACCCAGTGAGGATCGAACTCACTACTCAGTCGTAATTGTTCTAGCGAGACAAGATTGCTAACCATTACACTGCCTCAAGGTGCATTGTATCTGTTATTTGATATGACAACTGTCAGACATTTAGAATGATCTGAAGTAAGCTTTTTGCAGAAATTAACACCATTCCTCTTAAAAAAAAATGCCATAAGATCCCTCAAGTTTTTTTTTAGATAACTCTGATCTTGAGGTTTAAGGTTCTTTTCACATATTTTCTATAGGGTTTCGGTTAAGTCATCCTAACACACTTATTTTCTCCACCTGAAACCACTTCATTTTTCACTGTAGTTTGCTTGAAATCATTATCTCAGTAGCTTGAGAAATTTCCTTGATAGAATTCTATTCCTCTCCAGTATTTCCCAATGCATAACACTATTCGATATTCCTTCAATGATGTGTAGTGTGCCCATACATCTGGAGGAAAAATGGCCCCAAGCGTATTTAACTGTTGGGATTGTATTTTAAGGATTAAATGTCTTCCTTTCCTCAGCCTTGTCTTGAAGTGTTTCCACCAAAGAGTTTGATTTGGTTTGGTTTGTTTTGTTTTCTATAGCATATCAACTTCAGTGGGTTATTTAATGCTGACAAAATTTTTTACTGCTGGTAATATTTTTTTTCCAAAAATGTATTGTTGGTAATATTTTTTTCAAAAAATGTATAGCTGGTAATTTTTTTTTTTTTTTTTTTTTTTTTTTAAACCTATTTTTACACTTTCATAGTGTTTTGACCCCAGTTTAGGGGTTAACTATTTGCCCATATCTGGGATCCTAACAAGTACTACCACCCCGGGTAAGGGTGGACCTTGGAACACCAGCAATTAAAATGTGGTTTTATGCTCCCCAAAACCTGCTGATCAGAGGTCTTGCTTGTCTGATGTAGTTTACTCAAACCCAAGACGTCAAAGGGTTTGATTTTAGTTTTGTTAGATTATATTTTAAAAATAAAAATCCACCTTTTAATTTATATGTACAGTGTGAGAAAAAAAAAAAAAAGCTCCAATTAGCAGTAAAGATTTTGACATTTTCACATATGCAATATAATAAATATGCAAATAAATATCTGAATTTCAGCTATGAGTTACTATTATTTAAATTATTTGGCTGAAACATTATGATGACAACAAAGATGAGAACATTAGTCCAAACATAAATAATGAATATTTCCAGTATTTTTTTTTTTTTTTGTACTATTGTTCACTCAATACAAGGTCCAAGAGCCACTCAATCTAGAGTTACTAAATGAGGTTGTAAGAGAGATAAGAAGTGCATGTTATGAGGATATGTAGGATAGATAATGATTGACTCTAGACTTGAAGAGATTAAGATAGTAGTGGTCAGGGAAGCATCCTCTTGGGAGTGTGTTCTACAAAGTGACAGTTCTGGGAAAGAACCTGTCTGAGTGAAACTTCCTCAAAGAATACAAAGAGAATGAGCTGACCTTGTGTATGTGGCATAGTAGATCCTAGCTTTTAAAAGTCTGAATTGGAAGAATTAAGAAATGTAGCTCATTTGAATATTTGCACCATGAAAATAGTGATAGAGAAGCAAGAGGCTAAGAACATTCGAGATGTGTGTAAAATATCATTGATTTCATTTCTGCCCTATTCAGTGTGAGACTAGAAATTTATTTGTGTGTGTGACCTATTGGGACCATGGAGGCACCATATTTATTTAATCCATACCAGCAGTGGTCTGTCTTGGACAAAATAGCCTGACAGAGCCCAGGCTGGTTTTGTATCCAGACTTTGAATCCTTCTCCTAGACTGGTTGCTACCTCAAGGTAAGAGAGCCCAGTCTACCTTTTCTTTAGGTATTAGCACAAAGTGAACAAAACAAAATCAAGCAGGAATTGAACTTGGCATACTTTTTTTTTTTTTTTTTTTTTTTAATCATCTCACCCCAAGCAAGGCAATAATGCCACTAAGACGCAAGGAGTTACTGAGTGTTAGAAAATATGAGAAAAAACACTGTTAAGGAGAGAGAACAATAAAAGAACAAAAATTAAGAAGACAGGCAATAACAATTGACATTGTATTTAAATTTTTGAAGATCAAACTTGACTGAGAAGCAATAAGCTGGAAGAGAGTTCCACAAGCAAGAAGTGTGAGAGAAGAAACTGTTAGCATAGAACTTAAGATTACATTTTGCTATTTCAACTGTAAAATGATGAGACCCTGCTACCAATTTAGTACTGTGTTTAAATTCATAAAGTCTAGGTATCACAGAGGACAGTTCATCAGAACAAATATCATGAAAGTATTGACAGTAAAGACACAGAGAAGCTATGTTAGGCAGTGAGAAAGTAACTAAGATATTGGTCAGGACCAATAACATTGCAGGTTCCTCTTTGGATTTTATCAAGAATCTCTAAATGCATAGCTAGAGCACAAGGCCAGATGTGGCAGCAATATTCAAAGCAAATTCACTTTTTGTGCCAGTATCCATTATACTATCTGTGCCTCCTTTATTTATATAATCAACATTAAACTAAATCATAAGCACTGTTTTAAGTCAGTCTTCACTTCATTATTTCCCAGAAGTTTTTGAGATTAAAATTAATTCTCATACCAATCTTTTTCCTCTATTTGATGCACCCATTGAAACTTTTCAAGAAATGAGTTTACAAATGCACAGGTTGATTCATCCAACATTACAGCATTTATTTTAAAATTTCCAGTATTTTTTTTTTTTTTTTTTTTTATGTAAGATCATTTGTGTTTTTAATTAATTTCACAAATCTGTTTAGATTACTGTTGATGTGAAACTGAAGTTTTTTTGGGTTTTTTTTTTCATTAGAATATTTTCCTACTGTGAAAAAAACTGCTTTAGTTTGAGCAAGAAAGTCTGAATGAATGTAGAAATCTCTTGCTTATGGTTGTCTAAAACAAGGAATTTCCGTTATAATATTCCGTTTTTCTTTTTTTCTTTTCTAATGTTCAACAAGCAATCAAATCTGTATTCCTTCAAAGTTTTCGTTCTTTATGAACTGCATGATTTCTGCTTAAGCAATAATGATTAACAATTAGGAATATGTCACTTCTACAAGTCAATAAAATAAAAAAAGGTCTTCCTTTAGAAAAGGCAATGTGATAAGTTTTTATTTCAATTTTTATAGCTAAAATAGTTACATTTGTGCATAATAAATGTTTAACTATGTGACCATTTGGAGAAAGAATGCTTTCTCATTTTAACTTTTGTTTTATTTTCTGTACTAAATGGGGTGATGGAGTGCAATATAATCAACCTGTCGTGTGAATGGGACTTTTCATCTATAACAGCAAATATTTATAGTTTTAAGAATTATTACCCTTTGTTATACCTGTTGCCTTCTTTGAACATTGTGGACTGACACTACAGAATCACAAAAGAAAGAACTGCACCAGATAATGGAAAGCACAACACTTGAAGACTGTCAACAGCAACAACAACTAAAATAGCACATGTAACTTGAAGAGAAAATAATGACATATTCATGACATTGACATTCCACACTACTTCAAATAAAAGGTTAGGAAGGAAACCCCCATCAATACTGGGAAGTACAATAACAGCTACTAGACTTGATAAATCTTTTTTTCTGAAAAATTTTTGTAAAGGAAAGATTTTACGAATTTTGACTAACATTAGTACTGGCTGCTCGATCAATGAATGCCAAATGTAAATGTCTAATATTACTATTACCATTGGATTAAAAATTTAATGTCCTACTTGAATCTGGTTTCTACATTGCATGATGGGTATTTTCATTTAATATTTTACATTCCATGTACCTGTGACATTGTTCTATTTTTCAATTTTATTAACAGAAAAAAAAGTCTTATTATAATAGTTTTTATTTCTTTTCAGCTTTTTTTTTTTTTTTTTTTTTTTTTTTTTAAGAATTTGAGTAAAAAAAAAATTAAATATTTCTTTTATCTTGAAAAGGTACTATTTTTTTCATAGCAACAGAAAAGAAGAAATAAAACTAGACCTTAGCCCTTAACACTCTGCATTATTCACTACTTTCTTTTCCACTGCATTGTTTTTCAAGGCTTCTCTACTGCACTACTTAATTTCAGTCATGGTCATTTTCTGTTGCCATAGCAGGATATGACAACGCAACTGTAATAATCAAAAACAATTTTTTTCTTTATCTGAGTCACTTGCAGTGGCAGGATAAAATGTTTGCTTTGCAAGAAAAATCACCTCCAGTGTGTTAAATGTTAAGATTTCTCTCTATCTAAATAGGTGTTAATTGAAAATCATTCATTTAAAGTTATTTTTGTTATAACTGTCAAACTATAACATTATATGCTAGTTCGGTGTCTGTTTTAACTTTGGCAATGAATAATCCTGCACATCTGTTACAGCCACTGTTCAATGCCTTCTATCAGTTGATGTTAGATTTGTACATAACTTAATGGTAATGTATTATGACCTAATGTCTGAGAGTTTAGTCCTCAGTGTTAGGTAAGAGAGGACTTTTTTTCCTTTTTTTTTAAAATTAAGTTTTGAACTTTATAATTCTTGTGTGATGAGGCTCCAGGAGGGAAAAAATTCAATAGAAAATAAATCTGGTTATTTATTTATTTGAATGAACCAAAGAATTGTTGACAATTCATTATCCCATGATTACCAGGACTAAGAACTTGTGGATTAGGACAAAGTACAAGCTACACATCTCTGCATTTATTCTGTTGTTGAGTTCGGTTTCTTGTCCTTTTGTTCCTTGTGGCAATTTCATTATTTGTTATGCACAATTCCATATTGCGATGATACTTTCCATTAAGTTAGTATGGGATTACTAACATCATGACTCACAAAACTCTGTGTGTGTGTATATATATATATATATATATAGCAGCTATCTCTCTCTATCTTATATATATATATATATATATATATATATATATATATATATATAGAGAGAGAGAGAGAGGGATAGCTGCTTTCTCATGTAAAGTTGATAGACTTTTCTAAATGAGAGTCTACATACTTTGCTATCACATGTATTGTCATATTCTTTGTTGAATAAAACTTCACAAATAAATTTGCATTCTATTGCCTTTTGTCTATTTTTTTATTATTATTACTAAAACCATTGATGTCACCTGACGTCATAATTGTATCTCTGTTGATGCAACCACTGTGGCTGGTGAAATCTCCTTTGCAAAGCTATTCTTGGAAATGCACTTAACTCAGAATGTGTACAAATAGCTTTAAGACTTTTTTATCTTTGTGTTTTGGGCTTGCACACACACACACACTTCAAACTTCCTTTGATTTAATAAATATTTACTAAGATTAGCTTATTCTGACAGTCAGTTATGTGTCATGATACATGACTGACGAGGCAGATTTTTTCCCGCAGTAGGTTGCCACTTCTTTCTGCGGTAGACCAGTTGCCATCCAAGACTATAGAACCCAGTCTATCCTGCTATTTACCCATAGCTGGGAGAAGAGGAGGATTCATACCTTTCCCAAGGTTATTAGCATGTAAGTGAGAGTAATGGATTTGCCTAGAATTGGAACTCGGCTCCCCGATTCTTCAATCTGATCTGCTATCCATTACACTACCGTCACAAAAGCAAAATAATAAGAGAACTTACTAGCATTGGTTAGTGAGACCAAGTGACTTATTGCTCTACAGCATGATGTACACATATATTTTCATATTTTTTTCATTAGTATGTGTATAATATGCACATACGTATTTAAACACGTTTTGTTAAATTTATTGTATTTTTTCAATGTTCTTAAGTTAAAAAAAAAAAAAAAAAATTGTGGATCTTTTTTTTTCCAAGTACTTTCTACAGTCTCAGCCATTATCAATAACTGGATGTTGTCAATATAGCAGACAAGCTTTTGTTGACTACATCCTGGCACTTTTTTGTAAAGCTAGAATTCAAATTCTATTCAGATATATGAGTATGTGTTTTTTATTATATATATATATATATATATATATATATATATATATATATATATAAATCAAGTGACTTTTGTCCTCAATGTTGTTTTGCTTTTATGAATTATTTTCCTTGCACTGTTGGTGCTAGGTGGCAGTCGTGTTGAAGATGTCTACAAAATTGGGCATTAAAAAAACTAACTCTGTGAAAGAGAAAAACAATTATAATAATAATTTGAGAAAAAATATATTTAAAATGCTGTTATATTTTTATGGTATAGGTAAACTAGTTTATAATAAAATCTCTTGCTCATAACTCTTCTTCTTATTCTTCTTCTTCTTCTTGCCTATACCCAATTCCCCCCGGCCCCATGGTGCCACTTTTTCTTTTGGATTCCCTTTCAAAATTTATATTTCACTACATATAACTTTTGGATTTCTTTTAAATTAATCTCAGTTCACTTGGTCTACAAATGAAAAGCATGTCAAATCATAATTAAATAGTGCTGTAATTTTTGTTCAGTTCACACTTGCAATAACTAAGAGTGGTACACTGTTGCTTTTTTTTTTTTGTTTTTTTTGTTTTTTTTCTTAACACTTTTGCTGCTGTAGCCCTACTTAATACATCTTTACAAAACTTACTTTGTATGCTGTCAACCTATATATATATGTGTGTTTTCAAAACTGAAATATTGGCTATTAGTATTTGTGTTATAAACTAACTAGCACTGAGCGCTATTTCCAAATCAGTATAGGTATATATAGTAGCATACAATGCAATTTTTTTCATAATGTACTTTTATTATATTGTGTGTTGGGGTGTCATTTAGGTTACTAAATATACTGCAGAGTAACTAATCAAAACCAAAATGGCAGCATCCATGAGAAATCAGTGTTTTTATAGTCATTTATTTCCAGTAGAGGGTAATTTTCTATTTTTCTCAAAATGGGCCAACATAGCCAGGCAACAATGTTATAACAATACAGCAGCGACAGTGTTAAAATGAAATCGTCTAGTTGAAAGAAATTTTCACACGTATAAATGTATGCACTTTTTTTTTATGCACATATAAGCAAGGTATTAAATGATTAAATATATATTATATAAACTATTCCATCTGTGTGTAAATGTTTTCCCATTTGCTATTCATGTACCACACCAAAGACTAGTTACCCATATCAAAGCATGAGAGGCTGCTGAAAAGTTCTAGGTCAGACTCATTTACCAAAATCTGACCAAATATAAAAATTAAAAAAAAATAAATTTTTTAAAAATCTGTTGATTGAGCTGAGAACTTTTCAAGCATCCTCCCCTTCATAAAATGATGAGTGGGTGTAGGGAAGGAGATTGAAGAGCGTTTTCATAATTTAGAGACTGCTTATTATTTATTTTTTTATTTATTTTTTTTTTTTTTTTAGTATTGGGGATAGATGAAGCACATTATTGTTTCACTTCAATCAACAAAGGAAAAGGAAATCTAGAAAATGTTCAGGTTCAGCTTTTTATAAAAAAACTTAAAGAAAAAACAATTTCATTAAAATCAGGATTTGAACTCTCAAATCTTTCCATTGTAACTGAAGCATTTAATTTTTTTTTTATTATTTATTTTACTCCTATCTGGAAATTTAAAAATGCTGTCTTTGCTAGAAAATGCTGATGGCATTAAATTACCAAAAATCCAAGATCAATGTCATAATGTTGAAATATTTATTGATTTCAATGAAAAATCAAATTGAACATAAAATTTAATTTAATAAATATAAATATAACAGCTTTGAAAATTATTAAATCAAATATCATTCTTATCTGGTGTACTTTGATGCATGTATGTATGTATGTATGTATGTATGTAGTAAGTGATCTTCAGACCACTGTCTGAAGATTGCTTGAGGTGTGAAGCTGATAATCACTATGCAGTATTGATTCTTATGACCACATCATCTAATAACTATAAATGTTCTACCACCAATATTGAGCACTCTTCCCCAATAAATATAGCAAATTTTAAACACACACACACACATATATATATATATATATATATATATATATATATATATATATAATGTTGTGTGTATGAGTCATGTATATCCAACATTGTTCAGTCACTAAAATCTCATCTTAGTATAGTTGCAATTGTTTTGGCCAATCTGTTAATCACCTCTAATTCAGTGGTTAAGAATTTCTATTGTCAGTTTTCGTTTCTGTATCAAAGTGGTTTCCTTTTTTCATGGATTACACCTTATGTGGGCTAAAGACTGAATCTGCCAAAAACCTTGGGCTGACAACAGCTATACAATGTTGAATAAATCATGTCTCTTCTTTGTTTTTGTATTTTGTTAATCCTGTGTTGATCCTAATATACTTCATTTGTTTCTTTGTGTAATTGATCAAAATTAATGATTTCTCTTCAACCTTGCTGTACTTGACTATGTTGGTTATGGTTGTCTTGGAAGCTGATGTATTCAAATCAGATGTTCAGTCATTCTGAATGAATATCTTTGATGTTGGCTTGCATTTATTTATGTAGTAAACCACATTTCTTTTGCCAGACTGGATATTCTGCATTGTAAAGTAAACATCTTTCTCTTCCCAAACCAATTTTTTCTCACTGACATTCTCCTTTTTTATGTTTATTAACTCAAAGATACTTTTAGCATTCTGTTGAATCTTTTGATGATAAAAAAAAACTCCCTTCCAAAACTCATTCTTGAATTGCAAGTGTTCATAATTCATTGTTTTAAATTCACATACAACTCTTTCAACTTTGCCATGTCATTGTTGATACCTGGACTTTCATTACAGTAAACTTATTTTCTTTTAAAAATTTACAATTCACAGATACAGCTTGATAGATATAGACATCTCAACATGATATTGGCATAAATTTTACAAATTTTGTAAATAATTAAAATAATTTATGCTGTGTGGATAATTTTGTGCTTAATATTTTAATGTAGTACTTATAATGTTACTGTATTGAATAAAATGTTTCTGAAATAGATTGAGTATTCATTCAATGTCTAACCTCATTTTTTTTTTAATCATTTCACCCCAAGCAAGGCAATAAAGCCACTAAGATGCAAGGTGTTACTATACGATAAACATTATTAAGGAGAGAGAGAGAGAGATCTATAAAAGAACAAGAATTAAAAAGACCAAAGATAATGATTGACATTGCATATACATTTTTTTTTAAGATCAAAGTTAATTGGAAAGCCAGAAACTAGAAGAGTTCCACAAGCAGGAGGTGCAAAAGAAGAAAATGTTAGCATAGAACTTATGGTTATATGTAGCCATTTCAACTGTAAAAGGATGAGACTGTGTCGTCAATCTAGTGCTGTGCTTAAATTCATAAAGTCTAGGTATCAAAGAGGAAAGCTCATCACAACAATTGACTTGAAAACATTTATAGAAATGCAGAGGGAACTGATCAGTTTTGCTATTAAGACAGGCGTAAATAATTGTGCCATCAACATAGAAACTGATTTGAGAACTGATGACATCAGGAAAAATATGAGTCCAAGAATAGAGCCCTAGGACATGCCTGCATTAATCCAAAAACATCTAAAAGTGTGGCCATTCAAGATGACTTGAATCAATTTCAACTTGTGAAGAAGACCAGCATGCCAAACCCTGTCAAATGCCTTTCAGTTATCTAAAGTAACAGCCCGAGCTTCACCATCTCTATCTATAAAAGGCAGGATGTGTGTGTGTGTGTGTAACGAATGCATGGCCGCAATTTTCGATGGATTTGCACCAAAATTTACATGCACAAAGTTAGCGAGAAGGCCAAGACTGACTTTGCATTTCCCAACTCCTATTGATAGTGGAAATGATCGATTTTTTTTTTTTCATGCTTCTATGGCAGTTTTCATGTAGTTTGCAGCCATTTTCTACTGGCCAGAGTGAGAGCCTATAGCTGGCTGCCACGAATAGGCAGGAAGATTCTATTGGCCAGCATGAGAGCCAACAGCTGACTGACACGAATGTTAACTAGCACAAAAAAAAAATCAATAGCTGCATTCGTCACAAGTGGGAAAAATTTAAATCTGCATGGCACTGTACTCCAATTGGCTCATTCGCTTGCTTTTTAAACTCAACATTGATTCTGATTCAAGAGAACTGAGTTGGTGTGAAAAGTATTTGTTGTTAACATTCTTTTTTTCATTCGGTTTTTCCAGTTCTTAGTCCTTTTTAAAGCTGAACGTTTTGTGTTCATTTTGTTTAGTTCTTTTTCGAACAGATTTAATGTTTACTATAGAGCTTACAAAAAATTTGCAGTGTGAGATAGGCAAGAAGTAAGCCATGTAGCAGCATCAGCAGGGCAAAGGGCACTCCTTTAAAGACAAGGAAAGGCAAAAATATTTTAAGTCAAGTGATAGCGATTGCTGTATGAGTCGTACAATTTTTGAATCAAGCATGGGCAACGCCGGGCCATGCTGCTAGTTCTTATCTAAAACTTTATAGACTTTTTCAGCAAGAACCATTAATATGTCAGCATTTAATCTAGAAAAGCAAAAGCCATATTGCTTATCTGAAAGAAGACCCAGTGAGGTGAGAGGTTTAACCAATTAAAAGTTGATTAGAGCTTCTAGTACTTTACCTAAGAGAGCTAGAAGGCTGATAAAAAGGATTAAATGGTTCTTAAAGACTGAAACTGAAGAAAAGGATTTCCAACAAGTAGGAAAGCAAGAAGCAGCAAGGCATTTATTATAGAGTTTGGAGAGCACAGGAGCCAATTTAGGAGAACATTTCTTAAGGACTATTGCAAGGATATCATCAAGTCTATTTTGTGGGGATCCAGTTTAGAGATGATAGCAGAAACAATGGACAGAATTTTAGTTAGGCAAAGATATATGAAGATTAGAATTTGGAAAGAATTTACACTTTTGAAAAATGTGAGAATTTGAAAAATGAATTATTTTAAATGAAACTGATTGTACCTTGCAGATAATTTTTCAACTTGCTGTAAATTCTTTGGTTATTAAAATCCTGATATAAATTTGTGTGCGTTAAAAATGGAATGATACCATCAACTGAATGTGTACACAAAAGAAGAAAATAAACTACCATTTTTTTGTCTTGTATGTTTAACTCTGACAACAAGAATGAAGCTCTGTACTTTTTATTCTCAATGAAACTGAGTATATATATATATATATATATATATATATATATATATATTTTTTTTTTTTTTTTTTTTTTTTTTGAACTTATGAATTGCTTAAATTACCAGAATTGTTTATATGGGGTGGTTTTGAAAAGATCTTGAATTAGGATTGTCCTGGCAAACTCATTGCAGCCACATGAGAGAAAGCTGGATGGTAACAGTCTTTGAGTTAACAAATTGTTCTCACCATTTTTAAGTGGTTGGTCACCTTGAACACTCATCCTCTTGAAATGTGGATGTAACTTAAGAAAAGAAAAACATGCGGAACTTAAAGAATATTCATCAAAAGCCTGGCAAGCATTCCAAGTGACTTGGTAACAGATTTAGTAAGCTTCATGCAAAATTTGATGCAGACACGTTGACTGAATTTGTTGAACATCATAAAGATTACAGATCTGTTTTAAAACAACATTAGAAAACTTTGCATAATAATTGAACACAAGTAGGTGGCATAATGTCTATTGGCAAACTGACTTCGTAAGCTGAGCACCAATGAACAGTACCAATCACAGCATGTACAGTCCAAGAAATTTCCAATATCATCTTGAAAATCATGAAAACATTTTGAATATATTCTAACTCTAAATACACAGGTCTCACTCTCTTAACTTAGAGATGTATTTCATTTTTATTCTATAACAAAACCTAACTAAGATATTATTATTAAAACTAAAAATACCCATTTCAGTTTTCCTATTTTCATTTTCTGATTAATCTTAATTCTTAATGATTGAATAAGTTCATGGTGAGTAATACATCCATAGAAATTTCCCTCGCATCGTTAAATATTTGAACTTAACAACTTTAACAAATATTACAATAACAATCATAAATATGAATGTTGGTTGTTATTTAAAGAAGTAAAAGGGTACAAATGAAAAGATTTGAAATTGACAACTTTTCCATTTCACTGAAACAGACATTAAACACTTGTTTTTCCTTCTTTCTTTCATTGTCTCACTGAAACCAAGTAGCAACTTTGATACACCTTTCTGTCTTTCCACATGATCAAAATGGAATACTCCATTATTTATGAGGTATTGACAAGGTGTAATAGTCATACTAAGGGAGGGACAAGCAGAATTCTAATATAAGAAATCATAGGGTAATGGGGAATGAAGAGACTTGAGTTTGGTGAATTTGTTTTACATTTCTGATAGTTTTGCAATTATTCCAATCAAATATCCTAATTAGATAAATTATTATTTTTGTTTTTTTGCTTGTTTTTTTTTTACATGTTGGATTTTGATAAGTTTTATATTTGTGTATTGGTAGAGAAGAAAATTTGATTTTCTTTTTTTTTCTACTTCTGTTTCTCTCAATGCAAGAGTTACTCTCAGACTCTGGTTCATAAAAAAAGGCTAAAAATTCTTTGTAAATTTGTACATTAATTAGTAAAATTTTCCTATTGTATCAGTTTTTCTCACAAACTCCATGTGTGTATTGAAGATAGAAAGATTAACTATTTTGCAACTGGCTGAAGTGTTTCTCTTTGAATTTGTCTGGTTAGGTTTGATTATTGACAAAAAAAACAGATCATACTAGCTGGAAAAAAATAATACTCTGTTGTTAATAACAAAATTGTCAGCTTGCTTTTTTTTTCTCTCAGCTTACAACAACAGGATTAATGCTGTAATGAGGAATAACAATAATCTGATGGTAATTGTTGGTTGCCACCCGATATGACCATCAGAGTGGCTTTGCTGTATAAGCCATAGTAGGAAAAAAGGTGTGAGACATGTGTGTGCTCTTCTGTGGATTAGCCAACATTGAGATAACAGTAATTCCAGTGGATGGATGTAGCTGTGAATTCTTTAAGGCACATTTCACTCTCTTTGACTGTGCCAGCTATTGACTAGCATTGATATTAAACAACAACATGATGATGATGATGATGAAATGAAGGGGGGGGGCTGCATTAAAATATAACACAATACTTGTATCTTCATTATTTAACATTTTATTCACTTCAATCATTTACTCTTAATCAATCTGTAGTGTGAGCTTCATTACCAATTCATGGACCTTACATTCTGCCTGTGATGTGTGAGACACTGCCCATCATATATATTTCAGGCTGCCCACTTTCTCTGATGGTGTTTTTTTTTTTTTATATATCCATCTGTCAAAGATTCTTGTACCCACACCTGCAAACTGGATGCAGGTGTGAAGTCCTGTACTTTTGCTTTCAGTGACCAAGAATAACCCCATGTCAACCTTGCACCTGACTTCCTTTGACGCGTCTGGAGCGAAATTTGAGTGCGGTGTCTATTCTGACGCAAAACTTCATGGAGATAGAATATAAATCCCTGTTCTCTGATAGATGAAGAGAAAAAGAAAAAAATTATTTCACTTCAAAAGTGAGATAAAAAAAAGTGTGGATGTTCACTTGACTCTGCTTGTATGTAAGCGCAATAATTTAACTTGCTATTTTACTTAATGAAGTTTAGTTTTATCACAAAGCCACCTGCATGGGGCACCCAATGAAATCAAACATTCTAGTAATGCAAGACATTTTCCTTAAAGATTACACCGTAACATGGTACCCAAACTTTTATCTGTATCCTTTTTCTAGGTGGGGTGGCATGAATTAACTTCAGATATAAGTTTATGATTTTTTTTATGATGAAATGTTTCTTTGCTCTCCTCATCTTCAACTCTGAAGTATTTTCTTATTATTGGTTGGCTATCTGTCAAAATGGAGGGCTGGTAAAATTAGCAGCAGAATCAAACACTAAAGGCGCCAAACACTGGATTATGACAAGCAGGATACAAACAAGACTGCCACACATACAGGATGAACACTGCCAAGACACCAGAAGCACAAACACAAATGAATTTCAAATCACACTAGGGTAACGTGGATTGAAATCCTTGGTAATGCATGGCAATCACATTGTACAGTCAATATGGCATGTTGACTCCTACTGCCTCTTATTGGAAAATATACCAGTTTTTATAGAGCCTAAAACTTGATTGGTTGGCTAACAGAATAATTTGCATAGCTAACACCACTCAGCTCATCATCCTAATTAATTTATAGGGAAGCTGGTAGACACTTTTTTCATAACCAAATGTTCCTGGGTTCATACCAGCTCCATTCTGGCAGAGCAGCTACTTGTTTTTTGCAAAGATAGCACACTAAACATTGTCCCTTTGACCAATGGCAGAGGGTACCATTAACAGTAGTAGTAAGCGGCTCTGTCTGCATTTCATTTCTACCACAGAAATGATTGTTAATGAGATAGATTGGAAAATGAAGGTGATACGCGAAGGAAAGACATTGTCAGCAAACCAAACTGAAAATTTGCTGAATTTTATCTATGGCTGCTGATATGAAACACAGAATGCTAATAACTTGGACACAAGACCACATCTTGGGGTTATTGAGTTAATAGAATGTTGTGGGAGGGGAGTAAGTGTGTGTGTGTTTCTCCTTTTCAGTTATCAATTAATTGAACTTGTGATAGTGGAAGCTGACCGCTTTTTCTTAATTTTTCATTTTTTGTTTTTTTTTATGCCCCAAGCAAGGCATGAAGCCACTAGGATGCAGGGGGTGCAGAAGATTTGGAGCGAGAGCAGATAGGAGAGATAAAAGAAAGGATGAGGAGAAGGATAGTGGGTAGATCAAGGTAACTGGAGATGTCGATTGACATTACATTTGAATAGTTGGAGATTATAGCTCTCAGGGAAACAGTAATTGGGAAGGGTGTTCCACAGGCGAGATGTGCGAGGTATGAAGCTGTTGGAGTAGAAGAGACGGCTACATTTAAAAGTTTCTACAGTGTAAGGGTGGGAGCGAGATTCCAGCCTCATAGGGCGCTTGAATTCATGGAGACTGGGAACCAGTGAAAGCAGCTCATCGGAGCAATTACCATGAAAGTATTTGTAGAAAAGACAGAGAGAGGCGACGGCGCGTCTGTGAGAGAGTGACTGTAGACGAGACGCCAGATCAGGGCCAATTATATTATTACATATCCGTCTCTGGATCTTGTCAAGAACTCCGAGGTAGACAGAAAAGTGTGTTTGATAATTGTTTCTATGTTCAAATTTAAGCAGCTATTTAATGCTGTCTTTATTGTTGGCATCACTATTATCTGGCCTTATAAATGGTTACCTTTTTAATACTGACCCGATAAAGTATTGCTTAACTTTAGTCACTTACTAAATACATTTTAACAAAATATTTCAGTTAACAACTGCAAATCATTTCTTATAAAAATGTCTCATTTATACGTTTTTTAATATTTAAATCTGAATTTGTGAAAACGTGAAGTGTATTTTTGTTTGTCTCTTGCTTTGAAGGTAAATGCATGGGTCACATAATGGATATGGTCTCCAAATGAGATATTGGAGAGCTGAGTTTGAATTCCAGCTGTGCAAATACCTTTAGGAAGGGTATGAATCCATTTCCCCCTTAGCTATGGGTTAAATAGATAGGATTTGTGTCTGAAAAAATTCTTATTCTCAAAACAAACATTGTTAATGCAATATTCATTCTAAAAAAAAATTTTTTTTTCTTAAATTGCACATATTTCAGCTTTAACTAACCCACAGAGAGTTGATAAACAATAAAAATCTAAACAGTCTTTTGAAGTTTGTTCTAATTAAACAATCTGAGAAAAGAAGAAACAACTGTTAAGCTATTTTTTTAATTATATATCAGTTATTTATGGCCATCTTTTTCTTCAACCTTGAGGTATTTTCCTTTGTCTGAATCAAATTCTTTAAAAAATGTCTGGATTATATCAAAGTGAATGGAGAAAGAACTTATATCTTTAATTATTCCTATTTTTATTCTTTCTTTCTTTTTTTTTTTTTTTCATTTTTTACTGATTTTTGTGTAAGATCAAGAAAAGAAGTCTTGAAAAAAAACAAATATCTCAAACATACAAATTAAAATGATATAAATACTTTTATAAAATAGTTGAAAATAGCCTGAATGAATAGATAATTTACTTTTTTTATTGACATCTACTTGCATGGATATTCCAGAGTCTTAAAGAAAACGTGCCTTTCAGCATGGTTTGAACCTGTATCCTTCTTATATAAAAAAAATGTTAGATTATAAATAAAATCCATTAATTCCTTAGAAATTTCTTTGTTTATGTTTTGGGCACAAAAATAAAGTCAGTAAATGTGTTTCAGAAGGTCTCAATGAGAGATTTGTATTTCTTTAAAAGGATCATTGAGCCATGCTTTCCTGTGAGGTCTCCCGTGGCTGAGCAGTCTAAAACAAACCTGGTTCAAAGTTGTTTTCACCAATATGGCGTAGGTGCAGGTTTAAACCCTGTCTAAATACACAATATCTTATAATTTGCTTTACCAAAAATAAATAACATTTTTCATAGTTACTGTTTGAAATTCTCGAATGGGGAGTTGTTATATACATTCAGACTAATGACCTCATCTTTATTGTTTCAACCATTGTGCCATCCAGTCTTTGTCAGGTTTCGGTCTGATTTTTCCCTAGTAAAAATCTTACTGCCTTTAGCATTTGCTGTGGTATAATTATATAATTATGAATATGAATATCATAATATATATATATATATATATATATATATATATATATATATATATATATATATATATAAATATATATATATTCTATGGTTATAATTTATTACATTGGAATCATAATCACGATCCAATTCATTAGACCTACAAATTCAAAAAGATATATATATATAAAATTTGATTAAAAAGAATTGACAAGGTCTGTCTAATTTTATATTATACTAGCAGTAGAGCCCGGCGTTGTCTGGGGATATAACAGTAAAAGATAGATCAAGTATCCACTATCATAAAGACTGAAAAATAAAATTGACAAAGATTATTGTTTAAGGTTGACGGACACGCATGTCTTAATTAGTTTTATTTTTTTTATGAATTGGTCAAACTCAAACAAAAACATTGTTTTCAATCGTTATGAGTCTCTACCGATTGAATAGAATTTTATTATAAACAATTGTCTTGTAAATGGAATTTTAAAGCATTCTGAATGTAAAAATAAAAAAAAAAAGTGTGCAAGACAATAAGAAACACTACAAAAAAAAAAAAAAGTGAAGTCTTGTTGAAATCGGTTGAAAATGTAGGTAGCCTTTCTGTAATCTTTTAGTTTTACAATTTATGACTTTTTACTTATTGAATACAGTAAAAAAATTGCATATTTTGCTTGTGGTGATTCATAATTAGAATTCTGATTTGAATATATTTTCCACTCATTGTTTCTAATACAAAAAATATTAACTTTATTTGGGTTTATTAATTATGATCTAACAAATCTTATTCATTTAGTAGCCTTTCTGTAATAATAATCTTTTACAATTTATGATTTTTACTTATTGAATACAGTAAAAAAATTGGACACCAAGTGTATTTAAAGTAGTTTCCCGTTCCGGTTATTATTTTTAGTTAGGACTTGTATATGTTTAGATTTCATTATCTTTCCCTAAAGATAAAAAATTTATCCAATGTTTGTATTCGTACAATCAGTAGAGATCGTTAGATTATTGTTTATGGTTGATGGACACGCATGTCTTAATTAGTTTTTTTATTTTTTACGAATTGGTCAAACCCAAACTCAAACAAAAACATTGTTTTCAATTGTTATGAGTCTCCCGATTGAATTTTATTATAAATAATTGTCTTGTAAATGGAATTTTTAAAGCATTCTGAATGTTAAAAATAAAGAAAAAAGTGTGCAAGAGAATAAGAAACACTACCTGTCAAAAAAAAAAAAAAAAAGTGAAGTTTTGTTTTATCGGCTGAAAAATATAGGAAATGGCCCCATATTTAAAGGAACCCACACACACACAAACAACCCGATGTGAGTTGTCCCCTTCCATTTTCACGATGTCTCTTAATCATGTTTTCAAATTGATTTTGTGGAAAAACAATTATATTTTTCCCATTTTTGGCGCTGTTAGAACCACCACAAGGTAATTTTATGTAGTCCTGTGAAGTTTTGTTGAAATCGGTTGAAAAATGTAGGAAATCCGATCCAATATATAAACGTTACAGACACACACACACAATCTGCGTTTTATAATAAGTAAGATTTTTTCAATTTTCGGGTAACATGTTGAGTATTGTGCTCAAAGTTCTTTTTATCTGACCTCATTCTCAATAGCCATTACACAAGATATCACACTATACGATTTCAAACGTCCAGCTTTCCAAAAATAGGAATTTTAACTACCACACAGACACCACATCGGTTCTTGATAATGACTGCTGAGTACTTGAGCAAACAATGACAGAATATGAACTTCAGACAGTTTATCCCTAACTCTGAGCACAATACTCAACACCTTATTTGAAAATTGGAAAAATATAATAAAAAGATTAAACAGACAAACCTTGTCATTTCTTTTTAATCAAACTTGTTTGGATGAATACTTTCTGCCTAAATATAACTTTATATGTAGGGGGTGTGTGTGTGTGTGTGTGTGTGTATATATATATATATATATATATATATATATATATATATATATATATAACATCATTTTTAGTGGATATCATATTTGAATAGATACTGTTTGTTTATTTATTAAACAGCATATTTATTTTCATCTACCGGCCAGAATATGCAAGATATCTTATTATAAAAATATTAATTCTCCGATTTTTATAAGAAGATTTCTCAAATATACAGACCTGTAGATGTAAATAAATAAATATACTGCTTAATAAGTAAACAGATCATCTACTCAAATATGGATATCTACTAAAGATAACGTTTAAACAATAAAATAAAAACATGTTGGATTAATAAATGAAAATCCATTCCTAAAAATATGTATTTTTTTTTTTTCTGTACAATATTAAATCATCTGATTTGTTGTCTGTAGTCTGTTTTTTTTTTTAAATGTGTTTCATTATGTAAATAAATTTTGTTAGCTTTTATAAAAAATAATCTTAATGATTTTTTTTTTTTAATCTTTTTTAGTTGTCTGATGTGGTGAGTATTTTGCAGTCAAAACGGTGGACTGTGGGTGATCTTATGGGCACCATCCATGACTTTTGTAGCCAGGCCCTTGAACAACTCGACACAGAGGGGGTAATCACATTGGATCTGTTTGAGGAGGTCATCATTGCTGCTCACCGTACTCACAAAATCCTTGCTGCTGCGACATCAACTGCATCTGCTTTGGGCGTAACAGAGAGTACTTCTTTTGAAATGGACATCTCCAAATCTCTTGATGCTGGTGCCCTTACCCCTTTGACCCTGGGTCATACAGCCACTCCTGATGCTGATCTGAATGACTGTCCTCTCTCTGTTGATCTCTCTCCTGTTCTCTCTATTTCTCCTCCTATGTCGCCCCCATTGTTTCCCAACAGAACAGCAACAACTTGTGAAAATCATCCTGATTGATGGAGCAGCACTTGTGGACAAATCTGCATCATTTCAATTGTTGTCATCAATTGGAAACTGGAGAGAAAAGCAAAACTGTCCTGAGAAGGAAATCCAAAAAAAGAAAAATACTTTTCTTAAGATAATCAAAAGCAAAAACTAAATTCTTTAAATTTCCTTCTTTATGTTTCTTTTCCTCCTCATCTTTCCCCCCTCCCTCCTAGAATTTACAAGCAAATAGGCAAACGCTGACCAAGAGATACTAATTCATTCAAAAAGAATCGTTTACTTTAACAAAGAAAAGAAAAAAATCGATTGCTAAATGCAGTCTTTGAATGGACTGATTTTTAACATAAGGACACTGATATTCACAGACAGATAAAGGCTCTCTTTCCATCTTATTTTTAAATTTTCTTTCTTCTTTTTTCTTTTTTTCTTTTCTTTTTTCTTTTTCTTTTCTTTTTCTCTATTCTCTTTTTCCTCTATTCTCTTTTTTTATTTTCTTTTTTCTACTTTTTCCTCTTTCTCTCTCTTTCTTTATCCCCTCCTTTTTATTCTCACAGACAGACTAACAAACAGTACGAAAATAGAAGAAAAAAAAATCTTCATATTGACTGACATAGATCTTTGTACAAACAGAAACTGCATTCATATTTTTATCCAAACTGTTAGGCCAACTGACTGATCTTTTTGATCAGTTTTGGGATGATGTACAAATGAGAGTCGTCGTTCTCAGCTTTAGGGAAAAGTGATCCTGATGTCATATTGACATACACTTGAGATGCAGTCAGTGGAGTTTTGTGCCTATTAACATTTTTTTTTTTCTTTTTTAGTGTGGGAGAAAAGAATGAGGAAGATGATGACAATGACAGACAGAGACAAAATTAAAATGTGAAAAAAAAAAAAAGCCAAGAAAACCCAAATCCACCCCAGCCAAACCAAATGTGACTAATTGTAGCTGCACTACATTGTCATGTGGTCGTCTTTGCTAGCATTGTGTGATCAGTCATTGTGGGCTCTTGCTATCCTTCAGCAGCCAGACTTGTGGCAAAAACATACCTTTTTTAATATTTTTTTTAAGCTCTAAATGAACATGAATAAATTATGAATGACATCAACCAATAAAAACTGAAAAGGCAAATGCAGAAGCAGGGATTTCTTACAAAGTTTTTTTTTTTTTTTTTTTTTTCCTTAAAATAGAAAAGTGTATTTTTGTGGGATCAAAAGTAAGTTATTTTTCTGAATCTTTTTTTTTTTGTTTATTTGTTTCTTTCTTATTCCCTCCCCACTCTCTCTCTGAAGAGATTTTCTTCTTCCCTCATATTTTAACATGTATTATTCTTTTCTTCTCTCTCTATTTCTCCCACATTTTTATTCTCTCTCTTGTTTTCTCACATATTTTAAATATTTTATTAATATTTACCAAGATAATTTTTTTAACATCATAAATATTTTTTCTGTCTATTTTTATTTGGTTCCATACCTAAATTTTTCTTTTCTATCCATGCAAAATTGTATCAATTTCAAGTGGGGAAATAACTTGTCGAATATAGCAAATGCATTTTGAAGAGGAAAATTCCAACAAATTTTTTCTTCAAATTTATAGAAAAATATCACTAAACACTCAAAGGTTTATGAAAAATAACTTAATCCCTCTCCAGTTTTATTTTCTTTGTCTATAGTACAATTTACAAGATTGTCCTTATTAAATATACAGTTTTGGTCTATGTGGATGCAGAGTTGCGACAATAGTTGTGATTGTTATTAAATAAATTTATATTTTCTCTTATTAAATTTCCTATGTATTTTTTTAAGTCTTAAGAGCTATACAAATTTTAAATATGTACTTGCAATATAAAACTGGAAAAAAACAAAAAAAAGCATGTTTTTTTTTTTTTTAGTCACATTTTAATTTTTATTTTTAGTCACATTTTAATTTTTTTTTTTTTTTTTTTTAAATTAAAAAAAAAAATGATTGGTTTAATTCGTTTTGTTTTATTTATATTGGAAGATTTTAGGTATGTTTTTTTATTATTTTAGTCATTTTAAATTTTATAGAATAATTAGTTTCATTTTTATTTTGTTTATTTTAAGTTTTTTGTTTGTTCTTCCCTTCTCCAACTCCAAAAAAAGTTCTTATTACATTGTTTATATTTCTTGGTAATTTATTTGGTTTTGTTGTCTTCCACCCCCCCCCAACTTTTAATCTTTTATTGCATGCTTAACTTATTTTTTATATTTTAGTTTTTTTGTTTTAATTTCTCTAATATTTTTGTTGCTTTCTATCTGCCACATGTTTTTGACATTTGTGGTCCCAGTGATTCCTACTTTTTGTCCAATCCTTGGTACTGCCTCTTTGCCTGGCCGCGCGCGTGTGGCACACCACTAACCCCCACCCCCTTACCCATTGCAATAGTCCTCTGCTGCCAGAATTCCAATATTAACCCTGCCCGTTCCTCTTCCCCATTAAAAGAAAAAAAAATAATAATATTAATAATTTTACGTTTTTTGGAACTAATGAAGAAGTCAATTTTAAATTGTCTGCTTCTTTATTTTTGGCCAGACTTAATGCCAGTATTTCTAAAATAGTAAAAAAGAAATTATATATTAAAAAAAAAAGAAAAGGAGAATACAAAAAAAAATGAAAAAAAAAAATGAGCAAAATTGGAATCCCTCCTTGTATCCAGTATTTTCTGGACTGTCATGCCTAATATCCGTGTACCATAAACTGACTGCTTTGCATTCTGACACTACCCCCCCACCACTCAAAACAAAATAGGAGGAGGGCTTCATCATTTATAATGTTAAGAAGATTCACTGCACAATCAGTTTGTGGTGGAATAGGAAAAGGCAATCAAAATATTATGAATGGTCAGAAGTGGCCAGTCATGAATGGTAGGCTTGTATTATAGTAATAATGTATAAATTGAGATTATCATTTCTCAGGTGTTGTGTTTTCATTTGATATTGGGTGAGCCAATAAGTCTGCAGCATTTTTTTCCCTTTCAAAAAGAAAAAAAAATGATCTTTATTTCTACTTTCTACATTTTTTGTTTCCAGTATCATTTCCCATTATTTTTAATGCTTAAGAATTCTTGGTGTGTAATGGAAATATCCAGTTTTTAAACTAAAATGTTATAGAACCATGAATACATTAGTTGTAAGTTATTTTGTATGAATTATCAGCAATTAACTCAGTAAGTATTAGTATTCATCAATTGTGACTGTTTATTAGTTTGTCAGACACAGAATCCCAATATTGATATTTCATGTGACAAGACTATCTCTGTGGCCGTAACCAAGATTTCTGGTTTGTACAGATGTGTAAATTGGTACTGTGTTTGAGAAAGAGATACTTCTTAGGTAACATTTAAAAAAAATTAAGTTTGACTTTAAAAAAAAACTGAGAAGGAAAAATGCTGCAGAATTATTTGCTGTTCTATAATGTCTATTTTATGTTGGTATTGGGGTAAGGAATTGACATTTTGCTAAAAGAATGTAGTGTGATGGAAAGAAAAAAAAAACTAGTCCCCAATAGAAGGAAATTTAGTTAATTTGTCCACTGAAAATTGTTGGATTCTTCTGTTTCTAAAATAAATTCATTCTTTTTCCAAAATCTGACTTGTAAATGCAAAGTTGAGTTATCTGGTAAGCTAATGTTTACCCAGATGCCATGGACATGTATCTAGCACAACTCCATCGTACTGCAATATTAACTCTTAATGTCCTTCACAACTCAATTTGACACAGTACTGCATTGACAGGACACTCCAGAAGTGCATGCTAGAATACAGATCATATTCACCTTGTTGACATTTGTTTTAAAAGTGATGAAGTCTATAAGGAAGAAAACTCATTTCTCTTCCTCTAGTTTTTGTTCCCATTCTGTAATGTGTACATTCAACGTCATTGCTGAATTTTCAACAGGATATTAAGAGCTGTATGTAACGGGGTGGGGTGGGGTTCTTATTTGCCATTAGATATGGTATAGCTGACACTGAGATCAACTTGGCTCCAACTCCCAAATTCTTACAGGAACATGTTGAATTTTCACTTTTCATTATTTCACATCAAGACAAAAATAATTACTTATTTTTTGTTTATAAAAAGAGTGCAAGAAATGAACTTCAGTTTCCTTTTAGCAAAGCATATTTTTTTAAAAATTATTCTGGCTTAGAATTAAGTTTAATAGCTGCTGACTGTTTGCAATAATATACTGAATAATTCTAAGTGGCATGAGCAGTAAATAATAAAATTTATGTCCGTAATTATAAAGATTTTCTATTATGCATAACTGATTAACATGACTACATTTTGGGTGCATCAGATGTATTTTCATTTTTGCAGACCTTTACTCCAAAACTTATTTCATATGTATATGTAAAATCTGAATTTTTTATTTATTTTTTATATTAGACCAACATGTCAAAAAAATGATGTTAGATTACAAATATATGAATCCCATTATATCTATCGACACCCAGTCTGATAATGGTATAGCAGGTACATGCATCACAGACAAATGTACGCAATGTGGTGACAGGTTTTGATAGGAGTAGTGCATAACCTTGCAGGTGGGACCCAGTTAGAAATACTTTCAGGTTGAGTAACCTAGTCTGTTCAGAGGTTGAGTAACCAAATTTGTTTCTGAACGTTCCCAAATATCTAGATCTGACTCCAAAGTTGCCTTTGTTGTGTCATTCTTCAAACTTTGAAAACAAACAAAAAAAAAATACAACCTTGTCAACATTTATTTCTTCTTCTACTTATAGTAATATCATCATCATCCTCATCAATATCATCAGTACCATTCTGCTGTCCCTTTCGCTTTCAACAATTACGGTGCTAGATGCAGGTATTGAGATTCTAGCAATTTGGGGAGATTATGTGAAAGTGGTGAAGCTGCTCATAGAATTTGGCAAATGGGAGGAAAGTTTAAAGAGTGGACGACCATAAATTGTTGAGTGTGGTGATTTAAAATGCTTATGAGGGAAAAATCCAACCATCAAAAATTTTTATAAGAGCAACAATCGTTGAAAGATGCTATATAAAAATAAAATGGTGCTAATGTCCTCAGCCCAACACACTTCCTTTAGTATTTATGTTTGGTTTTTAAAATACAGTCTGTGGTAAGTTGGTTGGGCTGAGAACATTTCAGCACCTCCTCATTTGTATGTGCAATGGATTATATTAAAAGAAAAATGGTTTATCCTTATCCCTTATTGCACTATACTACTCAATGTTTCATACATAGGGAGGCATATATAAGGAGTGGGGTGGATTTCTGAGAAATACTATTAGCTTAACTTGTGGTAGTGATTATAACTAGTTCAATATTTTTCAATATCAGTTTTTAGTGTTTGCAGAAGTCCATTAGTTCGCTTCTATGATATTATAATAGTAACTACTGCCATGAACTGCTCCCCCACCTTCCCCACATTTTTTAATGAATATTGGCTATCCCACTATCTTTCCTGTAGTCATGGAGAGTTATGATAAACACTCCCAAGTTTATGCCTGATGATTGCCTCATGCATGAAACTTTGAATAGTAGCATTCTGTAGGGAATAAGGATTTACTGGATTTAATAAATATTTTAATTCTGTTCTTTTACATTGTACACTGTTCCTTTTACTATCAGTACTCACTGTGCACTACATATTATATCTTTATATATATATATATATATATATATATACACACACATACACACACACCTCCCTCGAAAGACTAGCTAAAGAATGTGCATACATGATGAAAAAATTTGCCAAACTTATTAAAAACAAAGCTTTAGCATCAAAATCTTTATTATTAAGAAAAAATACCAAAGGAGTTTTTTTATTATTAAATTATATTTTTTGACCGTTTTTACAATGTTTGAAATTTGGGCTAAAAAATTTTTTTTTTCTTTTGCATCAACAGGAGACCATAAATAAGTATAGGAAATTTTAGCATCTTTTTTGCAGATTTCTTGCAGAAATCAAATAATTGAATTTTCATAAAATTTTCAGGATATTTTACTTCTTTAGAAAATTTTGGTAAAAACTTTTTTTTTATTTTTTTTTTTTTTTTTTTAACATTTGTCCTCCCCCATTCCCCCACCCCCGTTTAATTTGTGAAATTTTGAGAAATTAATTTTTGTACAGCTTAATGTTTATATTAGTTATATGCAGAAGTCTTTGGAGAAATTAAATCATCAATGTTTTGTATAACTGAACCCCCAATTGCTGAAAATCTGTTCTGAAACATAAATAAAAAAAATGAAATAAAACTATGATATTATTTAATTAGAAAATCTTTTAATTGCTTTTATGAATAAGAAATATGGACACTATTGCCTTAAGAAAAAAATTTTTCAATGAATAATGAATTTTTACAAGAATTGTTTTCATTTTTTTTTTAAATCTTAAAATTCTGTATTAATTTGTATGAGTTGGTGATATTGTTATTAAGTAAAAATTATATCTGCTAAATGGAAAACTTACTACAATTCAGTGACATTTTAAAAAGTTCTTTTTTTGTGGTGTGTGTGTGTGTGTATAAACTTGTCGATTTTTGTAGATACAGGTGTTCATACATGATATTATCAGAATATAAAGCAGCAATTACAGTAAATTTAAAGCCAAAGTACCTAAAATTCAATAAGACATTAAATTACTGAGAATATTTTCCTAAATTTTTAAGATTTCTGGGTAGTAAAAACTTATATAAAAAGCTGCTCACATTATATTTGTCAAATAATTTTTATAGATATGTCCCCAATAGAAAAATGATTAAATTTCAGGTTGTTAATCTGTCAATAGAGCTGTCAACACCTAATAAAAATACTTACCTTTATGTTAAAAAATGCATTTCTGTAATATTTTAAACTAGAAGTAATATTTGTTTCAAACCAGATTAATTAAATTTTAAATCAGCTAATATTCCTCAAGTAAAGTTTCAAAAACAAATATTTTATTTTTGAATGATTTTTAATAAAAAGAATTACATTGTGACGACAGATGGCTAAAAATGGCACTAAAAAATCATGATTAATACAAATATAAAATTTGTCAAAAGCTGATTGATGTTACCTATATAATTTTAATTTCTTTTAATTTACCAAAAGCTTGTCATGGAAATATTTGCATTATTAATGTACAGGATACTTCATAAATATATGAATTAGAATCATCTACATGCCATTCTTACAATGTGGTGACAGTTTTATGAATTTTACCAGATTTTTCAAATTATTAGCGAATTAATAAAACTAAAAAAAAAACATCTTAGAATTTAAAAAAAAATTCATTACAGAACATATGTAATGTTTACAAAGGCAACTATTTTGAACCAAAAGTTAAAAGTATCTGTAATGCCAACAGTTCTAAAGTCAATGTCAATTATTTGTTCCATGTCCTGAAAGAAGATTTGACAAAAGTTGTTCATCCATTGATTTTGTAAGCTGTTGTATTTCTACATAACATTCAGAATAGCATTCCAAAGTTCATCTTTATTGGTAAATTATTGCCTGCCAATGTGAATCTTCCTCTTCAGAATGCACCACAAGTTTTCTAGATCAACTTTTTCACAATTTGACAGTACCTTCTGCTCAATTTTACAATTTCCAGTTTTTTTTTTCTCAGTTCTCAAGGTATTATCTTTATTCATCAAATTAGCCTTTCAAGCCATTTTAAAGCTTTAAAATTGCAACATTGCTATTAATTTGTAACTTTAAAACTGTCCTTTCTTTATACTTGCACAGAAACAAATCCAACTTTCATCCTCACTACACAGACATTTCTATCATTAAGCAAATAAACCTTTAGATTTCAATAAATATTTATTTTATATATCAATAAAAAAAAAAGTGGCTAATAATGTGAGATGCAATGTATATGGCTATTATTAAAAGTTAACATTAAAACTTAATGACCTTAAAGATTGGAATAATTCTTTTTCTATGACTGCTTGAACTTTTTATCAAAAGAAGGTAAAGATCTTAATTATTCAAGCAAAAGAAAAGAGACAACTCCTTCAACTTTTATATTCTGCTCTTCTTATGCAAAAGAAAAATCCTTACTCATTTTGAAGTGCCATGGGACATAATCACACATCATTGAGCAAATAAACCTTTAGATTCCAATAAACATTTTTCTTTATATGTCAATAAAACAGGAAGTGGCTAATAATGTGAGATGCAGTGTAACATAAGCTTAAAAAACAACTTAGAAGAGTTGTTGAGATATTAAATTAAAATTTTGATACACCTCAATAAAACCAACATTTTAAATTTTATTGCTTGTCTAGTTGTTTATTTAATTTCAAATGATACAACAGTTTGCAACTAAAAATGAAAACTAATATTAAGGCTGGAATGTTTTCTCATTGTAATTGTGATGATCAAGTGTTTTATTTTCTATTTTTTCAGAGAAACATTATAGAACAATCTCTCCACCTATAACTGAATATGCACTTACATAACCCAATTCATTCCAGAGTTCATAATCCTGGGTAGTTTGGTTTAAGGATCCAAGATCAACTTGAGTCCATTTGATTATTTTGTCATGCCACCTTCTTTATTTCCCCCGCTTTTGCCAGCAATTATCACTTCAATGCTTAATTTTTGATCATTCTTTTTTGCTTTGTTTGATGTTACCATATAACTTAAGAGCTTTACTCTTTATTAAGAAGACGATTGGGATCAGACCAGTTGTGTTCAGAAGGGTTTGGTATCCTTATGCAAACTTTTAGACGGTTGTTGGTCATGAATCGTATGATGTAATTCTGGAATGTTTCCACGTTCTCAAGTGTTATAAAAGAGACCAGGAAAAACTTTTTAACCTAAACCTCAGATTCTGCTGATTAGCAGGCATGAAACTCAAAAGGTTTTGATCTTTTGAATATTGTTTGCTTGAGATTTATTAAGATATTCAGTTGTTAATACTTTGAAATGCAAATTTGATGAAATAGCTGAATGAAAAACTGATCTTAATTAGGAAAGTTTAAAGTGGAAGAAGGTTTGTAGTCTTATAAGAGTTAATATATATTGTGTTCATGAATACTTAAAATATATGACCTTGTGCCAATTGACCAAAACATATTTGTTTAGTCAAAGAATAGTAGCAAAATTAGTTGTTTTGTTTTTTGCTTTTTTTTCCTCTCTTGTGACCACAATTTTGGGAAAAGAAATTGACTGGTCCACCCTTAAAAAATACTGAATTTTTTTTTTTTTTTTTAAGAAAGGAGGGATAATTTGCCACATTTTCAGAATCAAAAAAATATTGTTGTTTTTATAAATCATCATTTTTAGAAGTAAGAACGGAGTCCTGTTTAAAATATAAATACTGTATGAAATCGATCCCTAACTTCTTAAAGCATTATTTGCACTTTGTTTTATTTACAAATAAACCATGCTTGCTTCATTGATAACTGTATGCTACTGAAAATGTACAGTTTCAAACTTGACATTTGCAAATATAAACAAAGTACAGATAATTCTTTAAGAAGTCAGGGATCAATTTAGTACTGTATTTATATTATGAACAGGACCACCTCTTCTAAAAATGACAAAAATCATTATTTTTCAATTTTGATAAATGTTGTTATTCAAGGAAGGTCCAATGAATGTTAATCAACAAAAAGTATTCCTCTCCAAATTGTTTTCTATTTCTAATGAGGAAAGAGTGCTTAGAAAATTTGATACTCACAATATATATTGAAGGCAAGAGGGACATTGTTAAGTAGAGTATGAGATTGTGCAAGTGGTTGGCAGAACAGGGTTTCAGAGAGATAGTAAAGTTTGTCTTTTTGACAGGAAATTGTAGAGAGTGATCATAGGCCACATCCTGAAGAGACAATGGTACATAGAAGAAGTATATAAGATACCCAAGGAGCCATCTTGACTACGCTTTACCTCTCCTTCAGAGAGGGACCAGGGGCATTATCTGTGCACTTACTCATATTGTTAAGAGTTACAAAAGATAGAAAGTTGTGGAGAGCCATTTTTTATAAAGTATCCTCATCTTTATTGTATTTATTTTATTTTTTTGTGTTTTTAAAAGATGCATTCTCTTCCTTTTTTTAAGTGATGACAGCAACAAAAAGAAAAATAATTAAACAATTTATACCAGGAACTCTTTAAAAGAACCAGCAGCTAAAATTTAAAACAAAAACAAATCATTTATCACTTGCATGTTTCCATTGATAGAAACAGATTGAATGATATTACTTATATTTATATATATTTAATGATAGTTATAATGATATTATATTTTACAATAATATATTTTTAATATTATTTTACAGATATATTTAATATTTACAACTATTATATTTAATAATATTAATTTAGCAATATATTTTATATTTATAATATATTTAACAATATTAATTTATAACTATTGATATTTATGATATATTTAATATTTCTATTCTATTTAACAATATGAATTTATAACAATAATAATATATATTTAACAGTATGATATATTTAACAATATGACAATGTTAGTTATAACTACTTAATTTAATTTATAATGATGTATTTTAAAATGTTAATTTATATCAATATATTTAACGATATTATATTTTTGAAACTTTATACTTAACAATATAAATCTTCCAATTTTTATATACCATGTCTTTTCAGGATGTATGTGATCATGGCTCTCCATATCTTCTTGTTTTTTGTTCCTCTAAGTAACCTTTACTTCTACCAATTTTTGTTTTTGTCCTGCTGTTCATTCATGAGTAAATTTTCTAAAACCCCCAACTCTGGAAAACCATATATTCCAAGGACGATTCATATTTAATATTATCATTTATTGCTATAAATGATTTCCTCAAAGCAATTTATGTCAGTGACTTCTTGCATTCCATACAATATCTGATATTTTTTAACATGTTGACTGCCCACCCAAAATCAGTATATGGTCATATTGCACTATTTTTTTTTTTTTTTAATTTAAAAAAAAAAAATATTTTGGATATCAATAAAAAATTTTTGTACTGATATTTTTTGAGAAAATGTCTGCCAGAATTTTGTAGCAGAATGCCAGATGCATTTTGCCAAAATTTCATGGACATTGCTTTATATAGAAATATGCATAGAGTGTCTCCAAGATTTGGCAAAGCAACTTAAAAGGAAGTATAACCATCACAAGTATCTGGAGACATAGGTATGTATATATATATATATATATATATATATATATATATATATATATATATTTCAATATATATATTTATTTTTCTTTTATCAAGTTTTGTTCTTTTATAGAGTAGTAGCAGCAGCAGCAGCCACCATATGTCAGCATTATTTGTTGCCTCCCTTTGGTATTTTTACTACATCATAAAGTCAGTTTATGAACCAGTAACAAACATTTACCAAACAATTTTGGTATGCATTTGAATATTTATTATACAGGTAGGTGGTGGAAAATTCTTCCAAGTGAAAGTGGGCAATGATGGAAAAAAGGTTGAGAACCTCCAAATTAGATGCATCATTGCAAATAAAGAGGCATTATTACATGCTACAAATGTGATTTACATTTATTCTATGATTACGGTTACTTTGTCATATATTGGATCAGAAAATTAATTCTGCAAATATTACTTATGACCTTTTCTTTCTTCTCACAGATACCAATCTTTTCCCTGAGATTTCTTTTTTTGATACTTGCTAAAGATTTATGAGGTATTCAAGTAAAAGTTAAGAGAAGCTGAGTGCCATGCACATTTCTCCAAAATTCCACAGACATTGCTATATATAGAAATATGCATAGAGTGTCTCCAACATTTCGCAAAGCAACTTGAAATGAAAATATAACCGACACCGATATGTGGTGACACAATGTAAACTGAAATGCCATGTCACCAAGATGTATGCTGACATGGTAATCAACATATTAACATTAATACTTTACCTTCTGCTTTCACAGTCTTGTTCCTGGAACATAAAAAGGTTTGTTTTTACATTCTTTTTCTTATTTTTCCTGCATTCTTAAGACATTCATTTTCTACAATTTTACCTTTTTTTCTTAAAGTGAAATTGTATTATTTCATATCCTACATTCAGTGATCTTCAATGTTTTCTCTGTATTCTTCTATCAATGAGCTCCTCTGGGTGACCAAGTGTAAAAAGAAAAGCTTTGACCTTTTGAATCAGAATCTGTTATTCATTTGCTCAATGACGTAATTTCAAGGTAAAATATTGGAAGCCAAAAATCTTAGGCTTGAAAGGATATTTCAAAATTATGAATCTCGTGTGATTTTACTCCTTCCCATGATGCCTCAAGGGCTGGGCTTTGATTTGCTCTGATTTAACCCCCTTTCCTTATCTTTCTTTACAATTTTTTTTTTTTTGTTCTTGTTCTTGTTTTAGGGATGGGGTGGCCTCTGACAGCTCTAAATAGAGTAAATCCTGAAATGTCTTGAGGCAAGTGGCTAAATAACTCAACTTGCTGTCTTGGCTTGATGATAGAAAGTCCTATTATATTCAGAAGAAACCTTTTGTGTACTGTGTCGGGTTTTTTTCATCTTTTTTTTTTTTTTTTTACTGTTTTAAATGCTTTCAACTAGAAGTCCTGCAATGTCTCCTACTTGTTCATTACACTGGGAGTTGGCCCTTACCTTTTACCGCAGCCAAAGCATAACCCTAATTCATGAGAATTATTTAGTAGGTGTGCAATTCTTAGCATTTTATTCCCGATAAACAAGTGCAAAATAGCCTGATGGTTAAGGCACCAGAAAAAATAGTGTCAAGTTCTTGCTGATAATTTAATATTGGTAACGTTTGTGAAGGTATGAATTTAATCATCCCAGTAACTTATCTCCACAAACGTTATCTTATAAGCAGCAAGATAGCCTTATTGAGACACCAAAAAATGGATCTGAGAAAAAGGGTCATGTTTTGTTTGCTTATGGTTCACATTGATAATCTTTGTATTAGAATCGACAAGCCAATATTTGTCAGTGTTTTTCAGCCTACTATAATCTAGCAATATCTTCCTGCCTGTTATCTACCATCATTAAATCCGTCTTTTTAAGTGTATTTCAACCAGGGAAGCAATTCCTTCCCAGAAAGAGGAGAATTTTAGGGTTTCAGTTGAGAATTTGAATTACAGATTGGCTGATTCAAACTGCTGGAATGTTAATCTGTCTCCAAACTATAATTCTATAAGTTTTGAGTCAGACAATCTTAGGAAGGAAAGGAATGGCATTCTGAAAATATGGTAGAAAGGATGAATGGACCATGTGAAACAAAGAAAAAATATCATTCAATGATTTTTTTTTATATTTGTGATTTCATCTTTGTTTTTATCTTGGTGTTTTTGCATTTGTATTTAATAAAAGGACTATCAGTTGTAAGAAGACAGAATGTATGATTGTCAGCAAGAGAAAACATCCAAGGTGCAAGCTATGAATTTGAGATGTCAAAAGGAGGTAGGTACAGAAGTTTAGATGTTTGGAAAATGTTTTAACAGATGACAGAAAATATGACACTGAAATCTAAAGATACATTGGAGTAGCAAAAGATGGCTTCCAAAAACTAAGCAAGGTATTAAGAAACAGGAAAATATTATTAGCCCCTGTGGAAAGAAGTGAAAATACTGGACAGGGAAGACATCTGAAAGAATCAGTGTATATGCCAGGCTATGAGGATCTCCTTAGTAGGCCTAGCATAGAAATAAATATGATTTGGGAGCCGCTAATAAAGAAAGAATTATGTCTTACAGCAGCAGTGGCAGCCTAATCAGCAGTGAAGGTTAAGTTTAAAACTCCAGCAAATTGTCCTACAGGACAATGACCTAGTGGATAAAAGCATTTGTGAATTTAGTGACATAGTTGTGAGTTCAATCAAAAATTGTATTTTTTTTTTTTTTTTTGTTTAAAAAATTGATGTTTTCTTTTTTCTTGTTTCCAACTTCATGATTTTATTGTAAGAACTCAGTCTGGACAATCTCATGTAGGGGCTGTCCAGACTGAAAGAGACAGAAATGTATTATTTCAATGACTTATTTCAAAATTACTAAAACTGTGTATGTGCTTGTGTGTACATTAAATGGCACAAACGTGTAATTCACTAAATCATACACGTATACAATACATATATCAATGTGAAAATTGCACTCACACACTGATAGAGAATCAGCTCTTCTTTTGTAATATTAATTGTTGATTGAGTCATTCATTTTTATGGCTTATCAACCCTTTGTATATTATTTAAAGCCAAAAAAAAATATTTTTTTAAGATTGTATTATAAGAATATTTTTGAGATAATAATGGTTTTCATGATACCAATCTTACTAATTAATTCCTAGCTGAAGGGGAAAAGAGGTGGATTCATTTGTATGTAAGTGAATATAACAAAAACAACACAAATTGAAACTCAGCTGTTTGATTCACAGGTGTGAGCCATTATCCATTACACCACTCACACATCCAAGCTTACAGCACCTGGTATTCCCAAGCAGTTATCCATCTAGGTATGGACCAGGTTCAGTGTTGCTTAACTTTGGTGATCACACAGGAACCACTGGTTCAATGTGATATGGCCATAAGCCTTTTTATAATATAGATTTAAAGCTTAACACTTTGCATCTAAGTGAAAATTTCAGGGTCTACCTGAAAAAACACATATTACAGATATTGTAAGAATAGGTGCTGAAAGCTTTGTTAGACATCTTTGTCTACCAAAGATGTGGGAAAACAACAAGACAAAATCACAAAAAGAGAAACATAGCCAAACTTATTGACAGACAACATGGCAACAACACAATACAAAAGAAAAACTCGTCTGTTTAATAAGTGTGTGTGTGTGTGTGTGTGTGTGTGTGTGTATATTTTTCTTTAAGCAATTCACCCCAAGCAAGGTGGGAGGTGCCATCAGTGGGCGTAAGGGGCTACAGAGAGTGTAAGGGGGGGAAAAGACTGGATAAAAAAAAAAAAAAAAAAAGGATAAAAGAAGAACGGGGATCAAGGCAAAAGAAGATGTCAATTGACATTACATTTAAGTTTTTGAAGATTATAGTTATCAGGGAAGCAAGTAAGAGGAAGGGAGTGCGAGAAAAGAAGTTGTTGGAGTAGAAGAGGTGGTTACATTTAACTGTTTCGACAGTAAAAGGGTGGGACTGAGATGCCAACCTAGTAGCATGCTTAAATTCATGCAATCGAGGCACCAGTGAAAATAGCTCATCAGAGCAGATGTCATGAAAATATTTATAGAAAAGACAGAGAGAAGCCACATTATGTGGGTGAAAAAGTGACTGTGAGATCCCAAATCAGGATGGATCACATTGCATATCCATCTTTGGATTTTGTCGAAAACCTGGAGATGAGCAGCATGAGTACCAGACCATATAGGCAACAGTATTCCATGCATGGCTGAATGGTAGATTTGTAGATATGAAGAATGAACTCCAACAAGAAAAACCTTCTGGTGCAACACAGAGAACCAACTTTCCTTGTGGTAGATGCAACAATTGATTTGATGTAGTTGTTCCACCTCAGGTCAGTGGAGAACGTGAAACCAATAAGGTGCAGTGAGGCGCTCTCCTGTAGTTGAGCATCGACCAGGCTGATAGGAAGCAGAAATGTTTCTCTATGATGAGTAAATGACAGCAGTTTTGTTTTGGATGCATTAAAATTCACAATCCATTTCCTGCCCCAGTCAACCACAGCTTGTAGGTGGTTTTTGAGACCAACAGACAGGTTAACTTTGTCAGCAATGCCAGATTTACTAATATATATATATATATATATATATATATATATATATATATATATATCAACAGATATACACAATGTGTGGGCATAGGAATCAACACTGCATGTTGACTATCAGTTTCACACCTCAAGCAATCTTCAGACCATGTGTAACAATATGTATGTAAAATAATCTATTGTAATTATAGAGGGATATATCCACAATTTTGAGCAGGGTAGAGTGAATATTACTCTTATTTTGGCCTGCTCTGCACCAATTCTGTGTCCCTACATTGTGTTTCAGTATCTGTAGGAATATCAGTGAAGAACCGTTGAAGATCAGGCTTGACTCCTCTCTGTCTCAGCTATGCTTATGAAAGACTAAACTTAATTAACTACAAAAACACTCCTTAACAAATAAACAAATTTTGTTTATGGTACTACAGGGTGCCCCACAAAAAAAAAGAACAGGAAATTTTAGATTTACCATATGATGAAAAAAAAAAAATAACTAACATATATATAAAAAAAAATTAACTTTTTTTAGTTTGAACACCACATCGAACATTTGTGTTTTTGTTCTGTTATAAGCAACTAAATTTCTATCCTTTTGCTTTTGTTTCAAATAACTGTAACAAAAATTTCAACAATTAAATGAACTGTACCAAATTTCCTGGTTAAGATCATGAATACATAAACAAAAGGATTTGAAGATGTTTCCCCTGTTTAAGGAATTCTTGAGCTGGGAGGAAGAGGTTGACTGGTGGTTGCAGTTATGGCTAAACAGCCCAGATTCACTCAACTATTTAAATGAAAGTAGCTGATCAAGGGAGTTCAAAAAGCAGCATAGAGAACAGGTCTTTAGCTGATTGAGGCACCATGGTCATCTGGCAGAAAGAGTGTTGGTCTATTAGCAACTTTTGCTCTTTTAGCGACTGCTTTTTATGGGGGGGGTGCAAGCTCCAATTGCACCACTCTGATTGGCTAGCCAATAATAATACTTGACCAATGGTCTTGTGTCATACACCTTGAAGGGGAGGAAAGAAAGCTCCCAAGATGATTTTTAGTCCAATCAAAATAATGACCCTGTGTCATAAGTATCAAAGCGGGAGATCATAAGCTCCATCCCACCTGCTTTCTCATTGGTGGGACAATCAAAATAGTGCCCTGTATCACTCATATCTACCTTCAGTGGCACATTTTCCATCTTTTGGAATCTCACTCTCATTTTACCTCATTATCACAGGTGTCATTGTCACCTCCATTTGACAGTGTCATATCCCTGCTAAAAAAACCTGATCTGTAAAGATTTACTTTGTGTCACTCATTTCAACTAATAATTCCATTATCAAATTGAAACAACTCAACAGACCTAAGACTGTACCTAATGACCAATCACACCCAAACTCACAATTTCATCTCTCATACTAAACTCCAAAAGTGATACAAATCTGAAAATTCATGGTATCACATTGTTTTAGCATGAAAATTACTTTTTCTTCCTTAGAAATAAAAATTAGATCGACATTCAACCTTTGACACCAGTGTAAATGAAAAAAAAATTATGAAGGACACAACTGATGACTAATTTTTTGGGGGGTGGGGGGTAGTTTGGAAGACTTTCTCTAAGTAGAGATATTTTTTTCCACTTATGATTTGAGTTGTAGCTTTTGAAAGCTGTTATGTTGTATGTTGGTTATCATCTATGCAATCCCAATGACAACCAGTCAGATACAAATGGGAATATTTATATCTATCTATATTTCTGATATGAGGTATTGTAATTATTTACATTGTTCAAACTATTGTCCTCATTTTCATTGCCATATTCATGACGCTTCAGCTGTTGTACACTCCAGCCTTATTCAGGTGATTGGAATTTCGAGCTGAACCCTTCATTTCAGCCACTGGAGTAGATTGTTCTAGTTCCATGTCCCATGCCTCTTCCAGATGTCTCAATACCAGTTATTTCCCTTTAACTCAGCTCTCCAAGTTTTTGTTCACCTCTGCTGTAGCCAGGTATTGAACTCACAACTCTTTGGGTCAAATCAGTGGATCTTATCCACTGGGCCGTCTATCTTATTTATGTATTTATTAGTTCCACATACAGAATTTTTGTGATGGATTCACAGTAGGTAAATCACTGCTAATAATAATGATAATAATATGGTGCAAAGTCAAAATGGTGGAAGTTGTTGGTCTTTTTTACTATAACATTACATTTTTTCAATCACCAAAAAGTTATATTCTCCTTATGAAAATTCTAACTAAACTCAAATTATGTGGAAGTTGGACCATCCAATTAAGAAAAAAAAGACTCTTCAAAATCACAGATAAACTGTTGCCTCAACTTTCTTTAATATCACCAACCAATTCTTCAGGTGGTGATCATGATGCCAAGTCTTTTACACAGCTTATCTTTCCAATTAAAGAGGCTCAGTAGAGGAAACCTTTCCACAAGCAGAAGCCAACAGACTTACCGCAGTTAATTGTGTTACCATTTAATCCTTCCTAATCTTGACATTGCTCGTTACAAGTTTAAGGTAAAGTACCTAGCCAAGTTGGTGGCATCAGATAATGTAATTCAGCACAGAACTTGCAGAGAAAAGTTGCATGGCATCAGTGAAAGCAATCTTTATGAACAGATCTGGGCAACATGAAAGCTTTGTTTTTACTTTGTTCACTTCTAACATGGTTATAGGGGTCTCATGCAAGAAACAATGGTTGACCCTATGAGAGGCCTTGGATTGATCTAAATTGATCAGCATTGATTCATTGACATTTTTTTATCATGCACAACAAATGCAGGTTATTTGTCTGGAGAATATTAGATTACCCAGCATGACATTGGCCTAAATTTTTATCTCTTCAGCTAAAGGCCCCAAATTACTAATATCTTCCACATACATCAATCTCAAGTACATTTTGTAAGGAAAGCTGTTAATTCCTTTTTGCAATGCTTCCTGAATTTCATTTTTTTCTTGGAAAATACCTAACTGATTCAGTCTGAGTTTGACTCCTGGTTAGTTTAATTTTGTTGCCTTGAGGCAAATGTAGCAATGACCATCAGCTTTTGTTATCCATTTGGAAACGATCTGTCATTCATTAAGTCGAAAATCTATTACCTATACATTCTGTCCAGATTACCTGAAAGAATGCAACTGACAGTTCCTAACACAAATCTAAGAATCTCAAACATTGCCACCCTGGTCCAGTGTTGGTCCTCATATTCTATACGGAATTATACTATCCTTATTCTGGAGGCCTTTTGGGGTTAGAGCCAAACAACATTCTGGTGTGTACAGTGGTATGTCCCAAATGGAAAAAAAAAATTGTACCATTAACAGCCTCTTGCAACTTAACACCCATACTTGAGAGAGATTAGTCTTGTTGGGTTTTCTGCCAAGCGCGAAGACAAACAATTCTATTTTCAATGGCCCTCAATCTGGGTAGAACCACCTACAACTGATCTTCATTAACTAGGTCACTGTGTTGTTAGACTTACCACATGAATTCTGCAACATTGATTTCATATGTGAATGGAGCATTTCAGTTATTTTGAGGAGAGCCCAAGCCCCCCCAATCCCCGCAAATGTCATCTTGGCCTCTGTTTTCCCATTTTCATTTTGTTATTTTCTTTTTAAACTTCTCTTGCTCTCTTTAATTTTTTTTTTCTGTGGATTTATTTTCCTTTATTTCTTTTTTCTTTCCAACTCTTCTTTTTTTTCTTCTTCTGCCAAATATCCACATTTTAAAGGCTTCTATTGTATTGCCGACATCTAGGACAGCCATTTCTTTTAACAAAATTAGAAAAAATGAGTAAGTCTTTCTTTTACAGTAGAGCCAGAACAAAAAGCTGTTCAGCTGTGACAATCTGGATATAACTACATTTTTATTTTATTTCATTTATTCATTAATTTATTTGATTTTATCTTGTGGTATAAACATCAAAAACACACAAATGAAATGGACCACAGAGAACAGAAAACACAATTCCTAGAAGTCGAATGGTTATCTTGAATATTTCTGCTTCCTCTTCTTCTTCAATACTCAAAATAAATCAGAAAGAATATTACCTGAATATCTTAAGACCGGCAACCAATCCAACTGCAACATTGGTAGAATTAATAAGAGGGTAAAATAAAAATATTAATAAAAGAAATTCTCTTACAAAACCAATAAAAAAACATTTACATTATTTGGACTATTGTCCTCATCTTTGTCGCCATTTTTATTACAATGTTTCGGCTGTTGTACGCTCCGGCCTTCTTGAGGTGGTTGGAATGTCAAACTGAACCCTTTATTTCGCTCACTGGGGTAGACTGTTCTAGTTCCACGTGCTATGTTTTTGTTTTTTTTAATGGATGCCAGTTGTCAATTGTCAAATAATTATCCTCTCCAAGTTCTCCACTGCCTTAACCGGGTATTGAACTGTCACTGGATCTAACTAAGACATTATCCACTGTGCCATATGTCCTTGAATGAATTTCTGGGTATTATAAACCTAATGTCTTCAGCAACCTTTTTTTACAAGTGCTCATATTGCAATTTTTGTTGTTATTATTGCTTTTCTCTGGCACTCCTTATTACTGGTTCCCATATTGTATTCATTTCTATGCTTGGTTGGCTCAGGAGATTTTTGTGGCATAGCATATGTGCTGATTCCTTAAGTTTACGAATTTTCCAATGGTGTTCTTTGTCTATAATCTCAACCTGATCCCACAGTCTACCTCAGTGAGCGAAATAAAGGGTTCAGTTCGACATTCCAACCACCTGAAGAAGGCTGGAGTGTACAACGATCATAATGTTGTAACAAAAATGGCGATAAAGATGAAGACAATAGTCTGAATAATGTAAATAGTGTACGTAATACCTCATCTCAGAAATATAGACAGATACAATAAAAAAATATGTCTGAAAAAATAAGATGGAAGACATGTTACTTATACCTTAGTTAAGATGAAAACAGGAAAATTTTGTTACAAAGAAATGAGTTCTGAACTGTTACATAATATCAGTTTGATTAATATGGTAGTAAATACTGGACAACCTCATTACAGATGAAGAAGAAAAGACTTGAAGCAACAGAAATCTGGTTCTACAGAAGGAATCTAAGAATGCCATGGACTGAACATGTGATCAATGACAACGTTTTAGAGAAAATGAAAATAAAAAGGACCGTTATACTTAACATGAAGAAAAAAGACAGTTGAAATTTCTAGGGCACATAATCAAGAAATACATTGGCTATCATCAGTCAATTATGTGCCATGTGTGATACATGCTTAGGCAATCATTTATCTTTTGATACATGACTGACGAGGCAATTTTTTTCCCACAGTAGGTTGCCATTTCTTTCGGCAGTAGACCAGTTGCCATCGAAGGCAACCCAGTCTGCCTTCTATTAACCCATTGCTAGGGGGGAGAATATGAGGATTCATATGTTTCCCAAAGTTATTAGCAAGTAAGTGAATGTAATGGATTCAACTGGAATTCGAACTATGCTCTCTGATTTCTCAATCCGAGCCGCTATCCATTACTCCACTGTGACGCTGTTGACTATCATAGCTCTCCAAAATTTCCTGTCCTTTGTAGCTCAGTAAATTTTTTTTTTTTCTCTCTCACCTAAAATCTGTTCTACCATTCATTTACACAAGCTTGTTAGGTGGGTTGTGCACTGTTTTCCTCTGCCCTTCCATATGTCTTGTGAGTCAAATTATCCAAACCTTAATTCTTCATTATGCGTCCTAGAAATTTCTCAACTTTCTCTTTCTGATGTTAAATATAAGTGTCCTTTTTGTTTCCATTTTCTCTAAAATTTTGTTGTTGCTCCATGGTATTCTCAGCATCCTTCTATAGGACCACATTTGGGTTGTCACAAGTCATTTCTTCATCTGTGAGATTGTCCAGCATTCATTGCCATATAGGAGGACCGATATTACATGACAGTTCAGTACTCTTTTCTTTGTTTCTCTTGCTTCAAGTCTCTTCTTCATCTGTGAGGAGATTGTCCAGCATTCACTACCATATAGGAGGACTGATATCACATAACTGTTCAGTACTCATTTTTTTGTTTCTAATGAATTTCCAGTTTTTTAATACTTTGCTTAACTTTTGGAAGTCATCTATCCCAATGTGCCCTTGAATTCAATTGTCTTAATTCCTAGATATTTAAATTGTTGTACTTGCTTGATTTTGGTATCTCAAATTTGTAATTGCATGTTGGTCTGTTCTGTTGCAGACCACTATATATTGTGTCTTCTTGCAATTGATGTTTAGTCCTTTCTTCTCGTTTTCCTTCATTACCTACTGTAGGAGTTCTTTTAGTTTCTTTTCTGTTTCTGTTATCAACACTGTGGAGTCTACATTTCTTATGTCAAGATTGTGTCTGCCACCAATAATGAATTCTGGCAGGACTTTTAATTCTCTCAGAATTGCCTCACTATAAATGGATGTGGTGAGAAGACAACCTGAATTCATGCCTATGAATTTTACAAAAATCTCAGTTCAAAAAAGAAATCTTTTAAAGTGAAAAAGCAACACAGAATTATGTTTTCTAATGAAATTCCGTATTATTTTCAAGCTATATTTGCACAGTAAATACAGACAATTAAAGAAGGTTCATGCAGTCATAATTGACACTTATTCACAGGGCAAACATACAAGAAATGTGATATGTACTCTCCATACAAAGGGCACATGTTAGAGTAAAATGTCAATATAAATAATAAATAGACCCGCCCATGATAATAACAAAAATATATAAAAGCATACTGAACCCAATACTGCGTCACTGGAAAATACTTTGCAAATCAAATTCCTGAAATTGTTGCTTTGGTTAACAAACAAACCATAATAGGTCTCTCTTTCTCTACACCTCTCCCACATTCTCTCTCCTTCCCTTTTGCTTATTGATTCTATCCGCACCCCCTTTTTCTGTTTTTTTTTTTGTTTTTTTTACTTCTCTCCTTTCTTCATTTCTCTTCCTTATCTCTCTCTTATTTTTTCTCCTATTCCTCTGCTTTTTCTCTTTATTTTTCAATCCCTTTTCTTCTCCCCTTCTATCACTTTCTCTCTCCCTCATTTCTTTCTCTTTGATTCTCTTTAGTTTCCTAACAATTTCTTTATCCCCTCTTATTTTCTTTTCTCCCCTCCCCACACACATCTTCATATGTGAGGAGATTGTCCATCATTCCCTGCCATAGGAGAGGACTGATAATAGCTGAGCACTCATTTCTTTGTTTCTATCAAAATTTTCCTGTTTCTTAATACATTGCTTAGCTTTTGGAAGGCAGCTTTAGGTTCCCTCAACTGAAATATTTGCATATATAATGAGAAGGCAAAAAAAGCATTGATTATAATCAGACTGGTTTGTCTTCAGTATATATATATATATATATATATATATATATATATATATATATACCACCTTTTCATTATCAGTGTTTCACTTACATCCTTCTTTCTAGTTCTCTTTCTCTCACCTACACATATTTATAAAATACACCTAGGAAAGACAGTTTTTTTTTGGTGGGGGGGTAAGGATCTATATATAAACATAATAGAAGTTGATTTGTGAATGATTAAGAGTACCCCAAGACTCATAAATCCCAAACGAACATTTTATGGATGATTTCAAATAGTTCAAAAAGTTGTGCATGAATTCTTTGGAGTGAATAGGACAGCACTAAACCCACATTACAACAACAAAGGTTGAAATTACCAGAAACCATCTGAGCTTCAGGTTTTATAGAAGAGTTCTCTTCTCCTAGAAGGATATCCCAAAAAGAACCAGGAGTCCATCATTCCCAAGGGTCTCTTAAAAAGGTCTAGGGTCCCTCACACCTAGTTGACTACCGGTGCACCTGAACACTAACCCTGGTATTTCTATGTCCCTGTGCATATACATATAGCGTCTTGATTAAAGTGAACTGATATTTTGCTCAGGAATAGAGTAACCTTGATCTGTATTGGTTGTCTAACAGCATATCTCTTCAGCTAGTGCAGTACGTCCTATCTTTCTTGGGTGTCTCACCTATTGTCTCCTTGGACCTTTAGCACTCTGCATTATTACTTCTCTTTCCACTGCATTCGTTTTCAGTACCTTTCAGTTGCAGTATCCTTATTGTTAATTTCACTAAAAGTTGTTTTCTGTTGCCATAGCAGGATATGACAACACAACTATGAAATTCAAATTCATGGATCAGATTCACCTTCAGTGGCAGGATCAACTTTTTGTACAGCAAATGAAGTTGTGTACAGTGATGAAGGTTTGTATTAAAAAAAGGCTAAGGTTTGTATTAAAAAAAAAATGTTGTGTCTTTGTGGCCAGATGAAGTGTCAAAACGTTTTCCTAATGTGTGATTTCATTTGATTTGTAGAAGAAAATGCCTATTTTAAGGTGTAATGGATTATAATTTGCCTGAAAACAATTCTCCTTGTGACTGACTAGATTGCTTATAATCGTCAAAAAATTATGGCAAAATTTAAGTAATTTTGCAACTGCATTGGTTATATTTTCAGCACATGCAATCTAAGTTTTTGTACCAATACAACTAACTCCATTGTCATATGTAGAAATGAATTGTGCTTTTTACATCATTAAAAGTAAAGAAAAATAACCAAATAAATCTAATATAGAACAATGTCTTAGTAGCCTGATCTCACCTATTGACTAATAAGACTTTTGTTTAATAACATCGGACAATGCTTCCTGTTACTATGAGAGTAGAATATCTCATCAGTAAGTAAAGGTGATCAGGTTGCATGTACGATTAGTACAAGAAGTCACATAGCATTTTAGATTATTGAACAGCAAGAAAGTGGAACTGATTTTGGTGATAGTTTGATATTTATTGCCATTAGAGATCTTATCTTTTAAAATTTGGTAGAAGGATCTATAAAAGTCTTTTGCTGAAATAATGTCTACTTAGGTAGCAGCCGTTCATTGATACAAGTTTGATTAAATCAATCTTGGTTTTGTAGAAGAGAATGCATACCTGAATGTAGTGAATGTAAATATTGTGTAAACATCGAGTACTTTTAACCATTCAGAAGGTAATGTTCAAAAGTATGATTTCAAACATTTCAACAATACATTCATGTTCTCTTATACATAAGCAAGAAAATTTAACTATATTTAAAAAAAAATATTTTTCTGTTGTATTTAATCAACTTTGTCTTTTTTATATTGAAAGGATTTTAATTAATGGTTCTCTTTAATTTATTTTAGCTCCTTGGATTTGATAAAATATATTTAATGTGAAGATATTGGAATTAGCTTCAATTCTTCTATATCCCTTCAGACGATCATGGCTCTCCACAACTTCCTATCTTTTGTCGCTCTTAAAAAGGTTTGTCTTTTCATTATCCCTCTCAGTCCCTGGTCTGCCATTCATGTACACAAGCTTGTTCGGTAGGTTACTCACTGTTTCCATTTGCCTTTCTTATCTTCAACAGGTCCTGTGAGTGTCAAATTCTCCAGTCCTTCTTTCCTAATTTGAATTTTCTCTTTCTGATTCTAAGTATAAGCATCCATTTTTTTCCATTTTCCTTAAAACTTCCATATTACCCGCATGCTCAGCCTACTTCTGTAGAACCACATTTTTGTTGCCTCGTCTTCTCTTCATATGTGAGGAGATTGTCCATCATTCCCTACCATAGGAGAGGACTGATAAAGGCTGAGTACCCATTTCTTTGTTTCTAACAAAATTTTCCTGTTTCTTAATACTTTGCTTAGCTTTTGGAAGGCAACTTTAGGTTCCCTTAACTGAAATATTTGCATATATAATGAGAAGGCAAAAAAAGCATTGATTATAATCAGGCTGGTTTGTCTTCAGTATCAATAAAGGCAATGCACCAAACATTTTTAAACAGCAATGTATATTTTAATTTTTATCCACACTGAACATTTGATATCGGGTCATAGGGGGGCCATAATGAGAGTCCAGAATAGAAGGTGCCATAATAATACCAAAAATTAATTGCTGCATTAAATCCGACTCTGTTTTTAATTTCTTGTTGACTGATGTAAAAGAGAAAGGCAATAATTTGTAGCATTGCACATGCTTCTTGGGTTCAAGCAAGGGAGAGGTAAGGAGAAAAAATTCTTTTTCACAAATTATCACTATGGCCTTATTATACTTGTCAAGGTTACTTCGGGTTTAAGTACAATGGTTAATATTTCATCGATATACAGATGGATAGAATGACAGCGGAGCCAACGGTAACGTGACGGTTAGTAACCTGACTTCAAAGATCAGCTAGTGTAGTAATAGATGACAGAAAATGTGGTATATTTGAATAGCGAAAGAGGTCTGTCAAAAACTAAGTAAAATATTAAGATTTAGGAAAATTTGTTAGAAACAGAAAAGAGAGTGGAACTGCTATGTAATATTTAAACTCCTATATTAACCAAGCAAAAGTAGCTAGTTATTAACTGTTAAGAGAATTTATTTTTTATGAATGAAACTTCTTTGGGGTTCTGGGTCATTTGATGTGCTCAGATGACCTTAGAAAGTAGACATCTTTCATCTGGGTATTTGTATTTATTGGTTGGCACCAAAATTAAGTGAGTTGGCTTGATAAGTCACTTTCTGCAGAAATCTGCTTCCGACCAATCCATTTACTACCATTCACTGACCTGATATGTAAAATAGACCATAAAACCCCAGCAACTCTCAACGGAAGTTTTATTTTTTAGCCCACTGACCAAATGACTAAAATTAAAATAAAACTTTTTTTTTGTTTACTATAAAATTTAGTTGGTCGATCTCTTTCCCCTGCTTCTTTTGTGGCACACAAGATATTAACCATCAGTCCTAGGTCAGGTACCCAATCGTTGAATCTTAAATCAATAAACCATTCTGAGAGTAGAACTGTGTGCAAATTTTAATTTTATTAGAGCAAAATTTCAAATAAAAATGCATCTTAATAAAAAAAAAAAATGTTTTTCTTACAGAACTGAAATTTTGAGTCTAGCTAAATTATCTTTTAGTTTTGTAGAAGAATAATGCTAGGGGTGAAGTAGGAAGTCATATGATATATATATATATATATATATATATATATATAAAATTAATACAAGTAAAAGGTTAGTTACTTGACGTTACCTTCAGTATCCCAACTCTAAGTTTTGTAAATGGACCTTCTGGGAATCACTCCATTTACATCAGTGGGTATCAGCAGTTGACTGCTTATACTTCTTGATATTTTTTTTATATGCACTTTTCATTGGCACAGTTTTTTTTCCATAGTGTATGGATGTGTTTGCATGCATGCACCTATCTGCATATATGTGCACACATGTACATGCATACATATATATATATATATATTTTGTCTGTTTGAAGTTATGCAAATCACATGAATCTCAATAACTGGTACTTGCTCTGGACGGTTTTTGTTAAATTTTAAATGGTTAATTTAAACGCCGAAACAAAGTTTGAGTTAAATTCTTAGATAGTTTTAACACTGTTATATACCATACCTATGAACACTAATGGGTATGTCCCAATCCTCATAAATACATTGGACCCTATTGTAAGTGGGGGTAATATGCTGCCTAAGTAGTCCTCTACTAGCTGGTTTACCTACTTCATGCTGCTGGCGAGTATTGTATTTTGTTGATGTTATAAAGATTACCATTTCATTTCCAACCTCCATTTTGGTTATTCCTCATTCAATAACCCTTTCTAGGTTACAATAAATGCGTTTTATTGGATTTATTATAAAAAACTGCAATCAGAAAACAAGATTCATATAAGGATCTACATGTTCTATCTAGTTTTAAAATTTTCCATTTGACTTTAGGCGTATTTTCTTCTTTCAACTTCCAAAAATATTTTGAAAATGAAGTATGATTTCTATAAGTAGCATTAGTAAAAGAAGATAGGTGCTTATACCAGCAATCTCTGAACGTGTTCTTGGTGCGGCCAATATAAAACTTTTCAATCCTCAGATTTTCTATTATGGAAATAGAACACAGATACACAAAGGGATTCAGTTAAACATTTCTTAGACAATGCGCATTAGTTAGGATTCCTACAAATTACATTTACTACTGCCTGATGAGATGTGATGATATGCATTGAAACATGAGTGCATTTATGTAGTGGTTTTACATATGTTCTAATGTGATATCCTATAATAAAGAATATTGCTCTAGTATTGTATTGAGTCCTATTTTTAAATTAATGTTATGAACCTTTGAATTTATATTTGATTCATTCTCATTTCATTGGTGTATATATATATATATACATATATATATATATATAAAAGAGAAGAAGGAAAATTTATCTTGGACGATGCATTTTGTCCACTGAGGGACTTTATCAAGGCAAATATATGGATTTTATTTTGTGACAAGTAATTATATACAAAATCAAACATATATTCATGAGCACCCCTATACCAAAAAATTTTGTAAAGCTAATAACATTTTTGCTCTTGTATATAAATAGTTGTCACAAAATAAAATCCTTACATTTGCCTTGATAAAATCCCTTAGAGGATGAAATATGTCAGCTAAAATAAGTTTTTCTTTTGTTTTTATTTCCATTGTCCTTTTACAGATATACCCTACATGAAACTTTTACACACACACATAAAGGAATTAATGGATTTTTATATTTTAATCTGGCATATTTTTATTACTTCAAACATTATTTTTAGCCATATTTGAGTAGAATGCCCCATTTTTTAAATCGTGTTTTTGTCTACTGGCCTGAACATTCGAGAAAACTTAAACAAAATGTGCCTTCTGGCAGGATTCAAAAGATTCGTAGAAGGAGCCACTGTCTGATCCAGCTGTCATGACTAATAGAACCTTACTTGGCTGTGAAGCTCTTTGAGCCATTCTATTCAAATAGATATACATTAAAAATAATGTTTGAAGTAAAATATATATATATATATATATATGGTAAAAGTTATTTAACTTGACCTTTCAGCAGTCTTCGTTACCTAAAATTTCATATACAAAGAAGCTTCTCTGCATATGAAACTTTAAGTCTCAAGGGCAGCTGAAAGGTCAAGTACCTTTAATATTTATACCTTGCTTTGTATCTCTTCATACTTTACATCGAATACTGTTTTTTGTAAAAATTTTTGGTGATTTTATACACATCAGGTGTGTGTATATATATATATATATATATATATATAGAAAGAGAGAGAGAGAGATGTATCATTGACCAATTTAGACAAGTTTTGTTTACTTATTTTCAATTGGATCCTTTCATATTCACAGACAAACTTTTTGGTGTTGTTATTGATGCATGAGAGAAAGTCGCTGTGTTGATACATATTATTTATTCAGAGTACTTTCGACATTAGCATAATGTCATCATCAGGGTGTTTTTTGTATATATCAGCTACTTGTTTCTGAGCACATTCATCTGCTAGGGTGGCTAACCAATCCCTGTTGCAGACACCTGCTCAGGCACATTTGTGTTCAACAAACATGTTTTATACTGCAACTATGCTGAGCAGGTCTTAGTTACAGTTTCTGGGAAAAGAAATAATCTGCACTGATCAATAGTTTGAACAAACACCAGTACACTCAAACCCTCAGTCACAATGACTTATGACTTCAAGCTAGCACAACCATCAATGGCTTCCAAACAGTTCTGACTAAACAATTTCACTCACAAGTGTGGGTTACCCCCCACTTGGCTTTCCCCAGGTTTGTCAAGATGTTGTGCCACTTTTAAACAGATATAAATACAGGGCACCTCTCTCTACTTCTACTTTCTCTTTTCCTTCTAGCATGCAGTAGAAGTAACACCAATATGGGACTTGTTTCCAGCATGAGGATATCTTTCCCCGGCTGACTGAACTTTTTCACACACACACACACACACACACACAATTCCTAAATATTAATTTTTTCTTTCTTTCCAGCTATATTTGCAGGAATACTAGTTTTTCTTTCCTTTGTTAACCAGTCAATTATATAAAAACATGAAAATATTGTTGAAATTTATTCCATTTCCATTCACCTCTACAAGTAGTGACAACCCATCATTTACATGTGCAAAATTTGTTTGACACTGCTTTTAGTCCAACTCAAAGCACATACTGCAACACAAAATTTGTGTCAACAGACGTCAAGAAGTCAACTTCCTGAAAACCATGGGAAGATTTGAATGTGGGTCTCATGGTCAGAAAGTGAATGCTCTAACCACTTGGCCATCTCTGCTTGTGTTTGTGAATTTAACTGACAAGGTCTGTCTGTTGAATTTATCATCACATTTTTCCAGTTCACATATACACTATTGCATATCCAGATAAAACATATAATGCAACTGTACAAACTTCATAATGTTTTTGTTTGAGTAATTTTTGATCATCATTAGTCATTATCAAGAACATTAATATTATCAGTTACAATAGAAAATAATTTTTAATTAATTTCTTTATATTTTTAGACACTTTATAGTTTTAATTTACACCCTTGTGCAAATTAATTGAAACAAAATGAATAATTCCGTTATTATTTACTTTTTTATGTATTTTTCCAATGAAACATGACCCAGTACACATGTTAGTACTTCGCATGTCCATTCCACGAAGTCGTTCCTTGCAGATTGACCACAGATTCTTGACTGGATTTAAATCGAGTGTTTCCAAGCCAGTCTATAGTAGTACTTTGATTTGCTCACTGGTAAGACTTGCCAGTATGTTCGTGCAGCATCACAATTTTTGTACGCTTTTTTGGAGGAACATCCATCGCAGAAAATGGCCATAGGACAACTAATCAACAGTCAAGACAATAGTGTCTGGTTGTGATAAAAATCTGATGCAATCGCAGATGACGCAATATTTTTCAAGGCCAAACAAATTTCACCATACACCCCGAAAATAGATTCATATTACTGCACGCCACTGCCAATGACCTAATCTGAGGAAAAAATAGAAATCGATTGCAACTTGTCACTCTAGTGGGTCTAAAACTGACCATATGGTGAATGAAAGGAAACTAAAGCAGTTGTTTCAGTTAATTTGCACAAGGGTGTAAATGTACGTGGATCAGATGCAAGTGACACCATGTGTAAAATCATGTAGTTGCTGAACAAATAATATTTAACTTTAAAGTATTTTAGAAAAAAATAACAAACAACAATTCCGAGATAAACAAAAATAAAAGCATTATTGATTTATTCTGTTGTAATGATTTGCATCCTAAATATAAAAAAATGAAAAAAATCATTAAAAAAATATAATTCATAGGTACATATGTAGTAATATTCAGAATTTAATTATTAGAATAGCTATCAAATAAAAATTTCAGAGGCATATTAAAAATCCAACAAAAAGAATATCAATGAATATATATAGTGTTGTAGCATACCTACTGATGCTAATGGGTATGCCTCCATTCCCATAAATACAGTAGTCAATACTGTACGTGGTCTACAGTTGAAGATTCATTGTAGAATTCACCTAACTTACTTCTAGCAGTTGGCTGTCAAATCTTATATGTGTTGTTCTTGTCCTAAGTATTATCATTAATTACCAACCTTCGTTTGATTATTTTATTCAGTAACCTTCCCTAGGTTACAACATACAGTGATTTACTAAGTGTAGCTTAGACGTGGCACAAGACCGAAAGTATGGGGCACTCAGTGAGGATTGAACTTACTACTGTCATGAGTGATCTAGTGAGAGAAGCTTGCTAACCATTACATCACCAAAAAAGTGATCACAATATAAATATGTAAATATGGCAAGCACCAGTAAAAAGTCACTAAAAATTAGAAATTTGCATACACGAAAACAGATCATGAGGTATAAAATGGAAATTTTCAACCAACTCTTTTGGCTTAATGTAAAATCAAAACCTTCAAGTTGATCCCTTGAAAATGAATACATACAAGATTTTGAAGCAGGTCATCCTGTTAATACATAAATACCAACTTTGAACAAATCTTTGCCAAATGACTGACATTCTCCACTGAAAAAAAATAAGCAACTAGAAATCAAAAGGTTTGCTAACAAATGACACAACACAGCAGGTTATTTTTAATCAATACATTTATACTTTTTTAATCAATGCACTTATACTTTTTTTACAGACAACACAGCAGTAAATTGTGAGTAATGACCTTTACTAATGTCGTATACATTTACTAATATCATATACAAGCTTTGTCAATATCAAATCTATGTCCATTTCTGAAGAACATTTTAAATGATGACACTGTTTACAATGAAAAGATACTCACAAAAATTGACTTCTAAACAACTTTACATATGTCATACCCTGTTGGAACTCCAATTCTTTAACTCAAATCAAAGTTCTCACTTCAACGTTCCCAGCTCATATGAGAAAAACAGATTTTAATTTCATCTGGCTTCATGCACCCACTTCTGGAATACTGTCCCAAAATACCAGGCTCATAAGACATTGTTTCCACGACAGCCATTTCTGAGCCACTGACTCACTATAAAGCCAGTGCTGATTTCACCCACAGGGACAGATACAACTCGGCTGGCATTAGTGACAGACACCATGCTTAACCAGGCCATAAGCAGCGACCCCAAGGCACTTCTATCAGCAGTGATATCTTCAGCTAGCAACTAAACCAGGGAAGAATAATTCTCAACTACTACAATGCAATAATTCAGGTAATATTTCTCCCATGTGTCCATCGCACTTGACTACATATGTGTGTTTATCTCAACTGCTACCTTGGGTTATAACTTGAACAAACTCTCAGTTTCCCACAACTGATAAACAATGCTCCAAAATGAGCAAACAATCAAACCTTGTAAATCACAGGAAATAAAAACTCTTTTACTTATCTCAACCACGTCTTATTTCTGTTCATTGTTTTGTTACTTTCAATTTTTTCTTGTTAACAACACATAAAAATTTGTTGTAAAATGTAAATAAAACAGTTTTGAATTTTATAATAATTACTGAAAATTTGTGATATTGGTTACAATTACAACTAATTAACAAAGCTTCTATATATATAATTTAATAATTACAAAATATCTATGATTTATCATGTGTTATAAACAAAATATAAAACATTTAAACTAATTATTGCTTGTAACACTGTCATCTCAAAAGTAACTCTTATACAAAAACATATTCAACAATCTGCCTAAGAGTATACTCAAATGTCTTATGAATAACTATGCTAATCATACAACTATATATGCATGCCCCTCCCAACATCTAGATGACCAGAGCCTGGCAGCTGATCTCTTCTCTGGCCTAGCTCTAACAGATTAATGGGGGAATAACTGGCTTTTAAGATTCAAGACCTCAAAAACCAAACTAGTAATGTTCCATCATTACAGAACAGACACAGAATTTTTACCTGTTGTGATGAACAGGTGTTCTTTTGAGGAAACAACTTGCTGCTCAAGGCAAGTATTGGGACTCAAGTTTACTCCAGGCCTCAAGTGGAACTCATTTATATGGTCCATTACTAAAGATGCTGGAAAAATGGTTGCTCTCCACTCCAGTAAATAGCTGACTCCTCCTGCTATGTCTGGGCTGGAATTGTCCAGTCCTAACAGATTCCAAAAGCATCTACACAACCTTGTGGGTGATGAATTATTTTCCATCTGACAACCCCTTTCACATAAATGAAAATCTGAAAGGCTCTATTGCTAGTTCTATAGCAAATGTTCTGATGATCTTTCACCAGTTCTGATCTTCACAGCTAAGACCCACCATGCCACATACAATGGGACAAACTTTCCTCATTCCCATCATATTCCATTTGTAAGAAGGAAGTTCTATTTGAACAGCTTCTTTCCAAGAACTGCTACTTTGTGTAACTGACTCCCAAGTTCATCCTTCCTCAATCAGTATGATATTAAACTCTTCAAGTCTAGAGTCAATTGTTATCTACTTTCAATAACTTGAGTGGCTCTTGGGTCTTCTATAGGGTGAATAACAGTAAACCAAAAATGCATGTGCACTAGAGAAAACAAATGAGTAGGACATGTTTTAAAGTAACACAAAATCTATTTGAATATGAATTGAGGAAAGAGGATTATGCAACTTTCTTTCCCCCCTTCCAGGGTGGAAAGTTTGTCTGCCTTGAAAATTGGTGTGCTATTCAAAATCCTGACTAACCCCCAGGACTGGTAGAAAATAAGTATATCATTTACAAGACATGCCCAAATATTCACTAAGCTTAGATTTGTCTATCAAAGTTACAAGTAATCAGTGAGAACCAAACTTATTACACAATTAATGGTCTGTAAAACTAGCTTGTTAACCATCACCCAACACCAGGCATCCACTGTCAAACAAGTTTTATTCATTAATGTACAGTTATTTCTTCTAGTTCAGCAATTGCTAACTGGCTAATGTACAGGTAATTGAGAAATGCTATAAAATATAAATGGATACTAATAAACAATCCTATTCTTAACACTTTAATTTCTATGGTGCCTGTGTTGCGAAAGAGTAATTTTTTCCCCCTAGAATATAAATGCCACAAGCTGTTGATGCAATTTGTAGCATCAGAAAAAGGATTTATGAAACAAATACATAAAAACTTTCAATTATTCTGTTGATTATATAAAGTATAAATTCTAGCAATTAGGAATGGAGACTAAAATAACAATCACGTTTTTATCTTAATACCAATTATACCTGAAATACATTGACATGTCCAAAGTCATAGAATAGTTGTTTAGTACTCTTTTGTACAAATCCAAGTGCCATCTGGAATAGTGATGATGGTGAAAATTTTTAACCTTCGTAATAAATGTTACGTTTCAAATAAACATTAAATTTAAATTCAAGTTTAATAAACATGAACTAAAATAATTATTTAAAAAATGGTGAGTATGTCCAATCAAATAAGCACTGTACTAGGTATGGGGAATAAGAAGGAAATAATTTAGCCATGCCGTCACTTGTGTCTGATACAAGGGACGCTACAAAGAGGAACAAAGGTTCAATCCCTGATAAGGAACACATTTTTCTCTATTAAGATTTCTTAAATATGCAGGCCAATAGACATAATACAAACTGTTTAATAAATAAAATTGGGGCATTTATTTTAAATACAAAGTATCCACTATGAAAATGGATTAAAAATAAATCCATTAATTCTTTAAATATGTTCTCTAACAAGTGGACAGAGCCATTGCTAGAAGGTCTGTATATGAAATTCTGGAGTTAGGATGCTGAAGGCAGCATCAATCAGTGAAGAGACAAATTTTATATCTGTCTTAATCTTATATATTTGTGTTTGTTCTGCAACTATGCTGAGTGGATCTTTCAGGGAATGTGTGTATTAAAACAGTTTCAACAAGGCCAGTATGTTCAAACACTTAGGTACATTTGGTTTACCAAGGCTTGGGCCAACCAATGGTTTGGTTTTCAAGAATTTTTCAATGGTATCATATGCTGAAATCACTTCCCCTAGGTCAATATCACCAAGAAGTCAAATTGATCAAAATTAAAATTGAGTCAGATATTCCTGGTTTAAAAGCATACATTCTAGCCATGTGTCCATATTAGTGCAAGTCATACTGACAAATAGGACTATTATATGCATACTAGCAGAAGTATCAAGCCTTACTAGGGTCTCTAAATATCTAAAATTAATAAATCACATAAATCAACTATACTTTTTAACAAGTGCTTTAAAAATATTCTGATATTCTAAAATATTGATCCTATTAGGATTGTCACTTCCAAACAATTTAGAAAATACTTTTATTTTACCTTTATAAAAATTTGCTAAAAAATAAATGATCAAACTTAAAAAGAATTTAATTTCTTAAATTTTTAAAAAAATTACTAAGAAAATTTCTTTTGTTAAAATAGCATAACAGATACCATCAAAATGGATGCATTTTTTTTAAAAATGAAAGCAAAAAATTGCTACCGTTTTAAGATATTTGCCAAAAATCGGGAAATTATCAAATTCAAATGAAATTTTCAGTACTTATTCATTAATTAGCTTAAAAGCTGCCCTATCAGATGGCATTTAAGCTAGCTCCTACAGAGGGCTTTTGATTGGGCCTTTATCACAATAGGTAGGGAGGAGTTGATGCGATAGGCAACAATAAACTACAGAACTCAAAATTGATCACTGCATTTAAGTATCACATTAATATTTAAGCTTAACTTTAAAAAGTTCAATAATAATTCTTCTGCCATCACTTAATTTAAAGACAGTTTGATGTATGTAGGTCCTTACTTTCTCTACAAACAATTATTTTTATTTCATGGGTGACTTTCGCTGGATTTTGCAATTAATTTTGATTATACACAAATTTATTTCCAAGTTATAAAGATTATCATACAAAAAAATTTGTAAAAAATTCACTGAAGACTTGGGAATCCAAAATTTCAGGATTGTGGGTCTAGAGCCCGCCCAGAATATTTTTAATTTGCTCACAGAGTTAGCTTGATTCCAAAATGATATGATATGTTCGGCTACGGCCTCTAGGAGTAAAGTTGAAAAATGGACAATTTTATTTTGAAACACTGTAATTTGAGAACAGTAATTTTTTTCATTTGAACATGAAGTATTGAAAATTAGAGAGGTCTGCCCCTTTAATTGTTTTTATCAGTAGAAGCCAAGATGGTGGGATCCGAAAACAATTGTAGTAATGAAAACTTGGGAATCCCAAATTTCAGGATTTACGGGCCCATGTCCGGCCTGGAATGTTTTTAATTTGCTCACAGAATTGGCCTGATTCCAAAAATGGTATGATATGTTCGGCTACGGCCTCTAGGAGTAAAGTTGAAAAAAGTGTGACCAAAGGACACTGATATTCGCATTTATGGATGAATGAACTGAATAGGTATTTTGGGGGGTCTGTTTCACCCTCCCTCCTTTTCGATATCTCGTCTGTACTTTTTTTTTTTTTCGTGGGGATGGGTTTGAAATTCTTTTTTTACAGTTAAAAAAAATCCCTGATAATGTTATTTCAGTAAAAAAAATTATGCAATATCAAGTGTGAACATATGGACAGTTCGTCTTTTTAACCTTACCAAAAATTATTCAAACAAAAAATATTTTTTCTGACAGTACTTGCATAATTTAAATAATTAAAAAAAACAAAAACACATTTAGGTGCAATTAGAATTTAGATCTTTCTTTTATCAAACAGGTAAGGAAATAATAAAAAAAAATAAAAGCAGTGTAAGTATCATTCATTAACTGGAAAAAACTACTTCTAAAAATAAATGATAAAATTGTAGTACGTATAGAAAATATAAATTACTCATTCGACAAAGTTTCATAAAATGCCAACAGAATAAAAAAAATTTTCTTTTTATTTAATTAAACTATTCAAATTTATTTAAACTATTGGTTATAAGATCAAAATGTATTTTTAAACATTAAAAATACCAATTTCTTTATTATTCCACTGCTGGTGTTCCGTATTTATTTCAATTTTTCCACACGCTTTTTAAGAAAGGAATTGAAAGATAGTTGTTGACCTGACCTCACAGGTTACCTAGCGTAAAAAAAAAATAAATGAAATATTATTTTCATTGTTTTCAGCAAAAAAAAAAAACAAAACGTAAGCACCACGTTTACCAATTCCAGTTAATTAATCCTTAACTTTACTAAGTGAATTCAAAATACATCTCTAGGAAAAATATTGGATTTTTAAATTTGTTTACATTTTTTTAGATTTAGTCTATAATAGCGGTTCGATTTTTAGTCGATGATTACCGAGTGAACGGGCAATGTTTTTTTTTATTATTTAAAATGCCTAATTTGCATAATTCCTTTTAATCAAGAACTCTTTTCACTTTCATCATTTATTCTTATTCATACCTTTCCCAAGGGCATTAGTACCAAATGAACACAAATTATCTCAGTCGGGGTCTGATCTTGCTTCCCTGATTTAATTTCCTGTACTCGCCGATATCTTCCTTAGTATTTTTAGAAATTAAGACGGCTACGATGAGAATGCTTCCGGTTGACGCGGTGTCGCGTAAAAAATGTTCCTTTTGACAATATGATCAGAAATATCAATTTTTACTCTAAATTGATCTGTGGTGACCTTTGGTGTGTCAGAGATTTTTTTTTTTTTAACTTTATCTTTTCCGTGTTTATCCTCGAATCATCTTTGTAGACCACTTTTGAACCTACAGTGTCCAGCCGTTTTTCAAGTATGAAACATATACATCGCCGGCTTCATATTGATAGAGAATAGTTAAAAAATGTCTGTCAGTTTAAATAAACTGAGACATTTAATTTTTATTTTTTTATATAAAGAAAAGTCGTCTGCTAATAAAGCAACTATGAGTAATTTGCGTAATGGGTTCAACAGATAAGGTAAAAAATAAAAAAAATGAATAGTTTTTTTTAACTAGTGAGATACAAATTATGTAAAAAAATTTTTATAACTACTAATTTGAATTTGATAGAACACTGTGGGCTATTATTTTGACTAGTATCTCTTTCATCTTATTTCATTTGTTTTTTATCGCAACTACCCAACCAAACCAATATGGGCTGGCAAAAGCGTCTGAAATTAAGATGAAAGAAAGAAATACGAATAAAAATTTATAAATTTTCAGAACGTTTGAAATTTCTACCACAAGGCAAAATAATCATTAAAAAAATATGTCAAACAAAACTGCTGTTGAAAAATGTTCTCAAATTTTATTTGATCCATTTTTTTTTCTGCTTGCGCTCGAAGGAAAAGAAAATCAATTTCACACGACAACAATTATTACACTTATAATAGCATCATCAATCAATCACATTTTTAACCGTGCCTTGGTTGATTAGAGAACCCAATCCTTCTAAAGCAACAAGCTTAGCAACAATCCCCACCCGGCACACAGGCACAAAAGAAGAAAGTTTGCAAGAACACTGTCAGTGGTTCCTAATCAAAACAGACGAACACTGGAAAACAGACAGCAAAGGAATCGATCGCTTAAATGAAATGAAATGTACGCAATACGAAACTTGAGATGCTTTTTAACTTAAAAAAGGTTACGATTTCAGGTCAAACAATAAATTCGTTAAAATAGAATACCAACTATGTGTTTGTTACACAGAGTATAGGCAAATTATTATTATTATTATTATTATTCTACGTGCCGTGTCCTTTAAGGACGTGAGTGATCATGGTTCACCACAATTTCATGTCCTTTGCAGTTCTTAATGAATGTTGTCTTTTCGTTATCTCTCCTAATTTCTCTTCTGCTAGTCATTTTTACACAGGCGCGTCAGTTCTCTTTCCTCATTATGTACCCGAGAAATTTCAAATGTCTCTTTCTGATGCTAAATATAAGTGTCCATTTTGTTTCCATTTTCTCTGAAACTTTGCCATTGCATTATCAGCATCCTTCTGTAGAATCACATTTCTGTCACCTCAAGTTTCTTCTTCATCTGTGAGGAGATTGACCAGCATTCACTGCCGTATAGGAGGACCGATATTACATAACAGTTCAGTACACTTTGTTTCTACATTGGCAAATAATCTCGAAATAAAAAAAATGGATTAAGACTCATTGAACAATGAGATGAGAAAGATGTGAAGATGGCAAAAGATTTGATAATTGAGAAGGGATTATACAAAAACAGAAATATTTTTCCTGTTTCGATGAAATAAAGTAAAATTAGTTCTTGGTAAATTACAACGACTTCACACTTCCCTAACTTCCCACCGTGCTTTTCTTAAAACTTTTTTTTATACATATTGTTTTTTAATAATAAAGTTCGTTCTATTTTCGTCGTTAGATAGCATTAGGAGTATTTAGTTTTAAACCTATCAGTCATTGAGATTTCAATTGTTAAATCCCTGGAATCCTGTTGAGAAATCCGTATATGTGATGTTAGTGCAATTTAACTGATATATTTCAAAAATCGTTGAAAATCAATTATTACAAGGTGATTTTATATGAAAGTAAATTGATTTATCTTTCAAATGGTACAATATTTGACCTCCTTGATATTAATGTTTATGAGATATGGTTTTCGAAATTTACAACTTTTACAAAATTGTAGGTTACCAAAAAAATTTGTAAATTTCTTGCGCCTCTAGTTGATCATGTGACGGGTGTTAATGTTGCGTATTAAAATACAGTGCTTCCCGGATTGTAGACGCGTTCAGACGCTCCCGGACTATAAATGCTGGAAATTTACGCATGCACTTGAGCGCTTCAGGTTTTGAAGGGCTGATTAACTTCATTCAAAAAGATCGTTTTTCATTGTATTGTAACAGCTACCGTGGCACGCGTATATTTTTTAAATTTTGCCAACGTTTATTGCATAATTGTAAATCTTTGTTAATCCACTCTTTAAATGAAAAGATGTAATAATTTACTTCAAAATTGATAGCAAAAACAGATATACACTGACGTGCTAAAAGTCATGGGATAGTAACTTTTGGCACGTCGCAGTGCAATAACTTTATGTGGCATCGATTCCACAAGTGTTCGGAAGACTTCTGGAAAGATGAGCCATGCCGTCTCGACAGATGTCCATAGCCCTCTGATATTTGTAGATCAAATATCAGAGGGCTATATTGTAGATATTTTCCAGATCTAGTATGCAAATAGCACTCTTCACTACTAATGCACAATTGGGCCAATTTTGGGACAAACGTGATGACAATACCGTTTGCTGGAAGTCTCCAAAATACTCCTCAAACCATTTCTGGGTAATTTGGTCGCGATGAAACGGTGTTCTATCCTACTTGAATAACCCATTGTTGTTGGGCTACGTGGGGTCCATGAATGGGTAAAAATTGTTATGGATCAGTACAACGTAGAGACTTGCACAAGAAAACGTATTTAGGAGGACCAGTGGACCCAAACGATACCATGTGAACACACTCCACATTAATGTGAAACCATTATCAGGTTTCACGGTGCCTTGTTGATATCTAGGGTTCATTGTCCCAAACGAACTGTAAATCATCGAACCATGCTGCACGTTGTTTACCCACCAGAGCCCAGTTAACGACTTCACGAGTCCGAGTGAGGACACCCTGCGGGTGTCTTCTGCTCCCATAGCTCATAGAAACTAAAGAACGCTGAACTGACCGTCTAGTACCTTCTGGATTAAACCTGGATCTGCTTTAAGCTAGTGTCGCTAATCTGTCACTGCAGACAATTCTAGCGAGACGCCTCTGGTCACGATCATTACCACGGTGAGCATCAACGCCTTACATCAGATATTCCGAGGACACATATAACATCGTAGATCATCAGATGTCAAACATCTTCATGTCAACAGACCGAAATGTTGTAAAATAAAAATGCAAGAGTAAAGATTGGACAGTCGAAAAGAAACAAATGTAAAACAGATAAAAAAAAGTGAACTTCGGCTCATAATTACATTTATCAGGTATTTTACTTAAGATTGTAATTTACTTTATATCTCGAGGAACGTTGACATCAAAAAGACGATATGTACTGTATACAGTCAGTCAGCTATGTGCTATGCGTGATACATGTTTAGGCAATGATGACTGGCAAGGCAGATTTTTTTCCCGCAGTAGGTTGCCATTTCTTTCTGCGGTAGACCAGTTGCCACCCAAGGTTATAGAACCCCGTCTGTCCTGCTATTTACCCATGGCTGCGGGGAAAAGAAGAGGATTCATACCTTTCTCAAGGGTATTAACACGTAAGTGAATGTAATGGATTTGACTGGAATACGAACTCGGCGCTTCGATTCCTCAATCCGAGCCGCTATCCATTATTCAACCGTATACAGCAATCTATATAATACTAAAACTCTAATATTGTATGTATGTGCTTGTATTGCCGATCTATAGCTTAAACGATATATAATACCCCAACCAATTTAGGAGCATATTGTGCTTTGAACCCCTCCCAAGTACAGTGTAAAATTTCATTAAAATTATGCAAGTTGTTATTGAGCAAGGGATATTTTTCTGTTTTTATGGCATTTTTAATAGGAAATTCAGTATTCGTTTTCGATACACATTCTTATATCAATTCGCATATATAAGCAAACACCTGCATATTATATTCCAACTATTATGCGTTTGAAAAATAATAAACATGCATAATACATTATAACAACATTATTAAATAAATTTAAATATGCATATATATTTATACAATTCACTTTACATTCCAATATTTTAGAAACAAATAACTCGGATGTTTGGCAAGTTCTTGATAGATGAAAACGCTATGTGGGTGTGTCATTGTAAGACGTAATCTGTATGGCTGCAAAGTTGTGTCACATGACTTCGTAGTAAATAAATAGATGTGCGCTGGTTTGCTGCCGTTACGTATTTTGAAATAAATGTGACGAAAAAACAAGTATGTATAATAAAAATATAATTATTATTTTGGAAAAAAATACCTCGATAAAAATGAAACTAAGTGCACAAAAAGGAGGCATCCATACTTTATTATTTCAATAAATATGAATCTTCCTAAGCAGACGATTGCTGTTTGTTTTGTTTTTTTTTTTGAATTACCTTCATCTTTGAAAATTATAATATGGTAAATACTAAAATTGGTATAAATTGTCACCCCGGGGCTACTATTACTTGAATGGAAAGGCTTTTAGTATGATATCAGTTAATTTCATTCTAAAAAAAAACTATTTTACAGGGCAATGTTTGCATTAAAGGAATGTTTCAAATTAAAGCGAGCTTATATAGTCCTGTAACAATTGTAGACTTATGTTATTCTGGTATTGTTAATTTATTGTTTGTTCTGAAAGTCTGTTGTTTGATAATTAAACGTTCATGATTGAATGTCCAACCGAATTTTATTAAGAAAATATTTTATTAAATCTTTTATATTTATTTCAATGATATCATATTAATAATTTTAATATGTTGAAAGATTTGTCTTTTTTTTCTATTGTTCTGTGTATCAAGGACTGCATTCTTTCACAAACTCTAAAAATCTTTCCATTTATTAATTTATTATTGCGTTTGATCTACGTTATATTGTATAATGTGAGTAATAATAATTAATACAATAACTTGTATTGCAAATGCAAATTAAAAATTTGTGTAATTAATAATAAAATTGATAATATTATTACCACGTCATTTTGTATCATGAACAGCTTTTAAAAGGAAGCCAACGGGTTTATGGGGCGTCTAGTATCCGTTAATTCTGTAAGTTGTAGGCATATAATATTCTGCAAATAATTGCCAGTTTTCTATTTAATTGACGGTCAAATCTGGTACGTAAAATGCTGAGCTTAAACTACAAAAGGCACATTTGCACTGGGCAGATCATGTCAAGGATAGAATTGTATCGTTTTCCAAAAGATCATTTTCTTCTTCGAACGGACACCTAGCTGGTTGAGCAGAGGGGCGCCACACAAGAGATATAGGGATTCCTTCAAAAGGAGCCCGACCTTTTATGAAATCAATTACCGATATCAGGCTTTCCAGGCAATTTCCTTATATCAATCAAATTGCTGAACTATATTTCTATTACTATAAACGTTGTAATGTCTATCGGCCTGGAAGCCTAGAAACTAACTGATGTTGAAAAGACTTGCTGAATAAACTTTCACTGCCTGCACCGAATTTAGCCAATGGCAATTCTAATCAGACGCTTCTGATCACGATCATTAAGCATACGTGATTGGTTACTGTGCTGACCACATTGAATGACAATGCTTTCTATCAGACATTCTAGGGATACACGTGATACAGTTGATCGATGGATGTCAAATATCTCGTTTCAGAAACAGAATGTTCCCTCCATTAGGCACCTACTGCCATGTTCGAATTCCAATAATTCACATTGCTTTTCCATGACATATTGAAGGCAAAAGAGACAAAGAAAGATGGCTAGCAACCTAATTAAACGGTGGAGATGGGTGGCAGAACAGTGACTGGTAAATATAGTAAAGAAACAAAAATTTCCTAGATCTATAAAGAAAAGGGAATTATGGAAAGTCAGGATCACTCACGTCTTGAAGCAGTGGTTTCCAAACTTTTTGTCTCTGGGCCGTATTTTCAGAATGAAAATTTGCTGGTGCCCCACCAAAGGGAAGTCTTGATGAAAAGGCGTAAGCAGCCCTACGGCAAAGAAGGTTCAGAGAGAGTTAAGAGAGAGTTAAAGGGAGATAACTGAGGTCGATGTCGGAACATTAACAATGATAACTTTCTTCACCTATTTGCGGACTCTAGTTACTATATTCTTAATACTTGATATAATTAAAAAATATCAATGCTAAAATCGGCCAATAATTATTTATAACTATTTATACTGCGACTCATGCATGCAATTTCAAGTAATCCATAATAATATTTTATATTTTGAAATCATGTTTATTTTTGGAATATGAATTTTTTGAAACTGTTTCTAAATCTTTGATTGTTTTTCAATCATTCCGCATCACCTGCTATCCTCTTCCGCTGCACCTATGAGGTGCACCTCACCGTTTGGGAAACACTTTCTTAAAGGGACACGGCATATGAAAGAGAAATAGGCAGAAATCGGCCAAAGGTTTTCGGAATAAAAACAGAAGAATAATCGTTTCGGATATTGCTAGACACCATTTTCACTGCAATTTTATTTTATTTTTTTATGCGGATTTTTAACAACAAAAAATCCTGTGAAGTTCGATTTTTTTCCTCGCAAACATCAAAACAGGTCTGCACAAAACATGGTCTGCATGTGGCCTGCGAAATTACTTAATGTGGCCAGCGTGGGGTTTTCAAAATAGTACATTTTTGTAATCATCAAAATAAACTAGACGCGTGCGAAAATTTAATTTTGTGGAAGCATACTTTATTCAGCTAATATTTGTTTTTTGATTAAATTGCTTTTCCCCACCAGGCTTTTCTGGTGAGGAGTATGGCTAGACAAACAGATAGATTGAAAACAAGACCTGTCAAAGGGCAGATGACTCTTCTTGCAGAGTAAACAACCATCAAGCATAATGGGGAAAACAGGAATCTATAGCTGTGTATGTAGCCAGTGCTGCAATAGCACGGCATCGTTGGGCGGAGGGCTTCCTAGACTGATGTCTACGGCCAGGCGGAGGGTTCCACTGATGGAATCAACGGTTACGTCTTTGTGTTCAAGGTCAGCCTGCAAATTGGAGAACATTGACTGTGGTTTGACCTGGAAAGGGATGTGCTCCACCAGGTCTACTTGGCCAAGGCACGTTACTCATGAATTAATACCATCTTGGCTTTCACCTCAAATATATAGAAGGGACTAGTCGTTACGCAGTGGCCCTACGACCACACCTACTCATGGAACTGATGACGATTATAATGATGATGATGATGATAAGATAAGTTAAGTAAGATACAAGGCCACAAATGTACATTGTCTCAGTGTGAATCGAATTCACAAGACTTATACTCTGCAAAACTAACTTGTTAACCATTATTTTATGCCCATTAAGTAGGCTCAAAGATTGGATCCACTAATAATGGCTTTCAAGATCATTTTACTAAAAGTCATTGCAATGAAATGTTTTCCATAATTGGAGAAAAAATTTTAAAAAAAGAAATGAATGAAATGTTCCCGAAAACATTTTTACACCTTACTTTTGTTTTTTTTCCATTTGCCTTCTATTATTTGTTTCTTGCTTTTTTTCACTTATTCTTCAAACAAGCATCCCTATCTTCATTGTTTTTATCACAAGATTCCGGTCGGTAAACTCCTCATCCTTTGTGCATTGTGTTCGGTAATCTACATGGAATTTTGAACAGAAGTTTATTTCGTCCAAGTTCTGATCTTTCGCTTCCTTGTCCTTCCTGGGAATATTCAACTCTTTCTTCCTGTCAGTCATATTTATGGTACCTCGCTGCCGAGATTAGGGATTGACCTCACTTCTATAGGGAACGTAACAAGCATAGTAACAGAAACCAGCATCTTTATCTACTTAGATGTTCTTCCTTTTTTTTTCAGTTTCTCTTTTTCTATCAATTTATTCTTTTTCCTTATTTTTGATTGTATTTTTCCGTTTCGTTCCTTCATTTTCCTTTTCTTATTTTCTCTTTCTCTTTATGCTTATTTTCAAATCTCATTCTTTTTCTTTTATTTTTCTCTTTTTCCTTACTTTTCCTCTTTTTCAATTTTTCTTTTTTTTTTTTTCACTAATTTTCATTTCTTCCTACTCTCCATTTTCTTTTTTCCCCCACTTTCATTTCTGCCCTTCACTACTCATTTTTTTTTCCTCCTTTCTCTTTTTCTTTTTATTTCCTTTTTTTCTTTCTGCCTTAATTTTTATTCTCTTTGCCTCAATTACACTTTTTCCATTCTTTTTTCTTTCTATATCTTTTCCCTTTCTTCCACTTTTTATTTCTAGCCTTATTTAAAATTCTTCCCCTCTTTTTTCTTCTTTTCTTTGCCTTTTTCTTCTTTTTATTTCTTATATTTATTTTATTTCTTCCTTTTTTATTTGCTTTTTTCTTTCCTTACACTTATCATTTTTTTCTTTTTTGGCTTCTAACAATGAATTGCATTTTGTTGTTTTTTTCATTTTATATTATTTTATTCTCATTTCTTTTTTACTCTATTCTTCCTTGCGTCTTCTTTTTGCTTTTCCTTCCTTCTTTCTTTCATTCGTTGTTCTCATTTTCAGTTTTCCTTTTTTGCCAACTTCTAGCTTCCTCGTTTTTCTTCTGGTCTTATATTTTAATTTCTTTCCTTTGTCCTCTTCCGTTTTTTTCTTTCATTATTTTTCCTTTTTTTTTTCCTCCCATTTTCTCAGCCTTTCCTTTTTTTCTTCTTTCCTTTCCTCATCTTAGTTTCTCTCTTCCATTTCCATTTTTATCATCCCGATTCCTTTGATTTTTCTTTTCTGCGTCTTCCTTTTTTTTTTTTTTCATTTCTTCTTCATTCAATTTTTCTAATTCCTCTTCCTCCTCCTCCTCTCCTTTTTTCCACACTACCTTTTTCTTCTTCCTCTTCATTCACCAACACTGATAGAAATTTATCGCGAAGGATATATCAGCATTTCTAACTTAATAATTACTCACCGATCCACGCAGCCAGACATAAGAAATAATTACACTTCGGAAATGCCGTACTTTGCTGACGATCCAAAGATTCTCACGCTTCTATGAAAAAACGAGTTATTCAGTCGGCCAAGTACATAGTGGGAAAATATTTAGGATTTCATGCCTTGGAGATTTTCACTGAAAATGGCCAAGATGGGGATGGAGAAAAAAAATCTGAGTCGTAAATTTGAAATTTATTTGCATAATTTCTAAAATCACTTTTGTTAAATTGTTTTGTAAAACTGAAGTTTTAAAATTTCCTTATGTTTTATGAGGGACCGAGTATTTATTTTCAATTTATAACTGCAAGATATTATGTTTCTGTTTGTCAAGGTTAAAGTGGGAAGTAAATAAAGTTTGGGCATTATGACCCAAATAAACAAATATTAGATATAATGCCAGGAAGACTACGGAAAAAAGGGGTAAACAATCCTCTATGACGCAATTGCGGGTCACACTTGGTTAAATTGTAGCAAACGTTAGCACAGCGTTCTATTTACAAAACACATTATTGTTTAAAAAATTGACAACAGTGAGAGAATTCAGTGCTAGTATTTTATAATTTGAGCTTAGTCTGGTACAAGGATACTCAGTGAGGATTATTCGATACTACGAGGTAATGGTAATGGTGAAAATAAAAAAAAAAACATTTCTATGCAGGAAATATTCGGTATTTCTTGACCAAACAGTTCACATTACTTCCGGTTCCAATTTATAAAATCTATTTCTTAAAACATTTTTTTGGTTAAAGTTTACGTAGCTCCAGTCTTTAAGACCTAAAGGATTTACGCACTTGAAGGCATTTTTAATTATAGATCTGAGAAGGGTTTTTTTATTTTTTTTTATTTCTGAGCGTGTAGAAACATGCACCCGTAAAAGTCAGTTCGTTTCTAAGTTTCAGGCCTGACTGCACAATAAGGTGTGATCATAGAGCCAGTAGAGAAGAGAGTTGTAATTAGTCTCTATCTCTGAGATGAGGTATTATGATTACTTACATTATTATTCGGGCTGTTATCATCATCTTCATTGCCATATTCTTCTGTTGATTGGAATTTCGCACTGAACCCTTGATTGTTCTAGTTCCATGTGCCATGCCATTTCTGGATGTCTCAGTTATTATTTCCCTTTAACAACTATCCTGGTATTGAACTCACAACTCTTTGGGTCTAGTTACTGAATCTAATCAACATCTTTATCCACCGAGCCAGGTGTCCTTGAGGACATCTGTGCATAAATTTTTGGGACTTATAAACCTAATGTCTCAGCAACCATTTTATACTAGTGCTCATATTGCAATTTATCTGTTATTATTTCATTTTTTTTACCAGAGCTTATATTGCAATTATTATTATTACAAAAAATGCAATAATAATAACAGAAAAATTGCAATATGAGCACTGGTAAAAAGTTGTTGCTAAGACATTAGGTTTATATGTCCCAAAATTCATACACAGATGTCTTCAAGGATACATGGCCCGGTGGATAAAGACGTTGGTTAGATAAAGTGACTAGACAATACCAGGCCACAGCGGTGGTGAACGAAAACTTGGAGAATTGAGTTAAAGGGAAATAACTGAGACATCCGGAAGAGGCATGGCACGTGGAACTAGAACAATCTACCCCGGGTGGACGAAATAAAGGGTTCAGTTCGAAATTCCAATTACCTGAAGAAGGCCGGAGAGTACAACGGCTGAAACGTTGTGAATATGGTAATAAAGATGAGGATAACAGTCCGAATAATGTGAGTTGTAATCATTTTGCTGTTTTTGAAAGGTAAAACTCCACAAACAATTTTAGAGGAGATGATGGCAATGTATGGATCGAACACACCTTCTTATAGTGTTATGATACACTGGAAAATGGCCAAGGGGTTAGAATGTTAGCGACATGAGACTTGAATTCAAATATTACCACGGCCGATGTGATTACCCGGTAACAGTTGTTATATAGTGTTATGATACACTGGAAATGGCCAAGGGGTTAGAATGTTAGCGACATGAGACTTGAATTCAAATATTACCACGGCCGATGTGATTACCCGGTAACAGTTGTTGGATTAACAGGTGATGCTGTAGCGGACCCCCGAGCGCCCCTGTATCACACATGGGTGAATGAGGTCACAAGAGGCCCGCTAACATTTTTGAAGACGTTAAATTTGACAAGGTGAAACAACATGGACGACAGAACGAGGATATGTATGATATATGCTGATTTATTCTAGAAAAGAAAATAAGGTGGTCGGAACAGTGGAGGTGCAGAAGTTCTAGTGCAGGCATTGATGGTCGAGGTTGGTCGTTACAGGTGATCGCTGTTGGTCATGCAGGTGGTCGCTGTAGAGATGATCGCTGTAGTTGAAGTTGGTCGTTGCCGCGTTACAGATGACGCGTTACAGATTTGTATGCATTTCTCTTATCATTGGGGATGAAATTATGAAAAGTGGAAGTTTTTGAAAATGTTTTCTATGTATATTTCTTCTTCAGGTAAGTATTGGGGGCTGTAGATTATTAGTGCTCTTAAATAGAATCCTGTAATTATTCCAGATGTTATCCTGTTGTAGTAGTGGGAATAAGAATTTTGTGATAAAATATTTGTAAAGGACCACTTTCCAGAAATTTCAAAAATAGACATGCTAAAGTGCCACTAAGAGGGGCCCCCATCGGTAAACCAATTTTTTGTCTATAAAAATTGCTATCGAAGGTGAAAAACATTGATTAGGGATTAAACCGTACCGAGAAAATTGTTCGAAAATAATTGTTCGAAAACAATTATTTGAAAAACATTTGTTCGAATTGTAAATTAATGAATAGTGTAGACCAATGTATGTTTTTAAAAAGAAAGGCACCTTTTCTCTTTTATTATGGTAAGCAGGGTAGCATACTGTTACAACGACAGGGACTTTCGGTGGAGTAAAATGACCGAGACACTCAGTTGAAGTCCACAGATGAAAGCAAAAACATTGAAAAAGGAAAGGAGTTATGAAATGGCATATTGACGAAAATCACGGGCGTCCAGAGAACCGGAAAGGGTCATGGTTGTAGGTAAGGGAGTCTCGTGTGGTCAGATTGAAGATTAAAACCCGTAAATGAAGGACGGGAGTTCGGGGCTTGATGCTGGTGACGGGACGACATTCAATGAGTAACTTGGAACCTAGCTGTCACGGCAGTAGAGGATCGAAAATCTGGAAACCTGCTTCCGCTAGGGTTACTGAAGAACCAGCCGCTCTAGGAGAGAATGAACTTTGCAATTATGGAAAATGAAAATGCAACAAAAACTACCGAGAAATAGCAGTGTATCTCTTAGGTTTGAAAAAAGGTAGTCTGCTTGCAAAGCCTTATATAAAAACCAAAGTTAGTGGGGTGTAGTCACGACATTTATATATGATTAAGTATGTGTTTCAAAATCGTGTTTGGGCACCACAACCGTTATTTCGTAGTGGGTCGCGTTGGTTATTAGTCTCCACATCTGTCTTCAGGTCAATACGCTAAAGTTACACTACCTCGGTTTCGTACTGAAAATCTAATCAGTCTTCTTTTCACTAGGAGAAAGTGTTTTGTAACTGAGGATGTTCGAAGTGCTTACATTTTGTCAGAAATGATACAAAAACAAATGTAAGTTAAATTTTTAAATATTATTTACCTACAATTTAATCACCTTATTTTCAACGACTGCAGTTCACCGGGAATGTAAATTTTCGATTCCACATTTAAAGAAATTTGTGTTTTCCACCTAAGAAAGTTTGAAAGACTGTTTTGAACTTCTTTGTTTCTGACTATCTTGTCTTTTATGAAATGTTCTAATGATCGAAACAAATGAAAATCTGTAGATGCTAAATCTGGTGAATATGGAAGATGTGGGAAAATACTCCATCTTAACGATCTTTCTTTTTCTTTTTTCTTCCTTTCTTTCTTTCTTTCTTTTTTACACGGTGTTCCCTTACATTGTCTTGCTGGTGAATGACACTTTGCTGTTTACCAAAACAGGACGCTTTAGACGTAATTCTTCGTCTACCTAATCAAATTGCTGGCAATAAACATCTGCAGAGATGACCCTTCCATGTTCTATCAGTCAACATATTCCAGCAGACACAAAACAAAGACTTCTGTAGAAGGGGTACTGATTTTCTCTGTTGGTACTTCTCATTTTTCGATAACCACTGTCCTTTTCGCTTTCTGTCGACATGCAAAACCTATTTTCATCATAACTGTGACATTGAGGCTGTGAGGTGGTTAAAAATTAGTTCTAAACTGAAGAAGTATTAAGCCCAAAATGAAATATAAACTGGAAGATAGAAAGATGGGGAGAGAGAATGAAAGACATTTCCCTGGTAATGTGGAAGTGAAGATAGTTACCTCACTCTTAAGAATGAAAACAGAGAACGAACCCGCTGCGTGGGTTAGGATTATGAAAATCGACCCGTCATAACAGGCAGGTGATCTGGTTTATGTTTTCGCTAAGACGGATAAAAATAATTTTTATCTATCGCTCGAGGGGTTAAAATGAGAAGGTGGTCGGTTTGTGTTTTTGCTGGAGATGTGGGTCCAGGAAAGGAGTCAGAGAATTGAAATTAATGAGGAGAATAAAATACGCCCTTTTCCCTACATATTTTAAAAAATTAGATTTGTTACAAAGACAGTTATGTCAGTCCTGAGAAGTGGCAAGAGATGGAATACTGAGAACGAAGGCGGAAGGGGCAGAATTTAGCCCCACCTGTGTGGAGTATGTGTGCGAGATGTGAAGTGAAGCAGGTTGGAGTTAAGAGCGGAGCAATCCCTGTGACTACTCCCAAATTTGGGAAGTTGATTAATAAAGCAGAAATATGGAACAAAGAAAACCTTTATTGGAATTAATGAAAATTGGGGAATCACCGAATCCCCAGCACTCTTCGGCCCCATGCTAGTTTTGGGTCGAAGTGCAGATAAGCAGATGACTTTGGGGAGTTCAGAGACTTTGGTCTTAGAACCCGCATCGAGTTCCTCTAAAATCTACGTCAGCTGCCATCAGATTTCCTGATTCGAAGACTTTGAATCCAGCTCCTCCAGAAGTTTAGACAAGGCTTAGAGTCACTATAGAGATTGATGCAGAAAGGGTTAATTGCTGTTGTACCAAGAGCTATGTAAACCAATTGTAGATTAACCTCATCAATCTTTCGTTTTATTTTTTTGTCGTGAAGATATTTTTCTTCCTTAACGGCTTAAACCAGCGCTGCCATTACGACGACATTCAATCTTCCACTGTTCTGAGATCAAGAACACATTGTGAGCAGAGTTAGTGTGGATCGAAGCAGCCAGCGACATTGGCATTCCTGATTAAAATACTTTACTCGTTTACGTTATACTATTTTTATTTTTAATTTAAATTCATGTACGTATAAAAATAGTGAGTCTTGAAATTAAGAGAAGAGAAAGAAAGAAGTCGCCAGGTTATAGAACTAGTGACCCCGTGTATTAGAAGTATGAAGATGCTGTTAGAATTAAACAGAATCAGTAACACACCCTCGTCTTCAAGTTAGTTTGAAAGGAATCGTTCGATCCGAAGATATAAGAGACCCCCAAACGAGTACCCTGACTTCCTTTTCATGCGCTTTTAGGCCCTCGTTCATATGTGCTTCGTTTTCACCGTTTATCACTCCCAGGATGGTGGTATCGAGACAGAATAGAAGAGAAGATTAACCTTTTACGTTCATCCCTCAGTTACCATTCACATTTGTCTCGATTTCAACATTTACCATAAATAGTGGCTAGTCGTCTCAAACAGAACTGACGAAGTGAGGAAATACTGTTATTATTTCTACATAGCTTACGAGCTCACCCAGATGGTAGACGAATCTACTCGTGTTTCCAATACAGCTGGGCATCATACTAACCCATTAGACCTCTTCCTCACCTCACGCTCTGATCAATGTTCCGCAGAGGTCTTGCTAACCCCCACCACCCTGAGCATTCCAGACCATTCCTTAATCTTTCTAAAGGGTGATGCAAAACCAAAGACCGTTTCATAGGACAATCTATCGATATATCGGGGACAATTTCAGATTCTACACTTCAAAAACTGACTTCTAAAACAGACTCCCATATTTCTGAGTGGATTTTCTCCAGCATTGAACGCTTCATCTCTCAGAAAAATACCAGCAAAAACCAAATAGCCAGCCCTGGTTCACGCCTGGATGTACTGAGGTCTTGGCACACCGTAAACCTCTGCTATCATCTCTATCAGAGGTGACGGTATAGCAAAACTTTTGTCTCTTTGAGGACTGCAAAAGAGTCCTGGAAAATGCAAAAAGCAGCTATTCGCGGACAGTCCATGCCCAAGCAGAAAACAAAAAGTTTGGATCCCGCCATTTCCGGAAAATTGCTAACTCAATGCTGAATAGGAGGAAAACCGTCAATGTCCTCCATTATAAATAACCTTGAGGCTATTTCATCCTCGTCAGATATGGATATGCTCTTTGCTATAAACTTGCCTCCAACTCTAGGTTGGATGACAAAGACCATTCCTTACCTGACTTTCTCCTCTCTACAGAACGCAAGTTTTATGATATCATATCGGCTCGTGAGGTTTCCAGACTTATCAAAAGCCTTGACTTTACGAAGGTTACTGTTCCAGACAAAATCTCTGTGGTTTTTCTCATGAACATTGGTTCAGAACTGTTTTCAATCTTGGCGATGTCGTTTAGCCGCAACATTAATAATAGATGTTTCCCAAGCCCATATCTTGAGTGTACCATGTGTACAAGAACGCAGGAGAACCCTCGTCTCCGTTACAATATAGCCCCATCAGCGTCCTTAGTGTCATTAGCAAACATTTTAAAGCTATCATCTACAAGAAAATTGTTGAACACCGCCAAAAAACTCATGAGCGATAAACAATATTGCTTTTGTTCTTCTTGGCCACTGCTGTTGTGTTAACTATTATCATGTATAGAATCTGTGAAGCGCTTGATAATAAACACAAATCGAGAGTGATCGCTCCAGACATCACGAAGAGCTCTAACAAGGTGTGGCACAGGGGATTGCTACACAAACTTGCCAGCTGAGGAATTTCTGGGAGAATCCTCTCAGTTATCGTCTTTCCTGTCGGGTCTATGAAGATCGTCATTAATGGCTAGTCTTCTGGTGCACATGGGATCAATACTGGCGTCCTCCAAGGCTCTCACTTCGTTCTTAACCTCTTCTGCTCTCTATGAACGATCTGCCAATGAATATTCTCAGATCCTTTGTAAATATACGTACAGATGACATCACGGTGTATGGGTGAACCTCAAAATATCTGGATGGCCAAGGCCTAGGGACTGATCTCTCTTCTGGCCTGATTCTCACAGCTCAATGGGGTAAACACTGCCTGGTATCATTCAATACCTCCAAAACAAAACGAGTAAAATTTGACACTTTTACGCCAGCAAGCAGACCCTAAACCTGTACCAATCCTAATGAGTGGTTTAAAGAGACTCCTTGTCTTGAACAACTACTGGGTCTAAAATCCCTTCCCGAATTCAAATGGAACGCTTATATTCGTGCCATCGCAAAAGATGTTGAAAGAATGGCCGCTCCCTTGAGTTGCGCCAAAATACCTAACTTCTATTACCATTGCTCTATCTTTACATGAGTCAGATCAGACTAAGAATGGACTATTGCTTCCATACCTGGGTTGGTGCGCCTCAGTCCTCACGGTCCAGCCATGACCGTGAGTTCAAAAACGATTACGCGCTCTTGTGGGTGATGAATTATTCTCCACCCTGCAACCCTTACTCCGCAGACGAAACGTCGATAGCCTTTCCCTAATCTATTTGTTGTGGCCTTGTTAGAGGCCAGAAATAAAGACACAAAGTGGAATTGAATTAAACAAATATATTAACAGAATAGTAATACAAACATTTACAAAAAAGAGTGTTACAGCAAGAATGTTCGATTCGACTGTCACAGCTGACTGCTGGAAACTTCCCTCTCTAAAAGGCAGGGAGAGTCCATGTGTGCGTGGGTAAATTACCATAACACTATTGCTATTGCTATGACAGATGTTCAGTTGAGTTGTATTCCTTAGTTCAACCAGCTCATACCTTGAGAAGCATGCAATGTTCACGGTGGCAAACCATCTCAATTCCCTTCGTGTTCGCTTGATAAAGAGTAAGTTCCATTCAGACGGCCTCTTCCCTTGAACTGTTACTTTGTGGAACAAACTCCCGATATGACGATTCCCTGACAACTACAATCTTGGTCTCTTCGAGTCCAAGGTCGACTGATATCTGATACGGCCTCATAATGTGTACTTCTTATTCCCTCTTTCCCCCTCTCTTACCACAATCTTACTCAGTAACGCTCTATCGTGAGTAGTTCTTGTCTTGAATTGGGCAAACTAACAGTATAAAAAAAGTTGGTGCGATGTTTTGTCCGTTTCTGATTCGGGACCAGAAACTGAAATTCTTGATTTCCTAGTTAAAAAGTTATTTATAAAACTGTGCCAAAATTGTAATAAAAAAAATATTTATCATAACACCAATTCGCACACTGCGCATTTAAAAACACAGATTTGAAGAGATGGGCACTGACTATTTAAGTATTCTATACTATATACTAAACGAATCCAGCAACAGAAGACAACGATCCTGCTTTTTCTCCCGAGGCCAATGTACTTATAATGAGGCGGGGTTCTATGCTGATGACATAGGTATTCATGCAAATGAATCAGCATCTATTATCAATTTTTCCAAGAAATAGGTCTCAGGTTCCAAAGCAGAAACTATGATCTGAAATTTGAATGAAAGCAGTGATGGCACCTACCCTGAATCCATCATAAAAATTCAGCATATGAAATTTGTAAATACTAAACGTTTCCAATACCTTGGCATAGGGATCAGTTATAACAAATTTAATACAGGAGAAAAGCAAATTGGACATAGAATATGTAGATAGTTTCGCCCAATACCGCAAATTACTGCATAACGAAACATTTACCTGAAAATTCGAGTCGTGTTCTTAAATAGCCTCATGTGGATTTCATATATGGCGCCAAACTCATTCACAAATATTTAAACTGTCAATTTTATACAAACATTTTCTGAGATCAATGGCTGAAAACGGTTCTGAACAAGTGAAGCCTGGTAGTCTTGGCGAAAACCATACTTCTTTGAACAATGGGAACTGATGCTACAGAACCCCAAACAAAGAATTGTACCAAATAACAGAAACAATGTCACTTGAGGACTTTCAACAGCAGCAACAGCTAAAATGAATAACAAATGTAATCCGAAGAGAAAATAATGACATAATCAAGACGTTGACATTCTACACTACATTAAAAAAGGTTAGGAAGGAAACCCCCATCAATACCAGAAAGAGCGATAACAGCTACTGGACTTGAGAAATCTATTTTCCTGAAAAAGTGTTTTAAAAGAAAGATTTTATAAATTTCAACCGAAAGCAGCGCAGACAGCTAAGTCAATGAATGCTAAATATTTCCTTAGAAGGAAATAGCTAATAATAACCATTACCATTAAATAGTCCTTTCTAATGGGCGTAAACTTTTGCATATATCTTGATATCGACACAAGCGTAAGAGTTGACAAAGGCCAAATTTTCAAACGTTATTTTTCAGTTAGGGTAAATTTTTTGTTTCTTTTTCATTTTATTTCAACCAGTGTCAGCTTACTGCAACAACTAATTGCGTCTAGCTTCGTAACAAAATTTCTCTGCATTTAGTTTGTAAACTGTAAAAGTTTCAATTTCCAAAATGCAGTTGAAATTACATAAAACTTATTTAAGCGGAAAAGAATGTATAATAATTAAGTCACCGTGAATTCAAATCATACATAATTACACGCATGTGCTTAATTAATGCATCCAACATTGGCTGTCGTCTAGGGTGCTAAATGTTAGGGGGCACATGTCATGTGTCTGGGACAGTCGGCCTTTTCAAATACAAACGGGAAAATAGATTAATTTGTGGAAGGTCAAGTTTTTTTCCTTGTAAAAATATTCAATGTGTACATAAGTCTGCTGCATGGAAAATTGGTTTGCAGAAAATCTATCTTGCTTTTTTATAAGTTTGCCATGCGTCCATGCATTGAATATTGGTTGGGTGCTTCTGCTGTGTATCTCAAGATTCGTGACAAAATCCAAAGAACAGTCTACAATGTTATCAGTCCTGACCTGGCATCTCGGCTTCAATGACTTTCCCGCCATCGAATGTAACATCTGTGTGCCTTTTCTATAAATATTTTAATGGCAACTGTTCTGACGAGCTTTTCTTTTTGGTAACTGGACTTCATGAATTTAAGCGTAGTACTAGATTGGCGACTAGGTCTCATCATTTTACTGTTGAAATTCTTAGATGCAGCCGTAAGTTCTATTCTAATAGTTTCTTCTATCGCACTTCTCTCTTATGGAATTCACTTCCGGCTTCTTGCTTTCCTGTCAACTACAATTTTCAAATGTAAATGCAACGTCAATCGTCATTTTCTGTCTTATTAATTCTTGTTTTAATTTTTTGGCCCTTTCTTCTCAATGACCTTTTCTCATTTTCTTTCACTCTCACTAACCCCTTGCGTCTTTATTGTCTTGCTTGGGGTGAGATGATTACAAAAAAAAAAAAAAAAAAAAAGAAGGAAAGAAAGAAAATTAGTTGAAAAAGTGTAAATCCAAAATGTTCCAATTTTTTATGAAGACAGTTTTCGTACGATTGGGAATGAACTAGACACGAGAGGATTTCTTAATGACTTTGACTTGGACTCGTACGTCTAGCTGCTCCTGCGACTATCACACGGACTCCACTTTCACTGGCTGATACTTTGACTCACCAACTACTTGACACACTGTCTTTTTATTTATATTTCACGCGTGGACGTAACAGTAGGCACAAAATGCATGTGAATATTTAACAGAAAAAATGCTCGGCTCTATTTTAAAGTGTGTTACTTGAAGAGTATAACACGTTTAATGATTTAATAACTATACATATTTCAAAGCTGAAACTGCATATTAATAATTTTATATATCCTTTAAATGATGTGTAACTGTTGTTGAGATCCGTCTACCCAGGTTTCTGTTGCTATCCGAGTGTCGGGATTCCAAACCTTTAACAACAATAACAACGACACATCTTTTAAATGAAACATAAAAAGGGCTATTCACTGAAGGAAAAGTAGAAGCAGAACGTCAGTTGAAATAACATTTATATATTCTTTTCAGAAATATACAATAGCAATAAACTGTTCAATTTTGCTTGCAAAGAAGTTTCTTTTATAAAGTAATTAGGATTCAAATGTGTGGACAGACTTACTTTATGACGGTCAGCCTAATGTATTTGTGAGTTCGTAGACAAAGACTTAGTCGGCGGCTGCTGGCTCCCTACTTCTGTTGTGCGTATGTACGCACGTGTAGATGAAACTGGCCTCTGAAATTATTCTAAACCCCGAGAAGCAGTATGCTTCTATTTTTGTATGCGTAAGGAGTGGGGGTCCGAAATCTAATTTCACATAGAGGTGTGAAATTTTTTATTACTGTCTTATTTTAGATATATTATATGCAATTATGGATGTACAGAAGGGAAATAGTAACACCTCATTATCTATGGTAGATGGGTTTCCTTTGTATGGTAACTCCCTGGATAATAGTAAACTATTTAGATTTAGTTCAAAACTTTCACCAGTGTTAGGGAAATGTTTATTTAGGTTTTAGTTGCTATCTGAGTGTCAGAATTACAAACATTTACCAAGAACAACAGCAACAACATAAATGCATCCTTTAAATGAAACATGAAAAAAGTTAATTTCTACAATAGCAAAAACTGTTCAATTTTCCTTGCTGTGAAGTTTGTTTTATAAAGTAATTATGTGTTTTTAGTACGGTTTGAAATGTGACGGTCAACCTAATGTGTTTGTGAGTTCGCAAAGGTTTAGTAGGTGTTTGCTATTTAATCCCTTCTATTGTGTGCATAGGCAATGTCTTAGTCGACGACTGCTGGCTGACTCTCTTCCATTGTGTGCGTGTGGGTGGGTGCGTGTGTGCGTACGCACGTGTAGATCAAACTGCCCTCCGTACTTGTTTTGAACCGCGAGAAGCACTACTCTTCTATTTTTATATCTGTAACGGGGTTCAAAATCTAATTTCACATAGAGGTGTGGACTTTTTGAATACAAGGTTGTCATTGATTAGAAAAATAATTTCCCATTTGGTCGCGAAAATCTTTTTCTCGAATTTGCATGAGTGGTGAAATAAATTATTATTTTTATTTCCTAAACGTTCCAAAAACAACACGTGTTAGGTCTACAAGTACGTCCGCAAGTATTTTGACAGTATTTGCCCTGGTAATGATTGTTTATAAAACAAACCTTCTGATAGGATTTTATTGATTGAAACATACGTATAGAATTTAATTCCTATACTGATATCTTCCTCTGTGAATTATTAATTAATGAAATTTTAAATTGTTATCTGAGATATCGTATCTTAATATTTTCAATAAAAAGAGACTTTTATTTTGTCCGAAGTTGATTAATTAACATCATATGTTCTAATAATGTGTACATTATAATTTGAATTTGTCTAATTTGTTAATTTTATCAAATCTTAATCTATACAGTCAGTCAGGTATGTGCCATGCGTGATACACGCTTAGGCGATCATGTATCTTTCGATACATCACTGACGATGCAGATTTTTTTCCCGCAGTAGGTTGCCATTCCTTTTTGCGGTAGACTAGTTGTCATCCAAGGTTACAGAACCTGGTCTGTTCTGCTATTTACCCATAGCTGGGGAGAGAAGAGGATCCGTATCTTTCCCAAGGTTATTAGCACGTTAGTGAATGTAATGGATTTGACTGGAATTCGAACTCGGCTCTCCTATTCCTCAATCCAAGCTGCTATCCATTACTTCACCGTTTTTGTAACAAACATTACAAATTAAACAGCATTAAAAAAAAAAAGTCAAGAAAATTCGTAGGCGTGAAATCAGAGAACTTGCACTCAGTGTCATATACCATAAAACATGTACACAACGTCCATTTTTGAGTTTGTTTACTATGACATTGAACTGGATTACAAAGTTTATGTAACATAGAAATTCAAGTCATGTAACGTGATATACTTGTTCTTTCGTTATTGTTTAAATGTATGTAAGAAAAGACGTGTAGCAAAGATTCTAATTATTTGTCACTAATGTAAATAGACACGAATGTTCTTATTAATGACCCTGTCATATTCATCAAACCGATGACCTGAAACTGAGCCGTGTTTAGTGGAACTGTTTGTTTTTACACGATATTTTCAGAAATATTTTGTCTTTATTTATCTAAATTCTCACCGTGAAACGTAAATAAATAGTCGTACTATGCTTTAACATCCCTTTCTTGTTCAGTTGCATTTACTTTCGCGCTATTCTTACCAGCTGTAGGTTAAATAAGAAAGTCTAATCTGTAGCCTTCACCTTTTCAAAAATGACATAAATCTTTCTCTCCGACAGCAGATTAAAAAACAGATTAGACAGAGGTTTCACAACCTTACGTGGTAACTGGTGTCAGTTCAGTTATGTGCCACGCGTGATACATGCTTAGATTTTTCCCACAGTAGGTTGCCATTTCTTTCTGCGGTAGACCAGTTGCCATCCAAGGCTACAGAACCCGGTCTGTCCAGCTATTTAACCATAGCTGGAGGGTGGGAGAAGAGGTGGATTCATGCCTTTTCCAAGGATATTAGCACGTAATTGAATGTAATGGATTTGACTGGAATTCGGACTCGGCTCTCCAATTCCCTAATCCAAGTTGCTATTCATTACTCCACCGTGCCTAAGAAACCTATTTTTCTGTTTTAAAAGAATGGTTTCATAAATTTCAACGGATAGTAACGCTACCTGTTCGGTCAATGAATGTAGAATGTTTCCTTATAAGGAAACGGTTAATATCACTATTACTATATTTAGAGCTCTCGTCACCAATAATCTGCGGACTCACAATACTCTTGTTTATCTTCTCGATTAGCTCATTAACCATCGCTTTACGGCAGTCGCCCTTTATTTACAAAGCTTTACATTGGTCTAGAAACGGGCTATATTCGTGGATTACCCAGTGAGAAACAAATTCATAGCTGGTCCTAAAGACAAGCTTGAGAATAGCTGCTCTACAGTCGGCGCCCATATAATTGCTCATATGGAATTTGTAAAGTAACTGTACTTTTCACACTTCATTGATATTTTTGCTTGTAGTAAGACAAGACTGAAATTATTTCTTCCGGGAATTGTCTTTAACACACATAGCTAATTAAATTAATTGCTGATTTGTCGGAGTTAGCACCTCCTTAATTCCCAAATTGTCACTAGGGTTCATTCTTTCTATACTATAAATACTGGGCGACTTCTCGTCTCGTTCTCTTTTTCATTTCTTCATTTCAGCGATTACAATGTAAGCTCTCTTAGAAGATCCGCGTCTTCCCATTTGTGGGAGACGCCATGAACATTATACACACATACACGTACGTACGAACATTCACCAAAATACGAACATGCACCAAAGAACAGACACAAACGTTCACACACACACAAATATTATTGTCCGTTGTAAAATTGTTTTGTTTAATACATATATTTGTTTATATATATATATCGGTCTTGTTTGTCTTCTTTATCTTCAGTTGGACTTAATTCAATTCCGGACATTTTCTTGTAGTTGGACCTTTTAATATTCTATCAGGAGTTACAGCCGCGTTTCTAATACAACAACACACAAACACACACGGTCCACAGCAGGAAATTCTTTAGATTAAAGTAAATGTATTTTCCTAAATTTTTCTTACAGAAAAATAAAAAATCATAAATTTAATTTTAATTAGAAAGCATTCAGTGTGTGCATAATATCACCAACAAAAAAAAAAGAACTAATTAAAAATCAGTTCATATATAATATCTCTGAATCGAAAATATAGATTAGCTCCAAATTTCAATCAGTTGCTCCTTGACCCGTTGCTCCCTATTTCACAAAATATCATTGAGAACTTTTGGAGATATTGTGTATAAATCAAACAAATATGACAGAATACGTAACCTTTATCTAAATTTGTTGGCAGAGTTAATAATAATGTTCAAAATAATTTTATGGAAATCCACTGAATTATTGAATTGCTATAGAATTTTAAAATGTAGGTGTATTGAACATTAGAATGTCTACTTTTTATTTTCAGTTTTCCATTGTAGAATCGGGTAACAACTAAAAACAAAGCCTTTTCAAACACTGATACCTCCAGCTTTATATTGCCCTTTTTATATTATATTTTTCCTTTTACTGATGGCATAAACTTTACGAAAATCGAATATAAAGTTTGTTTTTTGATATTTTTTTCGTGGGTGACAGCTTGCACGATTATTGTCGATTAAACCGATAAATTCTTTAAAAAAATGTATAGTTCTTACCAAATGCTCCAAAAGTTAGGTTTTGTTGTCAAAATTTTTATAACATTTTCATGCGTACGGGTGTATGAAGTTCATATGAAAGATCGTGAGACTTAAATTTGAGTTCTATATTTTTGATTTTACAGACTAGTAGTGCCCGTGAGGAATGTTATCCCTTTTACGCCATTAGAAGAGACTCGAGGCGGCGGAGATGTGGTTCTACAGAAGGATGCTGAGGGTATCATGGATCGAGCATGTGAGCAACGATGAGGTCTTGGAGAGGATGCAAACAAGGAGGAAGCTTATGCTTAGCATAAGGAAGAGGCAGATGAAATTTCTGGGACACGTGATAAGAAAGGAGGCCTGGAGAATTTGATATTGAAAAAGAGAGAGAGGGAAGCAGCGCATGACATACGTGGCGGGCTTGGACAGGTGGATGGCGGAGCGTGGTCTGGGGAATTAGCAGAAACACAAAACCTGCTGAGAGTCACATGGGATAGGGGTAGTGGAGGGCCATGATCGCCTACGTCAAATAAAAAGAAAGGGCCCGTGAAAATTTCACGGCTTTCCTGTTTGAATTTTCTTTCTTTCTTTCTTTCTTACTGAGATCAAACAGCGTCTCTGATATGTCTTTGTCGGCTTTACCCGCGATCAAAACGGAACAGTCCATTATTTATAAGATATTTTCAGGATTTTTTCTTCTTTCTTTCTTTCTTTCTTTCTTTCTTTCTTTCTTTCTGAAATCAAACAGTGTCTCTGATACGTTTGTTCCGTCTTTGCCCGCGATCAAAACAGAATAATCCATTATTTGTATTTACTCAACCCACCACGAGGTCAGGTTGTGACACAATGTCGGTTTAATGTGGGTAGCCCGAGCGCCTACACCCGGGCTAGGAACAAAAATTGCCCGAGCCCCCGCAACCGTCGGTTGCGCTGGCCTCGGTGCGAGCACCGATCCCTCTCTCTGGTGCAATGAGAAAGCGCGGCCTCGGGCAGCTGTACCCAATTACTGGGCACCTCTCAGTATAATTTTCCTCAGTTGCGACACTGTCCTTTGACGGAGCCGCCCTTGAGCGCACTCTGCCTAAAGACGCAACTGAGAGATGATAAGTAGGGAGTTACAAACTACTCGAGGGAGTAATTTACGGAATAGTCCATTATTTATGAGGTATTGACAGAGGTTAATGTAACGTAAGGAAGGGACAAGCAGAAATATATCATGATACCTGTTTATAGTCAAACAAACGTAGGGCATTGTAAGTAATATTCTATTCTATGTCATGTTAAATGCTACATATTATTCTCTGGAAACACATTGGAACAAAAAAAAAATCCTAATTTATTCCTAATTTATTCCTAATTTATTCCTAATTTATCCTAATTTATTCCTTTGACAAATATAATACGCTTTCAAATTTTAAATTTGTAGATGAATTGTGTTGGCCTACAGGTTTGTGATGGAGAAATCGAAGAAACTGAGTTCAACACGCTTCAGGAATAAATTTCATACACGGAGATACCTTAATGCATTTTTATATTCCAGTAACCCTTTGTGTCTTAGTGGCTTTATTGTCTTGCTTGGGATGAAATGACTAAAAAAAAGCGAATAGCATGATTCACCAAAGAGAGAAAATAGACAAGTGTGTATGCATATAGCTGAAAAAAGAAAGAAAATACATTTATAGGGTGAGCGGTGATGTGTATGCTAAATCTGTTAGGTGCACGCCCTAGAAATTTTCCCCAACGGGGACAAAGACTCGTACTGTCGCTGATACACTGAAAAGAGGGCAAGAAAGGACAATGCCGGTTCTTTTATAGTCATGTAACAGGGTCCCCTAGTGAGCGTCTTGGGAGGCTAGCTGGGTGTCTTTACCATAACATACAATCTTCTATTCTGACGCAAAATTATTCTTATTTTATTGTAAGCATTTATTAAACGATTAAAAAATAATTTAAAATTTGCCACCACCCAACAAGGTGTCAATTATTGTACCTGTTTTCTCCCCAGAAAACCAAAATATATATGTATGCTGTCATGCCAAAAAAAGGCAGCTTAAATACTCTAAAAACAAAATACCCACAGATTTTTTAATCAAAAAGAGAACAGGGCTTATTTGTTAAGGTCATATTGAAGTGATAGGTTTAATCGTGTGTATTGCTCAAATAAGGAAGTAATAAGGTATGTACAAACAAGTACGTACAATTAACAACATTTTATTGCCTAAATAAAATCAAAAGAATTCAAAGAAGGTGTATATATGTAAAGATATCCTTTTTCATACGTACGGGTGCGTGAAGTTCATATGAAAGATCGTGAGAGACTTAAATTTGAGAAGAATTTTGATTTGGTAGAACTATTACGGACTATTAGGGCTCTTGAAAATTTCACGGGTTTCCTCTTTGAATTTTCTTTCTTTCTTTCTTTCTTAGATCAAACACCGTCTCTGATATGTCTTTGTCGGCTTTCTTCGCTATCAAAACGGAGTAGTCCATTATTTATAAGGTATTGTCAAGATGTTTTCTTTCTTTCTTTCTTTCTTTCTTTCTTTCTTTCTGTTGTGGATTCCGGGTTGAAATCCGGTACCAATAAATAACAAACGCCAGGAATGAATAGATGAAAATAATGTATTAACGTAATAATACAAACTGGTAAAGCAGGTTAGTAGTTCCAGGAATACGTGTTAGTAGCAAAATATATATACAGTCTTTGGTATTGAAGTATCTCTGTATGACTTCTTACTGAGTCTACGTGCTCGCTCACTGTGACTCCTACAACGCTATTACCTCACCCTCACTCTTCCGGTTACCTACAACCTTTTACCCTGTCACTTTGGACTCGACTCGACACTTCGGTCTTTCTCTCGGGTATTCACTGGCAGTAGTATAAGTATACACTGGGTGTGTCCATTTGTATAAAAAGGGGTGGACCCCTCAACACTTTCTTTCTTTCTGAAACAGAGTCTCTGATATGTCTATTCCGTCTTTCCACGCAATCAGAACGGAATAGTCCATTATTTATGAGGTATTGGCAGGGCGTAACGTAATGTACGTGCTATAACTAAGGAACTAAAGGAGGGACAAGCAAAAATATTATAAGATACCTGTTTATAGTCAAAGAAACTTAGAGCATTGTAAGCAATATACTATTCTATGTTATGTTAAATGTGACATGATATTCTCTGGAAACTAAGAAGTCTCTCAGAGGCGAACGAAACATCTTTGATCTTGGTTAAGACTAAAAGCGATTTTTGCATCCTTTTCTTATATACTGCTTAGACAACGGTATCTAGAAATCTCTAGCAAAACTTCTTTGGCAGACATTATGATCAAACATTAGCAAAACAATCTATTAATAACAAATTATCATTGAATTAGAAAGGGCTAAGGCTTTACTTGTAAGATTTTCTACTGACTTCCGCATACAAGGTAATTTATAATAATAATAATGATAACAATACTAATTAATGTTTTTCCAAGCAGTTAGGTAACTTGGAAGTAATAGGTCATTGTAAATTCATGTTGTCTTGATCGTGTGTAACTATGGATATTTGAGGTTAACATACTCAGATATTTATTATTATTATTAGTAAACGGTATTTTAGTGGGTTTACATGTTTGAGTTGCTATCCGTTTTATTTTCTTAAATGGTGACATTGAACAAACAAAACAAAAACAGGGATAGCAATTCAAAAACTTGTGCCCTCTAAAAATAACGTTTATAGTAATAAGGTATATATTGCATTAAAAATTCCATGTAAAAAATACTCACTTATATGCTAGTTCATAGTGGAAGAAAAGTAATATACCACACTTGAATGAAAATAGTGTTTGTTGAAATTCGTGGCGTTCATAAGACTTCAGAAAGAGGTAGACTGTGGTAAAAGGTTCTTATTGGACACGAAGGGTCTTCAGCATTTTCAACAGGTTATTATCCTGATGTCCCCATACCGTGACACATGACACTTATTGTTCAAAAAGTGAACTATTAATGTGAAGGAAACCTAAAAGACCATTACAGATTTAAAGCACAACTGAACTGCTACTTAACTACATTTAATGAAAATTTCTGAAACATTGGACTTGCATTTTTTGAGATATCTAAATTACTTGATAAAACAAACTTCGCTGCAAGGAAAATTGAAAATTTTATTGTATATTTCTCAAAAGAATACATATATAAATGTTATTTCAACTGACGTTTTGGTTCTACTTTTCCTTCAGAGAATAACCGTTTTTATGTTTCATTTAAAAGATGTGTTGCTGCTGTTGTTGCTGTTAAATGTTTGGGATCCCGACACTCAGATAAAAACAAAAGCCTGGGCAGTCAGGATCCCAACAGTATAATGTGCTTCACTACGGCTACATACAGGTTTTGAATTAAAAGTTGTCATTCTCCTAGACTGGTAGCCAACGATGGCTAGAGAGCTCAGTCTGCCCTGCTATTTAAGTAAAGAATATATTCACACTTTTCCCAAACGTATTTGTATGAAAGCGAATGCAATTAAGTCGATCAGATTTCGAACTCCGAGTTCTCGTTCCGAGCCGCTATTAAGTTACCTGCACAGATTTTATGTCTGCAGTAAATATAATATAAAACTGTTCACCATATCGGTGAACGGACATTATTGAATTTTCTAGAAAACAATACCGTGCACCAGATGGACAAATTTCTTCGAGCTTTGTGTAAAGGCATGTATAATTACTAATTCAATATTTTTTTTTAATTCGTAGGTTATATTTGCCGAGTGAATGAATTGGAACTTTACACAGAAAAGATACACACACTCTCACCAAACGTAAATGTGTATATAAATCCCGGGCTTGTAAATTATTTTTTTTTTAATAACGTATTGCAATAATTTAAATATTTTCTTTGAAGTTCACATTTTGGCTTCAATTGCAAAAAATGGCATAAAATTAGTTGAAAAAAATAATTACCTTTGCGTACATATGTTTTAGGTTTTACCGTTCGGCATTTTTTTCGTCCCGATATCCGCCATATTGATGACGTCCCATGTAAATTTAAAATCTGTAAATTTAAAAATCTTTCAAAATAATAGAAAAGATCCGGTGAAGATTAGTTAATTTGACGATTAACTTATTGGAATTTGTTAAACTATTTGTGAAATTACACTACTTTGTCTATCAAGGGACTTCTGATGTCTGCTAGGGAGCGTTGGATAAAATACTTTGAAAGGGAAGTGCACAAAGTTTCTCTCTTCTTTCGCGCTTCGCTCACACGATGCCGTAGTGACAAGGCATATATTATTTCTTCTCCAGGGGACTTCTTAATCCCTAGCAAACCACGTGTTGCATTGCAAACAACACAACACTTCACCATACTATCTCCAGTTCGAAAGAACTTCATGAAGTCTCAATAATATCTCCACGATAACCTATCACACACACACACGCGCGTGGGCGCGCGCACGTGGGCGCGCGCACGTGTGTGTCTCGCTAAAGACGACTGACGACTGACAAGATACTGCGATTAAGCTTTTTATTTATTTTTCCTTGTGTTCGTACAAGTGTTTTCTTTTCTGGGCACAAAGTGTATAAAAACCGTCCAACTGTTCTGTATTTCTGAGCGCTTTCAGTTATACTTTTAGCCATTATCAAGGTTGATTTTATTTTTATTTTTTAATTGAATGTATGGGTTGTGTGTATATACCTAGAGTTATAGGGATGTTTTATATTCCAAACATGGTCAGCACATTGTGGCCGTGTTCACAGTTGACATTATTGAGGGTTGGTTTTTGTTCTTTTTTCTTATTGGGGCTGCCATTATTTTTAATCTTTTTTACATGTGGATGACGTTATTATGCTTGTATCTTCTGCTAGTATGTTTTGGATAGTCTCTGGTAGGTTTGTGGTGTGTGTTTAAATGGGTTCTAATGGAGCTGTGGTCGGACAGGTGTAACGTAAATCGTCTGGATAGGCATGTAGTAGTGTGATCGAGGTAATTATTTATGAGTATGGTTTGATCAGAAACACAGTTCCTTAAGGGACACTAAGGAATATATATATATATATATATATATATATATATATATATATATATATGTGTGTGTGTGTGTGTGTGTGTGTGTGTGTGTGTGTGTGTGTGTGTGTATACCCTCTATGTCACCTTATATAAACTTAATACTGCCCTTCAAAAGTGTAAATTTCAAATTCATTTTTTCACTCTTGAAAGTGAAGTCTGAAGAGCCAGAGAAAACTAAAATCTCTGGTGAAATAAATTATAACAATGGAACCTCAAAGTGGTCTGCTTTTTCTTTAAATTAAATTATTCGCTCTGACATAACATTGAGCTCTCTGGATTTCATCCTCCTTGGGATTATCCATACGGATTACCAAGATTTTCGTTCTTATATATATATATATATATATATATATATATCCCGCCTAAACAAGAAAATGACTCTTTACCACAAATTGTCAACACCTCTACAAACTGGTAATGACGTTACATATTACCGTTTAATTAATTAAACACACCTAACGTCTTCTATGTGCCATATCCTTTCAGGAAGTGGGCGATCATGACTCTCCACAACTCCCTATCTTTTGTAGCTCTGAACAATATTTGTCTTTTTATTATCCTTCACACTCTGCCATCCATTTACACATTCGGTACGTTACGTGTTATGTCTATCTGCCCCTCTTGCTTACAATATGTTCGGTGTGTGTCATATTCTCCACGCTTTCTTTCCTCATTATGCATAAGAGAAATGTTAACTTTTTTTCTGATTCTAATTATGAGTCCATTTTCCTTAAAACTTTCTTGTTCACATGCTTCGTTCATTTTGTATCATTCCTAAAAAACCCTAAGCAGTCGTCCAAATCGGTTTATTTCAATTCTCTTGGTTTTTATTAGACAAAGATCACTTGAATTATTCAGTGAACAACAAATCAAATAATTCGGATTTTTTCTCCTTAAAAAAATGTAATAAATACCAACTCAATAAAAAAAGCTAAAATAACCTATTTTACTAAGATCATAGGTCAACCACCTAACATGTATTGTCTGTATTTTAGTCAAAACAAACAAGTGAACTGACAGACATGTTAGCTGTAGAGATTGGACAACGATTCAACTACGACAAAGATTTGTTTTTATTATTACAATACATGATATCATGGCGATTGTTTCATATTTACATCAACTGAATGAATATGGTCATGTGGTTAGAATTTCGCATTCTAAACATGAGAGCCGGGTTCGAATCTTACCATGGTCGATTTGTCAGGAAGGAGACTTCGTGATGTTATCGGACTGGCGGAAAGTGCCTGAAAACCATTCTACAGGTTGACCAAACCCTGGTGAGTGAAATTGAGTAGACGGAATAGCTGTGCTAGCTAGCACGAAGTCACAAGGGTTTGAGCGAGCTTGTTCAAATTGTTGATCACGCAAGATAACACTCTCTTTCCCAGAAACTAAGGTCTGCTCAGCATAGTTGCATTATAGACCACAGGTGGGTTCTCTGGGTGTTGAATAATGCCCCGGATTGGCTATCCGCCCTAATAGACGGATATCGTCGAATACGAGTGGCCAGTTATACATAGATCAATTGAAATTCGTTGTCAGGTGAAGAAAGAGGCAAGGATATTTTTCTTGTGATTTAATAATTTATTTTAGAAAAATGTTTATTGAACAGTTTATATATAACTGCGTTTATGGGTTTCAGGATGAAGAGATGAGAACGTGGGCATTGTTTGGTTATAGCTTAGCAGACGACATTATCAGAGTGGGTTGTCGCTAACAGCTGCTACACACACACACACACACAATATGTTCTTGTTTCGTATTTCAATGAACTTTAGTAGCATTGTTTTTTGTTTTTTTTTGTTTTTTTTTGTTTTTTTTGTTTGTTTTTTTCATATCTCCGTGCAAAATTGGTGAAAGAAAGAAAAAACTGCGACTTGATAGGTCTAAAGTGGTAGTTTTCAAGAAAATTTTTTGGGTGAAGTGATTCATATTATTACTTTCTTAATTCTTAAAGCTAAATCAAAATCCGAAACGTTCCATTCTCAACGTTTTTTTACAGTAAGTAAGGTCCTGTGACCACTCGAGGTAGAGGATTACGTTAGGAGCCAGTTTATGCGGATAGGAGGCGAAGATAACGGTTAACCCTAGATTTGAACAGGTTAAGATTTTAGCGATCGGGGAAAAATTCACATGGGAGTCGGTTTCACAGGGCATTTTTTACTTATTTATTTATTATTTTTTTTTTTCAGCGAGGTTACGTTAAGAGGCAGTTTATACGGATAGGAAGGGAAGATAAGGGTTAATCCTAGACTTGAACAGGTTAAGATTTTCGTGACCGGGAAAACAACCTCTTTGGAGTCTGTTCCGCAGTGCTCTGGTTCGCAGGAAGAAGCTGTTTGAAGTGGAATTTCTCATCGATGGAATACGGGGGAAATGTGGGTGTTTTGCTACTATGTAAGTGGCTCGTCGGGACCTGGCGGAACCAAAGAATGTAGTTCGTCCGAGCACTTTCCTCGAACGTAGCGATAAAGGAGCGAGGGGCTTGCCACAGAGAGAGAGAGAGAGAGAGAGAGAGAGAGAGAGAGAGAGAGGTGGAAAATAATTCGTCACTCGCAAGGACTCAGAGGCGCTTTTGGCCTCTATCGAAGCTGGAGAGAGCGGACTGGGTAGCTCACACCCAAATATGACAACAGTACTCGAGTTTTGGCCTGATCTGGAGATTCTTGTTACTTAGCTCTTAGAAGGAAAAACGTCTTAGACTTTTTACAGCCACTCAATGTCTAGATATCTGTCGTAGGATGACAATGGTCGTAAATCTGGCTTTGGGCAATAAAAATATGTAATATCTTAATTCAAAACATGTATATGACACAGAATTCTAATGGTGCATTGGAATAGCGGAAGTTAAAAATAAAGAAAAAATGTTATTGCTATGTAATACAAACCCCTCTATATAATAGACAATGATGGACAATGTCCTCACAGAAGAGATCTGAGGCAACAGAGATGTGATTCCGCAGAAGGATGGAACATTTAAGGTAAGAGGAAATTTTAAGGAAAATGGGTACAAAAAGTATACTTGTGATTAGTTTTAAGTTTTGTGTATTTAATAAAAATATATGTGTAAATTTTGTTTATGTCTTGCAGGTCTCAAACATCTGAACTTTATCATATGTGGCTCTTATATTAAACAAGTTTGACCAACCCTGGTGTATACAGTCATTACCAACTAAGAAAAAGCAATATCACTTGAAGACTTCCAACAGCAGCAACAAAAATGAATAGCACATGTAACTAGAGAGAAAATAATATAATCAAACTGTTTGATTTCCACGCTACCAAAGACAAAAGGTTTGGAAAGAAATTCCCATCAGTACTAGAAAAAACAATAAGAGTAAACTTAAGAAGTTCCATTTTCTGAAAAACTATTTTAAGAAAAAAATTTCAACCAACAGTAATAACTGATTGGTCAACAAATTTCAAATATTTCCTGTATAGAAATGGCTAATTTCACCGTTATCAGTAGATTTGTCTTTGTTGGGAAACCTCTCAAATGATTGTTGATTTGGGGGAAAATGTTCCTGAAATGAACAATGTTCATGAAAAATATTCTTATAAGAAGAATTTCATTTCAAGACTGTACAAGTTCATACAAGAAATGACAAAATCAAAGATATCGCTACCTTCTGTTTCATTCTGTTTTCTTTTCCAACTGTCATGTCTGAGGATTAGTCATGGTCAAATAATTCTGTAAACTTATTTATATAATCACCAACAAAGAGAAAGAGGGAAGATCTAGTTGCATGAACAATCCACCATGCGCTGCTGCTGATGATGATCATCATGATCATCATGATCATCATGATCATGTCTTGGTACCTCAGTCTTAATGTATCTCCTATTAACTATCAGCTATTAAATTTAAAATGATAATGTACATGTCTGTGTAATCAAATGCAAAATATTATATGAGACCACTCCAATATACAGAAGCTAATCAGAGCATGTCAGTGGTAAGCAAAAAACTTACAAGCTATTGCTAGTGCTTTGATCCTTACTCTATTCCACATTTGTAGCTTTATACTAGAGTACAATGAATTTATTAAATATTTAACAGAAGGTGGAGATTACAGACAAAAGACAGCAAAATGATTCCCAAAGAATTAGAAAAGAATATTTTATAAGATACTAAAAAATGATTTTGAAACTCAATTTTGTGATGCTCCAAAATCTATGAAATGCCACATTTTTAATGAGATAATTCTTTTCTAGATGGAATAATGACTGGACAAAAGAAGCAAGAAGTATTTTTAATTAATCTTTAACATGTCAGAATATTTTTTTTTTTATAAAACTCGTTATATAATATTTTAAAACACACAAACTTTGCAGAAAGAATGATCTCATTTGCTTTTAAAAGTGTAGTGTGAAGAAAACATTTAAAAATTAATATAAATTAAGATTTGCTAAAATGAACAAATTAAGCAAATTCAAATTATAGTAGATACATTATTAGAATATATTCTGTCAATTAACCAATTTCAGAAAAAATAAAAACCTCTTTTTATTGAAAATTATTAATAGGATATGAGTGAATACCAGCTTAAAATAAATTTAATTAATTTATAATTTACAGAGAAAAGATAAAAAAAAAATTACACAGCATTTAAAACACAAATTATAAGTCTGCAAAGTTTTGTCGGAGTTAACTCCTCCTTCAGTTCGTTAACCCTTTCACCAGGAGTCTCTCTTCCCTGGCTATAAATAGCCTCTTCCTCTTTTTCCCTCAGGCCTTTGCGCCGACACCTGGAGGTAAATCTCTCTTTTTCCTCAGGCTTTCAGCCTTATTACCTCGAAAATGTAAGCGCTCACAGAGAGATAGCGTTTCCCAAATGCTGGAAACACGCTAAGCACAATACACACACGCGCGCGCGCGCGCGTGTAGTTGGACCAGCTAGCAGGAAAATCTGAACCCACATGTGTTTCTTCTACGTCTACTCAACAAGATCACAGCCACGGTCCACTACAGTTTCATCTTTTAATTGTGTATAGTTATTAACTTATTAGAAATTTTATACCCTTCAAGTAACGCACATTAAAATAGAGTCGAGAATTTTTCTGTTAAATATGCATGCATATTCATGTATCTATTACTATGTCCACATTCCAGGTACAAATAAAAGGACAATGTCTCAAGAAATCAGTTCAAAGGATAGTCTGAATAGCAGCAGAATAACAGTCTGAGTTGAAGAAGACGAGGTATCAATAAATCTTCCTGTGTCTTATCTATTTCCTCTTGTACATAAATTACATTCATAAGATGAAATTGGACTAAAATATACAAATTAAATATTTTCTGTAAAACATCTCTCAAAAATTTCTGGAATAGAAAAATTTCAGATTTATACTTTGTTTACTTTCTTTTCTTTTCCTTTTTCTTTTCACATCATCAACCTTTCATAAAAGTTATCTAGATTACTATGCCTGGTTTCAATCTAATTTTAGATTTTTAAAAAATCTTTTCACCCCAATCAAGGCAATAAAAAAAGAATCATTTGAAGTTTGAATTGTATATATTTTTAAGTGCCTATGTCTATATTTTGAACAGGTTATCTTGCCTTTATAAAAAAAAATGCAAACAAAATGGAATTTATGTGCAAGCTTTTTATAAAAATTGTTTTTTAATCATTTCACCCCATGCAAGGCAGTAAAGTCACCAAGACACAAGGAGTTACCAAGTGTGAAAGAATAATAAAATAGAGAAACATTATTAAGGAGTGAGAATAATAGAAGAGTAATCAAGAAGACATTAGATAATAATTGACATTGTATTTAAACTTTTGAAGATCAAAGTTGGCTGGAAAGCACAAAGACGAAAGAGAGTTCCACAAGTGAGAAGTGCGAGAAAAGAAACTGTTAGCATAGAATTTACAATTACATCAATCTAATTCAACATTAAATTGACAAAATCTTGCCACCAGTCTAGTATGAGGTTTAGATTCATAAAGTCTAGGTACTATAGCAGAGAGTTCCTCTGAACAATTACCGTGAAAATATTTGTAGGACAGGTACAGGAAAGATACATTACAGTGGTGGGAAAGTGAGTAAAGTTGAGATGCCAGCTCAGACTAATAATATTGCTGACTCTTCTTTGGATTTTATCAAGAATCTCTACATATAAAACAGGAGCAGCAATCCATATGTGGCAGCAATATTCAAAGCAAGGATGAATGGTAGACTTATAAATATGTAAAATAGATTCTGGAGAGAAAAATTGTCTAGCACAACACAATGAACCAACTTTCTTAGTAGCAGACCTTGCAATGGATTCAATATAATCTTTCCACTTCATGCCAGCTGAGAATGTTAGCCTAAAAAGGAGCAAGGAATCTCTCTCCTGGAGGTTAGCATCAGCCATGTTGATGGAAGGCAAAAAGGTGTCTCTCAGGTGATTAATAGAGAGAAGTTTCATTTTGGAGGCATTAAAATTAACAAGCCACTCCTTGCTCCAGTTAGTAGCAGATTAGAGATGATAACAGAAACCATGGAAGGAGTTAAATGCATATCACTCAACAGAGACTCACTTCTAAGTGGAAATCAGGCAAGGATACTCCAGCTGAATCAAGAATAGAGTTTGAAGAGAATTTATAAGCAAAACATTCAGCTTTATAAGCAGATGTTAACACCTCAAACTGAGTGAAGAAAGGAGGAATAGAAAACTTATTTAATACACTATTGCAGAGCTGCCAGTAGTCACAAAAGCCAAAGTTGTTAGAGTGCCTTATTTTATCAGCAAAGACTTAGCCCCTTTAAGGACACATTTACATTTATTACATGCAGCCATGAATATGCATCTGTTGTGATTGGAATTGTCATGCAGGTATAACCAGAAAAAGTGATTTTTGTTGGTTATAGTGGCTGAACAGACTGGTGTGAACCATGGAAAAGATTGTGGTTTCATCTGGTATTTCTGAGAAGATACAAAAGCATCTGTACCAGCTTTAACCCAAGAAGAAACCTCACTGACACAATTCTCAATAGGAAGGTTAAGAATATCAATCCAAAGACTATCTTGAAGAAAGTCACAAAGTGAATCCTAATCAGCGGTCTGGTGGTGGATTGTTTTTTTTATGTCTGTGTAATGTTTGTTCCTTTGAAATTTCACTTAAGTCTTATTTATTTTTGTATATGCCTTATTCTATAATCGGGAGGAGAGAGAGGTGACGTTCTATCTTCTCCCACTCCCTCCCGGTGAAAAAATCCTTTTCTTATGTTGTGTTGACAGATTTGTAAATATGGTCAATTTTAGTGATTTTAATGATTTTAAAAAAATCATTCCAATCAGTTTAAATTTGGCAAAGTAATACAGCAAAGTATTTTTCTTATTAGAAATATTAAATTTGATCTATTATGGAATTAAAACTAAAAAAAAAAAAGCTTCAAGAAAGATTTTTCATTTTTAAAATGCATTTTAAACCTTAGATATCTCTGCTTTTCAATTTTTCATTTCATTCCACTATTCATTACATCACATTCACATCCACTGTGCCATATCTACGCTAAGCTTAGTAAATCATAATAGTGAAATATTGTCTTTTCCCAGCCTTCAAGTTGGAATTGAAGTATTGAGTTATAATGATGAGGAAACACGTTATATTTAACGGAACAAGATAAGGAATTTATTTACAAATTTACACATTTGAAGTTATCAGTAGCTTGTTTCAGGAAAAGGAATCAAATATTTAAAGTTTGTAGTTTCGATGAATTGTCAAGAAGAGAAAATGTTCAAATTAAATCAATCGACACAAAGTAATATTCCAAAATGTTTAAAACAAATTGGGAGAGTTCGTTTTTCACATAAAAATTATACAGTTGTATTTGACATGAATGAAAAGACATATTTTAAGGTACTTAGCTTTGGAGTTGAACAGAGTTCTTTGAAATTGCACTGCTCTCAGGCTGATAATGTATCAGTGAGTAATTTGACACTGGTGTTATTCGGATGCATTGAACTCTGGCTTTCTTCCTTCTGCTTCTTTCTACTTTCTCTCTTTCTCCTTGATTCAACTTTCTCTACCAATTTACATCAAAAAGTGATTTCATATCGGCTCGTTACTTTTTCTTAGTTTGTCTGAATGTTTTATCAGTCTTCCATTAGTCAAAATAAATTTTCACATAGGCTCGCGAGTTAGAAAACAGTGGAGAAAAGAGAGTTATTTTTATTTCATATTCACCATAGGATCAAAATGTAGTTCTTCTCCTCTCTGCTGTGTTTCTGTTCAGACATTTGACAGAAAAGCTTTGAAGGATGCCTGGTCTCAGGGATTTTAAATTTGTGGCATCACTTCCATCACTTCCATCATTGCTTTAAAGAGGGAGGGTTGGTGAAATACCGATATCAGTATGTCAGTGGTCGTAGAGACTGTTTATGATTCATTGGTTTTGTTTTTTATGGCTTATCAACCCTTTGTGGATTATTGAAAGATAAAAGATATTTTGGATTGTAGGAGGCCATGGTCACAGGGATTGAGCTATTATTGTCCTTGGCCTATGTATGTGTGCATGGGCATCCCATTAAACTAACCTTACTCACATCTTATCACAACTGGGAGGGATGTGGAATAACGGCCTAGGGTAATACTAAAATAAATATTAAATGAGGTTGGCTTGTATGAAATCTCCCAAAATTGTCATACTTAAAAGAAAAAAGAGAAAAAAACCAGTCCACTAAATTTTCTAAATAGTTATATCGAGTTTGGAGTTAAGTTAATAACCATGAATTCTAACGTCTTTTACAATGGATACAAGATGTACTAATGTAGTTGTAAAATCCAAATTAAGAGGTCATTAACTTGGTGTCATGGGTATTTAATTATTATTTAATAAAAGAATATTAAAACTTTGAAAGGAAAAATAACTAACAAAATAGTGACAATGTTCTTTAGTTATAGCCTGTGTCGTAAAAAAAAAGTTTTGTTTTTCACCCCTGGAGCGTTTCCTTACCGCATCCTATCATCTTTTTCACATGCTTTCGCCTTTTATTGAAGAGGCTTACAAAAAGCAGCGTTCCCGCCCTCACATTCACATATGTCCACAGATGACTTTCTACAAAATCACGTGCTTACAAAGTTGACCTACTTGTAAACGTAGCACAAGCCAAGAAATAATTTCTAAAACGTGAGAAACGCTGCTTACTAGAGCAGAACATTGCATTTGGAACCTTTGTTTTATTTTTGTCTTGTTTTTTTTTTTTCTTTCCTTTCCTTTTTTTTATGCGTTAATATTTTTTCCCATTTAGTCATTTTTCCGTTTTTATTTTTTGCAAATACTTCTATAATACTCAAGAACGGCTGACTATTTTTTCTCATATTAATTTTACGATGCTTCATAATGCAAATAAACACTATTCAAAGCTTTTATTTAACGGTCTTCTCTAGATAAGAAATGATAAGAAACTTTAGAGTTCAGAATGAGAACCTGAAGGATTATTATTAACTTATAGCAATTTCTCTGTCTTCAGTACATTTTACAACAAAGTGATCGCATAATAATGTATAGGTTAAATTGGGCAAACCTAGACCTTTATGCCTGCAAAAACAAAAAAAAAAAAAAAAAAAAAACAGTGCATCAAATGGACAGTTTTATCCTTGACACCACTATTATTTTACCTTCACTTCTCGGCAATGTTCATTGTTTTAAAACGCGATGATTAGAATTGTAATAAAACCCAGAGCCGGTGCGTATTACCCCCCCCCCGCGCCCTACACACACACACACACACACACACACAGGACCGGGGTGGGAGGCAAGCCTGATTGAGGGACCCGGGCAGTGCTTTGTGACTCTCTCTATCTTATCAGCATTTAATTTTTCCTACCTACATTTACGACTGACTATTAATTAAATGATAGAAAATATTCGTGGATCTTGACGTCATTCTTGTGTCTTTTCGTCGTCCAAATCCGTGAAATTCTTTTTTTTTTTGCTCATGCTAAGTGTTGAAAAAACATTATTCAATATTGTTTTTATCCATAATGTTGAATGTGTTTAAAATTATTCAACTTTTTAACAAGAAAAAACTCAAGTTGATAAAAATTGCCACAAATCATTGTTGATCTAAGGAATGATTAATTAAATCTCTAATTTGTATTTAGATACATTGTATTTATTTTCAATTTTCTAGGTGAATTGTTCGCCTATGAATATGATCAATTTATTATACATAATTAGGTTACGATAAAATTTGCATTTTATATAAATATACAGTTATGTGCCATGCGTGATACACGCTTAGGCGATCTTATATCTTTCGATACATAACTGACGAAGCAGATTTTTCCCACAATTGATTGCCATTTCTTTCTGCGATAGACCAGTTGGCATCCAAGGCTATAGAACTCGGTCTGTCCTGCTATTTACCCATAGCTGTGGAAAGAAGAGGATTCATACCTTTCTCAAAGTTATTTAGCATAACTGAAATTCGAACTTGGCTCTCCGATTTCTCAATCCGAGCCGCTATCCATTACTCCATCGTACCTTATGAAATTTGACATGTAGTAAAGTGGGGGATCAGTATCATAGATTCGGCGTGGGCGCACGAGACCCTTGCACCGGCCCTGATAAAAACTAAAAACATATGAAAGTGAATTTATACATTTTCTTTGTTCTTAAGAATTGACAACATAATAATAAAATACTAATTATTTATTAGATTATTTATTTGCAAAAATAATTTGATATTTACAACATTTAAAACCTAATACAATTAAAACTAATGCAATGCAACTAAATAGCTCTCAGCACTTATTACTAGACTATGTAGTGTAGTATTTTTAACCAAAATAATTAATAATAAAATAAACATTAAAATTTAAGCAATAAAATACATTAAAATATGCATAAGAATGGTAATTAAGTAAATAAATATGGAATACCCCCATGATGCATCAGAAGAAGCGTTTTACCCCCAATTGAAACAAAAATCAAAATTTTCTCTCTCTTCGTTATCGAATGCCAAGGGAGGCAGACGTCCGAGACAGTTCTCTAATTTGTTGCTACCAACAGATAAGCACATACTTTTTTTTTTTTATCTCTGTATACGTAAGTTCTTTAAAATATACAATCATTTCTCTGAAATGTATACTAAAGCATTTTTTCGTTTTTGTCTATGCTTATTGTGTAAATTTTTTTTTTAATTTCGTTGTGGGCTGATAATGTCTTTTTAACTCATAAACCGAATTACATATATATATATATATATAAAAAGAAGTACATGCAGACAGAGCCAACGAATCACCAGAACAACTTAGATAGATCCAAACTGTTCTGGATACAACTGGTCTAACCCCCAAAGTCCTCTAAATTAGGAGTAAAACTCTCATGGTCACATCAAACAAAGCAAAAAAAGCATAATAAAAAATATGCATAGAATGTATGGGTGCTAGAGAAAAAAGCAGAGGATCCCAGTGAAGAAGATTGCATAAAACCATAATCAAATGGACACAACTTGAGCTTGGATCCTTAAACCGAGCTACTCAGGACCGTGAATTCTGGAGTGGGTTCGGTTATTTAGCGCACATTCAGCTATAGGCAGAAACGTAATTTGTAATGATACCAACTGTAATAATGAATTTGTGTTGTAGTTGCGTTTTCCAATCCTATGGTTACCAATTGTCACGGGGTTCGGTTGAACATTGTAACAATCTCAAAATAAACGAATTGAAAACATGCATGGATTATATATATATATATATATATATATATATATATATATATATATATATATTTATGAATAAAAAATGACAATAGGAAAACTGGTAATTGCTGACGCGTTTCGTCCAATGTGGACTTTATCAAAGCAAAATACGAAAAAAAATTTGCTTTGATAAAGTCCACATTGGACGAAACGCATCAGCAATTACCAGTTTTCCTATTGTCATTTTTATTCATAAATATTGTCTTCTCTACTGATTAAATCGGAGAAATTTTCATATATATATATATATATATATTCATTCACCCTGTAGTTCACTGCTACTAACAAGCAGGACTTTTTCTCCTGGTGATGATCGAAACTAGTCGAGGAACCTAATTTTAAAAAATAAGACAAAATATTAATATACAACCCAGTCTGTATGAAATTTTTAATTTTTAACTATTTTTTATTGATCAATATATATATATATATATATATATATATATATATGATCAAGATATATATATATATATATATATATATCCGTGCGCGCGCGCTCACGTGTGTGTGTGTGTGTGTGTGTGTGTGTGTGTGTGTGTGTGTGTGTGTGTGTGTGAAGATGATATTGTGGTCGCATGAGTTCTTTCGAGAAGGAGATAGTATATGTTGCATGCGACACGTGGTTTGTCTAGGAGTTAAGAAGCCCCTTCGGAGAGTGAAACGAAACGCGTTTTTTTTTCACTACTTCATCTTGTGGTTAATGAGGGGAAAAAGAGAGAGAGGGTTTGCAACGTTTCTTTTTATAGTGCTTTATACAACGCCACCTAATGGATGTTAGGAAAAGTCCTCTGGCAGACAAGTTGAGATAATTCCATAGGATAAAATACTTGTGACTCAATACAAGCGTGATAGATATGAACAAACCAAAACAATAAACGTGTCACAACATGATGAGATAAAGAATATAGTAAATAATTTAAATTTGGACGAGAATCCAATCAGAAGATGGATTTTATTTCACCCAAATCTACATTGGCGAGACGGAGACATGATTCCCGTTAGTCATGTGAACATTATGTTTTTTAACTGCATCTCTTTTTAAGAGTGTAGTTGAAGAAGAAGAAGAAGAAGAAGAAAGAGGAGAGAAAGAATCTTTTCATTGCCCTCAGGTGCGCCCTTTCTGGGATTATGTCGGCGTGTTGACGGCTCGTACCGCTCCTGATCGGCTTGTGTCCATTGATCTTGCGTATGCGTGTCACAATGTGTCGCCCTCGTTCTCCGGTGTAAAACGGATGGTGTTTTTTACGTTGCTAGCCGTGGCAAGAATGGTTGTGTAGACGTCGCGGCAGGAGGGAATTTTGCGATATGAACGTTATTCGCATCGGGATCTGGTTGTTTTCTTTAAGCATCAGCTTAGGGTAAAAATCAGATCTGATAGAAAGCGTTTGATATCAACAAATTTCAGTGAAATTAAATAGAAAAGTGTTAACTGAATGATGTTAGATTAAATAATTTTCACTGTTGGAAGGAGGCATTACGACTTGTGGGTAAGCAGGTAGAATAAAATTAATAAAAAGCCGCAAACAAAGATGGAGTTGCCTTCTTTTGAATGTTCTGTTGCGTTAAGACAACATTTTATTTTGGACAGCTTATGTAGCAGATCAAAGACAAGCGGAGATAAAGTTGCGACGACTAGTTGGGTGAATTGACAGATTTAGATGTACGGTGGATTAATGGATAGCGGCTCGGATTGGGAAATCGGAGAGTCGAGTTCGAATTCCATTCGAATCCATTACATTCACTTACGTGCTAATACCCTTGGAAAAGGTATGAATCCTCTTTTTCTCTCCACAGCTATGAAAATAGCAGGACAGATCGGGTTCTATAGCCTTTGATGGCGACTGGTCTACCGCAGAAAGAAATGGCAACCTACTGCGGGAAAAAATCTGCCTTGTCAGTCATGTATCGAAAGATACATGATCGCCTAAGCGTGTATATAGCACAACTAACTGCTGGGCGAAGATACGTTACTTCCCTGTTTTTGAACAAAAATAAAGTCAACGAGAGTAAGTTTGTGGAAGTTGACAAAGATTGTGCGTTTGTGTGCATTTTAAGTGAAGGAGCGTGTTCAATATGTAAACAAAGAAGATAGAAGCATACAAAACTTTTTACTACGGATGTTTATTCTTTTTTTATGGGGACTAGTCTTGGGTATGACGATAAACTACATCCGGCAGCCAGGCTTCTGATCAAGAGATTGGAGGATTTGAGGAGCGTTGGACCACCTCTTAATTGCTTTTGTTCCCATGTCCACCCTGGCCCGAGGTGTTAGCACCTGTCAGGGTTCCAGATATGAGCAAATAGTGACCCCCACCAAAAAAAAAAAAAACAAAAACATTGACACTATGAAAGTGTAAAAATTCATTTTTATAATAAAAATACCAGCAATACGCTGTTATATAAAAAAATTAACAAAGATACATATTTATAGTAGAATCAACAAAATATATTTTTAAATAGAATTGACAACAATATTTTTTATAGCAAAATGACCAATAATACATTTTATCTGTAGTCAAAGTCATAAAATTGTGTTCAAAATATTTAGATTTCGACATTAAATAGCCCATAGAGGTTGATATGAAGCTAAACAAAATCAACCAATCAACCAACCATCCAGTTTTACAAGAAACTTCTGGTAAGTTAACTGACTAATACGGGCTTTCCAATTATGTTACTAAGTCTATGAATTCTATTTTTTTCTTCTGCTACACAAAATGAACCAACCAAGTTATGGTGACTCTAGTGAAACAAAGTTCTCAATGCCTCTTTGGTGTGTCCGTTTTCTTTTTGTTTCCGAAGCTAGAGTAGGTAAGTATAAGTATCCTATTCATGGTCAAGCTCAAGTCAGCCTTAGGCTGAGTTGGAACAACCAAAGGAAAGTTTCTATTTACTTTATCACTGGGAGATTTAAACGTGGTTATAGGATGTCCCTTTCCTTTTTCTTGGTAAGTCAGTACAATCATTACTATGGTCGAGCTCAAGTCAGCCTTGCGCTGAGTTGGAACAAACAGAGAGAAAGCTTGACCTACTTCATAATTTGAAGTTTTGGAAGAGACATACAAGTCTGAGTGTGGGAAGAGAGTTTAGTCATCAGTGGACCAGGGAAACTAACATTCCTCAGTAGGAACTTATTTACCACGTTCCAATTTTGGAGCAAATAAGAAAAAAAGAGAGAAAGAGAAATGCTTGCATTTAGTACCATGTCCATTTTGGTATCCGAACCGAGAATTAGTAGTGAATAGAATGTTGCAAATTATAATTAGTTAAAAGTGTTCACTACTATTTCTCTAGTAACTGCGTCTTCAAAATTTGGTTTAGTTTATCCTCCAGCTGTATCAACTGCTATTTATATAGCAGAGATTTGCATATGAATACAACAGGCTTCAACAACGTCACCTAACGACATTTTTCGAAACCAATTGGGGTAATCATATTTCCGGCATTATGGAAAAATAAATTTCTTTTCTTTTATTATTCATTATTATTATTTTATCCATCGATTTTATTTTATTTTCCCACTAGTCTGATTTTTTTCATTTTTTAAATAGAGACTGCAAGCTATTTTGGCAGCCAGTGGGTAAGATGCAATGTAAATTTTTCACTGTGTGCCGAAATGATGAAGCCGTTTACTGTTGATGGTCACGTAGTGGCGTGGCTAAAAAGTGACCTTAGTTGCCAAGCTTGGCAAAATCGGAGATTTGGCAAGCCGTTGTTTCTTGGGGAAGATACTCTAGCGCTTTACCTGAAAATGAATGAAGAAGAGTAGGAGAGCGCTGATCTAGTTGAATATAAAGATTCAAGGAAGGTGCATGTGCAGCTCATGAAAAGCTAACGTGAATCAAATGAACTGGGTAATCAGTTGATATTTACGCCAACAACCATAGGTGGTTGGCTGAAGTAGCAGGACTCGTCGAGAGAGGTCTTAAACGGGTCGTTAAATTGGCGTTTGTTACCAGGTTTCCTATTCATGGTCGAACTTAAGTCAACCTTACGCTGAGTTGGAACAACCAAAGAAAAGTTTCTATTTACTTTATCACTGGGAGATTTAAACGTGGTTATAGGATGTCCATTTCTCTTTTCTTTATATGTCAGTACAATCATCATTACTATGGTCGAGCTCAAGTCAGCCTTGCGCTGAGTTGGAACAACCAGAGGGAAAGCTTGATCTACTTCATAGTTTGAGGTTTTGTAAGACACAGACAAGTGCCATGCGTCGGAGTGTGGGAAGAGAATCAACAACCCTTCTGAAATTGCCCTGTGTTGAAAGCATGGAAGTAAACAATTTACTAGTGATCGCTATAGTCTTGGCTAGGGCAAGATTGGGTGCGGTATCACCCACAAAAGGAGGCACAGTGCAACCCGGGAAATTCAGCGGCCAGTACATGATCAGAGATTGTAAAGCACTACCTCGGCAAGACATAATCTATTACAGATATAGTGTCAGGCCATATTTTGGGATATTGCCGTTAGGGAAAAAAGAAGGATGGGTTACTGCGTCGGTAGCTACCTCGAGCCAGCATTGGGGCTCTACCGACGAGTGCCAACTATAGAAGTAATAGTCGAAGACAAGAGGGTGAAAGCCCTTGTGAATACTGGATGCACGACTACACTGATAACACCAAAGCTGGTAGTCATCTGGAGTAGAAAGAAAAATGTAGCAGCAGTCTATGGAAGGGAGGTCGGATACAAAGAGATCAGCACTGTCGAATTGTCAGTACACGGTGTGTGCTTAAAGGCGGAAATTATAAATCGATGCCTTTGATAATGTTGACAACATTATCAAAGGCATCGATCTTGTTATAAGAATGAATTTGATTAATCAGCTCGGTGGCATTATCGCTGACAAGGATAAAGTCAAGCTTAGTCGTACGCGATCTGTACAAGAATGTGCGATGGGTGTGGACTCTGAACAAATGGACATTGATAGCATTGAGATCAAAGATAAAGATTTTTATGCAAAGTTTAAGGGTAACCAATGGACGGTAGAATGGTTTCGGGAGGAAGGGCTTCTAGTGCTCAATAGTATTTTATAGTAACTTTTCGAGAAAAAAGTAGAAAGGTGGATACACAAAGGTATCCTGATACCATGGAAGTTAATGGGGGTATGTTACTACTAATGGCGGTATTACAGCCGATGAAAAACTGCTAGACCGGTGCTGGAGAACTGAATGCCCATGTGTTATGTCACACAGGTGGTGACGCCATAGACATTTGCTCTGAAACTATGAGAAAATGGAGGTAAATGACGAGGGCCGAAACTCTTGTCGACTTGAAAAATGCCTACTTGTAATTGTATGTAGCTGAGAAACTGTGGGTTTATGACTGATTTGTTTGATTTAACGGCATATTAACTCTTTCTGGGTCATTTAATGCCAAAATTTAATTTTCTTGTGAGTTTTTAAGTAATAAATATGTTATTCAGCTTTCACAGTCGAATACATGGTAGATGATACTCAGCTTTTGCGCAAATACATGTTTGTGCGGTCATAATTATGTTGTTATGCGTGTTTTATGTTGTAGTTTTTTTAAGTTATATTTTGGAATACAGTTTGATTTCTAATTTTCATCAATCACCTTCCTGATGTCATTAGTTCTCTACTTGGTATCTATGCTGATGAAACAACTATTTATTGCAGTCTTAATGGTACATTTGATTAGTTCAATATGGTCAAATTGGTAGCTGATCTCAAAAATGATGTACAATCCGTTGTTAAATGGAGCAAGGAATGGCACATTAATTTTAACGCCTCCAAAATGAAACTGCTCTCTTTTAATCATCTGAGAGAACCATTTTATCTCCAGTAGAGTGACTCATTGCATCTTCTCGGGTTAATGTTCTCTGTTGACATTAAGTGGAAAGATTATATTGAACCAATTAACAGGTCTGCTGCTAGGAATGTTGCCAGAATCTATCTTACATATTTATAAGTCTACCATTTGTCCATGCTCTGAATATTGCTGAAACATCTGGTTTAGTGCTCCTGCTATATATTTAGAGATTCTTTATACAACACAAAGAATATGCAATTTTATTGGTCCTAACACGGCATCTCAGTTTCAGTCACTTTCCCATCACCATAATGTAGTCTTTTCTATATATACTTTTATGGTAATTGTTTTGATGAGCTTTGCTCTATGGTACCTACATTTTATAAATTTAAATGTAGTACTAGATTGGCAGCAAGATCTCATCATTTTATGGTTGAAAAGGCAAGACGTAACCATAAGTTCTATGCTAACAGTTTCATCTATCACTCTTCTTGCTTGTAAAACTCTCTTCTGGCTTCTTGTTTCCCAGTCAATTTTGATCTTTAAAAATTTAAATGCAACATGAATCGTTATCTCTTGTCATTTTAATTCCTGTTCTTTTATTATTCTCTCCTTAATAGTGCTTCTTTTCTCTCTCAAATTCTCTCATACTCAGTAAATCCTTTGCGTCTTAGTGGCTTTATTGCTTTGCTTGGGGGTGAAGTGATTTTAAAATTCTAATTGGTTCAAGAACGAAAGAATCACTTCACTGACTTTATCCTTGTCCAGAACAGAGAAGTAACGTACCTCCGCCAGGCACTTTTACTAAATCTGGGTATGACGATAAACTACATCCGGCATCAAGGCCTCTGATCAGGAGATTGGAGGTTTTGGGGAGTATGGAACCACCTCTTAGTTACTGTTGTTCCCAGATCTGGAGTGGTAGCACCTATGAGGGTCCAAGCTATGTGTTTTTCTTTTTTTTTCTCTTCAATCAGGAGAATGCTATAGCAAAAAACATGTTTTATCTCCCTTCCAGAGGGTCTTCTAAGTTCCCAAGTGAAACACATGTCATTCGTAACTATACTGTCTCCTAATCGGCACCCCGCAACTCATGTGACCATAATACTTTCTCCACAATAATCTATTTCATAAATATATATCTCGTTCTAATACAAGAAAATAATAAAAATAAATTCCATTATCATCCAAATTTAAATAATTTACTATATTTTATTCCACACCATGTTGTGATTTTATAGGATTATTATTTTGGTTTGCTCATATTTATAACTCTTGAGTTTTTCAAATTGTCTTTTTTGAAAATAAAAGACTTTGTGCTTGTGAATTCTGAAAAATCTTCAGTAAAATTCTCAATAGAAGCAAAGTGTCAGTGCCTACAATCATAAATGGTCCTGAGGTAATTTCAACCTTTTTCATTAAGGCAAGGTCCTTTACCATGAATTTTGGCTCTAAATGCATGTGAGTTTATAAAGGGTAACCTGATTTACCTCTTGCACAGAGTATAAACTCTGTAATATCTCTATCACAACATGAGAAGTTTCCAAACTTATCAAAAGACTTGACTCTAAAAAGGCTACTAGTATAGATAAAATCCTGATGGTTGCTCTTTAGAACATTAGCCTAGTGTTATCTTTAATCTTGGTTAAATTGGTTAACCACTGTCAAAGGAGAAATGCTTCCCAAGTCTATGGAAGGAGTCTTGTTTTCAAGAATGTGGGCAAGGTCTCATCCTCGTTGCAATATCAACGTATCAGCCTCATTAATGTTATCAGCAAACTCCTTCAGTCTATCATCAACAATATGTTTGTTGATTCCCTCAACAGGGAGAACCTCCTGAGCAACAAGCAATATAGATTTTGCTCTGTTATGTCTCCTACTTTGTCTTAACTGTCATTACACACAGAATATGTGAGGCACCAGATAATAAACACATCAAGAGGCCAATCACCTTAGATATATCAAAACCCTTTGACAAGGTGTGGTATAGAGGGTTGCTACATGAACTATGGAATCTCTAGAAGTGATTTGATAATTATTAAGTCCTTCCTTCCATGAAGGTCATTGTTAGTGTCCAGTCTTCTGAGGCCCATGAGGCTCTTTTCTTGGCCTTATCCTCTTTCTGCTAACAATTTGCCTAAGAACATACTCAGATCTTTCATGAATATCTATACAGATGATGCAATAGTGTATATGTGCACCTCCAAAAATCTAGATGATCAGAGCTTTGCAGCTGATCTCTACTCTGACCTAGCTCTAACAGCTCAATGGGAGAATAACTGGCTTGTAAGATGCAAGACCTCAAAAACCAAACTAGTAATATTCCATCATCATCAAGCAGACACTGAATTGTTGGCTATCACAATGAATGCTTGTTCTCTCAAGAAGGCTTGAATGCTTATTGAGACTCAAGTTCACTCCAAACCTGAAACAGAACTCGTATATACAATCTTGCTGAAAAAATGGTTGGTTTCTAGTACTGTCAGAAAATGAAATAAAATCAATGAATAAAATAAAAATAAAGAATAAAAAAAATCATTTCCCCATGATGCAAGTTATAAAGAAACCAGAAAGTTTTTCTGGTCATATGTGTGATTTTATGACTTCAAGGAGTAATTTTTTTTTCTCCTCTTGGCTTCAAGATGTGAACTATGTGGTAATTATATTCCCACTGGGGAATGTTGGTTTCCCCGGTTCACTGACGACTGAATTCTTCCCACTTACCAATGACATCGTCGGATGTGTTTTAGCAGCCCTACTCATGAAGTAGAGGTTTGTTCATCCCAACTCAGTGCAAGGCTGACTTGAGCTTGACCAGCTTTACCTGTTTGTATCTTTACTTCCCATAAATAATTTCAGAATCAAAAAGGAAAGTGAACATAATCAAGATACATTTAACTTTGTTTCAATACAGTGAACATAAAAGAAATAAATACTCATAGCAGAAACACAAGTTTTTTTTGTATGCTTCTTCTATCTTCTTTGTTCATACATTGAACATGTACCTTAACCTAAAAATACACACAAAATCTGTTAACATCCACAGTACCACACCAGTAAGTACCTTATCCCACCTGTTATGCTCTATTTTAACAAGTGCTAGATCAGTCACAAAATGAAGTTCTGCTGTCCAATCCTCATTTTTTCTGATTGCAGAAGTCACAACATTTTATATATGCATTTATTTATCTAGCTGCAATTGCAATGTGTATAGAGCAAGTCAAAATTTGGCATCTTCTACATTGGCTGCTTGGCTGTTCCTGCCACAACTTACTTCTAGTGATTGGTTCTACTAAAATGCATAAACAAAACATGAACATGTGATATTAATTCTGATACATTAACACTGCTCTATTTACCAGTGCAACTTTGATATAGGAGATATTTAAATATCTGAAAAGTGGGGGATTAGGTTGTACAATAGGCATTGTGATTAGAAATAATTATTTTTTCTGTTTTTTTCCATATAACTATGGATTAAACACTCCAGATCATGAATATCTAAAAATAAAGAAAAAAAATGAAATTAAGTTTTATAAAACTTAATGGGGAGATCCAGTTATCTAGTTTAAATTAATTCCCCTATAGAAGTTAAAACAAATATGCTCATATGATGAGATTAATAAAAAAGATTTTTTTAAAATTCATAATCTGGAAATCCTTTTCCAAATATTACTATGATTTAGACACTTCAGATTACAAATTTCAGAAAATATATTATTTTTTTATATTTTAAGATATCATGGCATATAAGCATATTTGTTTTAACTTCCATAGGCAGATTAATTTACAATGAATTTACATAGCAAACTGGACCCCTACTATTAATTTTTATAAAATTTAATAATTTTTTTTTTTATATTAATGATCTGGAGTAATTTATAATTTTATATCTTTAACTAATCTATAGAAATATGAAAAAAAAAAGATTATTTCTGGTCACAATTCCTATTGGTCATCTCCACCAGGGGAGCTGGAAAAGAAAAGTTTAAGAATCAGTGTTTTAAAGTAAGAACAAATCTATCCTGAATTTCTTATGTTTAGTGGCACCGTTTTCAAGAACTCAGTACCAACAACTAGGGTTACAATTTTACCTATTTATTAGCTTGTAATGGCAGCCTTATGTACAGTGGAGTAATGGATAGTGGCTCAGATTGAAGAATTGGGGAGCTGAGTTTGAATTCCAGTCGAATCCATTACATTCACTTATGTGCTAATACCCTTGAAAAAGCTATGAATCCTCTTCTTCTCCCTCCCCCCAGTTATGGATAAATAGCAGGACAGATTGGATTATTTAGCCTTGGATGGCAACTGGTCTACTGCAGAAAGAAATGGCAAGAAGAACAAAAGTAAATAAATAATTAGTAAATAAGATTTCAGAGTTTACATGGAGAAGTATAGAGTTGAAGTAAACTTTAGAAGGAGTCAGAAATGGAAGTAGATAGGTTCACCTATCGCCCAGTTCACACTCCTCCCTGATCTTTTGAATAGGTGTAGAGGTTTACCCCTTGTTTCCTTCTAATGTCTTTTCATACTCTTTCATTCCAAGTGGCCCCTTGTATTTTAGTGGTATTATCATTTTGCTTGGGGTGAATTGATTAAAAAAGAATAAAAATAAAAAATTAAACACATTTTCAATTATTAAGATTTTGTACTGATCAATCTTTGTTAATAAAATAAAACAATGAGATCCAGAATTATATTTTAGGTGGAAAAAATTAATCTGTCAATTGTAATTCAATAAAAATAAAAAATAAAACCTTTAAACTTTAGTCAAGCAGGTTATTTGTGTGTTTGTAAAACGAACAAAAGTTAATGCATGGTAACCAAAAACTTCAAGTATTAATCAAACCTAGTGAGCAAACCTGAAGACCTCCTGAGTAGTGTAGGGCCAACCCATGCTGGGTGGTACTGCCTTGGTTTCAGTGGCAAGTTGTTTTTAACAGGGTTGAGTTACTAGACCCATAGCCAACCATTTTTGAATTCAGGGTTATCTTCTCATAGACTGAAAATGAGAATGAGAGTCCAGTTTGCATTGCAATTTAACCCATAGCTGAGGGGAAAAGAGATGTCTCTTTCCAAGGTATTTGTGCAAAAGTAAACATAATGGATTTGAGCAGAATTTGAACTTGGCTCACCGATCTCACAGCAATAACCACTATGCTACTCACACTTCCATCATTATCAAGGCAAACAGGTTATACCCTCCAGATGCAATATTATTATAATAAGAAAATGATATGTTTATTATTGAATAACAATATTATATCATTATTATTTACCATAATAACAATTACACCAGATTGAATTCTAGAAGCAAATATTCTACAAAATTAATGATTTATCAGGTTGGAATGAAAGCTCTGTCTGATTTTTGAAGTGAAATGTTGAACAAAATTTATTAAAGTATTGCCTCTTTATGTTATTTAGTTGATTAATTTGTCTGTTTATCAACTCCTTATGGGTCAACCAATGCCAAAATTTAATTTTCTTGGGAGCTTTGAAGTAATAAAAATATGATTCTGTTTTCACAATTTAATACAAAGTAGATGATACATAGCTTTTGTGTATATACATGTTTGTATGGACATGATTACTAGAGGCAGTGATGTGTGTTTTGTGTTGTTTTGTTGAAGTTATATTTTGGAATACAGTTTTATTTAAGAAATTGTAGGATTTTATATGACTTAATGATGTGAAAGTTCTTTCATGATAGTTGTTTGGTAGTATTTTAAACAAATTTGGGTAAAGTCGCTGCAATTTGTTAGTATGTGCATATTGTTGGTTATTTTTATATAAAAATGTATTGCTGATATTTTTACTATTTGCCCATAGCTGAGACCCTAACAGGTGCTACCATCCCGGGTTAGGGTGAACATGGGAAAACAGCAATGAAGAAGTGGTTCCATGCTCTCCAAAACCTCCAATCTCCCTTGCTGCTGGATGTAGTTTATCATCATACCCAGGACTAATGTTGTTTAGTAATGCTATTATGAATAATTTATATCTTTTTCTTTCAGATTATAAGAATATTGTTTCTAATAGAGTTTGAAGCTTGTCTCTTCATTTGTTGCAACTAAAGAACACAGAAATGTTTTACTCTATGTGTTTCATAAAAGTGTTAATACATGTGCCGCAGCAAAATCCATCTAGGGCATTTATGAGGTCGATGCATTGAGTGTAACAAATTGCAGGAGGTTATTTTCTCATTTCAAAACTGGAATTTTAGTCTAGAGGATGAGCTAAGGGAGGGTTGTCCAAAAGGACTTGATTCAGAGGATTGCAGCAAATTCCTGCAGGTACAGCTATGGAACTCAGTGAGAAATTTAATGTTATACACCAGTCCTACACAAATTGAAAAGTTTTCAGTGGTTGCAAAATGGTTTTCACACAGACTGTCTCCAGAAAATCACCAACAATGTGTTAATTGTTGCAAGTCATTATTTACATGATACCTTCAAGTGTCCTTTTTTGAAAAGCTTGTTACTTGTGATGAGAAATGGATCCTTTACCATAATGTCAAGTGCCATTGTCAATAGATAAGTTGAGGAAACAGACCTATTCAGCAACCGAAAGGAGAACTTTATCTAAAGAACTGAGTGTATGGTGGAATATTCAAAGAATCATCCATTATGAAGTGTTAGACAATAATGAAAAAATTAATACTGATTTCTGATGCCAACAACTTTGTTGTTTGAAAGCACCTTTGGACAGAAAACATCCAACCTTAGTCAACAAAAAGGGAGTAATCTTCCATCACAATAATGCCCATCCTCATACTGCATATGTGTCTAAAAACCTCTTAGAAAAACTCGGTTGGGAAAAAATGCTTCCTCCTCCATATTTTCTTTCTGATTATCACTTGTTTAGCGGGTTTCAGAACAATTTGGATAGCTTAAGGTTGACATCAAGATTGGAGGTTGAATATGAGTTGGTCTTATATTTTACATAATCTTACAAACATGGCCTCTATAAACTTGTTGACAGATTGAATGAGGAAGCAATGGAGGTTATATTGATGATTAAATATTTCTATGAACATTAGCATTTTCATTTGAAATATATACAATAAAATCAGGGAGAACTTATATACCAACTGAGACTTAAATTTAAACCTAAAATAATCTCCTAATAGATAAGCTATTGGAGAAGCCATAACAGTACACAGTAGAAATAGTAATATTTTAAAACTATTTTTTAATACTAACATTCACCCAATATAAGACTTGAGAATCCCTCAAAGTAGAGGGTTACATTCAACAAAATGGTAATGAAGAATGCTTTAAATGAAAAAGGCAGCAAGTGAAAGTTAAGGGATGAGGAGGATAGATAATGATTGACCTTTGACTTTAAGTGGTTAATATTGCTTGTATCTTTTACTAGTATATTTCGGATAAGGTCTGGTAGGTTTGTGTGTGTGTGTGTATAAATGAGTTCTAATAGAGCTGTGGTCGGACAGGTGTAACGTAGATCGTATGGATAGGCATGTAGTAGTGTGACCGAGGTAATTATTTATGAGTTTATGAGTCTGGTTTGATCAGGAACACAGTTCCTTAAGGAGCACTAAGAAACTGTATATATATATATATATATATATATATATATATATATATATATATATATATATATATATACCCTCTGTGTCACCTTATATATGCTTAATACTGCCCTTCAAGAATGACTTATGCAGGAATTTGTTCTGCAAAGTAGTAGTTCTTGGAAAAGTTGAGTGGAAATTTCTTCTTACCTTGGGAACATGAGTGATTCACCTCTGTGGAAGTAGCTATAAAAGTCTGAACTGGAGAAACTAAAGAATGGAGCATATCAGAACATTTGGTATAGAAATAGCAATAAAGTAGCTATAGACTTGCATCGTTGTGTTGTTTTGTAAAATAGGAAAGGTTGACACACATATAGAAAGTAAGAAGTAGTTTATTCTGGAGAATAAAATGGTACATGGTTGAGAACACAGACTAATGTAATAAACAGTTAATCCTTAACTCCTCAGTATTTACCCAAGATATCCCCACAAGGCGTCATGTGGATAAAGGCTGTTTTTTTACATGAGGCATTCTGAGCCTGTAGGCTCAGGAAAAAATTTCCGTAGACTCTGGATCCACGGAGTCAGGTAGCTGTCTACCTCCACAGATGAGACTCTGCCCTTCAGCATAGTCTTGTCTGGGTTCCTCTCTGCCCAGAGGCAGAGAGTCATAAAGCAGAGTTAACTGTAATCATTAACTCCTCTGAGTCAGTGAGAGAGAGAGAGTGCTGTTTAAGTATTTTTAGACAAGTCCATCTTGTGGGGTTCACTTACTCCACAAAATGTTGCATCTGTTGGAAAGAAGCTGCTGAGCAGAAAATGTCTTCCCTGACAAAACTTCACAAATAATTTTGAGCGCTCTCAGAGTTGGAAAGTGAGGATCGAGCAGCTCCAGGGCAGATATAGCAGAAAATTTTTGGTCTAATCTAACTCTTGTAAAGATAAAGCACAGCAGAAGGAATCTGCTAATTCCTGGCATGACAGAATAAAATGGCCATTTTTTCCAGCATTTTTAGCAGCAGATTGTATATATTAATTTCAGGTGAGTGAACTTGAGACCCAATAATTGTTCAAAGCATGAGGCCTCATTGAGAATACAATCATTCATTGTGACTGGAAAAAATTCAAGGTCTAAATGATGATGACGAAATAATACAAGGTTGGTTTTTGAGAGATTGAATGTTGTGTCAATATAAACAGATTTGATTTACATCTAAAAGTTGGCATCTCAAAGTTTTGCAAATTTTTCCTACTTTATAATTATTACAGCTGGCTCAATCACATACTCGTAAAATCTGTAATACTTAAGAGCAACAAATATGGATGGAAATATGTGCTGGGATTTGAGCTGCAGTAGACATAGCAAGGATGTTATTTCATTCAACAGCTGTCAGTTTACACATGAGTTCAAATGGACTGCAGACTGTAATGAGGAAAGTTTTAGCTTTTGAGCTTTCAAATTTGTGGTTGTTTTTTTTTTCCTGTGACAGATTTTGTATAGTCTTACTTATTTATCTATTTGTGAATGTATTTTCCACAGATGCTATTTATTGATTGAGGGTAGTTTGAAATAAAGGTTTGTATTGATTTGATTCATTAGAGATGCCAAATTATTTATTCACTTTGAAGTAGAATCTTTATTATGATTTAACTGTAGGAATGAATCTATACTTATATGAGAGGGTGCTGAAAAGTTCTCAATCTGCACCATTTTTCAAAATCTGAATGTTATTTTGTTACTATAGCTGTAAAGACTGTTCTTTTATATTGCAAAGTATTAATTTACAAGATCCTTGCACATATTTTCTTTCCTAATTTTCACCCAGTACAAGTCCCAAGAGGCACTCAACGTAGAGGGTTGAATGAGGTTGTTGTATGGACATAAGAGGAGGAAGTAAGTTCAGATTATGAGGATATGTAGGATAGATAACAATTGATGGCAATCTTTAGCTTTCATGCCCCCCTAGTGTGTCAAAAGGATGAATTTTTCCCTTGACACCACTATTATTTTAACTACATTTACTTCTTGGCTATGTCTATTGTTTTTAAAATGGCAAATTTTATTGTTGGGGCTCAAATCTAATATTAATTTGAAACCTCCTTGCCAAGTTGAGTATAAATATAGTGATTTACTGAGTGTAATTTAGTCGTGGCACAAGGTCACAACTGTGAAGCATCATGATTAATTCATTTTCAATGGCTTATTAACCTTTTGCAGGCTATTTAAAACCAGGAAATATTTTTAGATTGAAGAATTTGGGAGTGGGGGAGATAATAATGATTTAGTGATATGTTTTATTAATTAACCCATAGCTGGGTGGATCATACTTTTCTCAAGGGTATTTGCATGTAAGTGAATATAATGAAGCCAACCAGGATTTGAACTTGGTTCTCCGATTAACAATTCTGAGTCATTATTGATTACACCACCTGCACATCCAAGCTTACCACACTTGGTATTCCTAAGCGATCACCCATCTAGAACTTGTTAATTGTATGAAAACTGATGTTTCAACATGATGCGGCCATAAGCCTGAAGCACTACATAAGGATTGAACTTGCTACTCCATCATAATTAATCTAGCAAAACAAGCTTGTTAACTATTACATTACATTAACATGCCCTTGTTTTGTGAAGTGAATATGTTAAGTCTTTTTCAGCGCATGAGTTATCTGATTGATGGAACTGGAACAGCTTCATTTTATTTGAATCAGGTGGTTTTATTGATTTTTAACTCTAAAAGAAATTCAATCCATTATGTTAGTTTTAGTCTTAAATATCTTGTAAGTGTTTTCTAGAATCTTTTGGAAGAAAAAAGCTAAATATTCACACATACATACTTTGATATTTATAGGTTTACATTCAGTAAAGTTTTTTCTTTCTTTTATGATGGCCCAATTTTAGAATTTCTTGATTTTATGATGATTCAACAGCAATGAACATACCCGTATTTAAGAGCTGAGAAACCTAAATGTTATATTCCATGCTAATAGGAATATATCCTTGAACAACACGGTGGATAAATAACTAAAGGTTTATTGTAAAACCAGTTCAATAAGAAATAAGGTAACAGTTATGCGCACAATCATCGCAAGTCAATCCAGTAGTGAGTGCTACTATTGGAATGTCCCAGCTAGATGGTATCTAGCAACTGTCCATTGCAGTCACATGTGGCACAAGGCTGAATTTAATGTGGGGTTCCCGAGCCTGTCTCAGACAAAAAATCCCCATAGACCCCACATAAATGGGATCAGGCCTGTCTACCTCCCCAGATGAGACTCTGCCCTTCGGCAGATTCTCGTCCAGGTTCCTCTCTGCCCAAAGGCAGAGAGTTCAACCAGCCAGCTGAAAAGATTTCAGCTAGACAATATCTACTAGCCCCCACACAAAGGTAGATGTGGCACAAGGGCGAGTTTTACGTGGGTCTTCAGAGCTCGTAGGCTTGGCCAAAAATATTCCTTTCAAACCTGTATGAACAGGTTCAGGGTCAGCCTACCTCCCCAAACGAGACTCTGCCATTTGGCAGAACCTCATTCTGGTTCCTCTCTGCCCGAAGGCAGAGAGTTTGACTGTATGACCGAAAAGGATTTCGGCTAAACTCTAGTCTAATTAGCAATTATGATTGATTTGTTTTTTTATGGCCTATCATCCGGTGGAGTAATGTAGAGTGGCTTGGATTGAGGAATTGGAGAGCCAAGTTCAAATTCTAGTCAAATCCATTACATTCACTTACGTGCTAATACCCTTGGGAAAGGTATGAATCCTCTTCTTCTCCCCACAGCTATGGGTAAATAGCAAGGACAGACTGGGTTCTATAGCCTTCGATAGCAACTGGTCTACCATTGAAAGAAATGGCAACCTACTGCGGAAAAAAATCTGCCTCATCAGTCATGTATAGAAAGATACATGATCGCCTAATTGTGTATCACGTATGGCACATAACTGACTGAACCTTTTGCAGGTTATTTCAAATCATAAAACATTTTTAGATTGTAAGAATTTTTTTGAGATAATAATGATTTACTGATACAAGTCCTACTAATGAAGCTATAAGTGGAGAAGAGGTGGGTTCATGCCTTTCCCAAGGGTATTTGCATGTAAGGAAATATAATGGACCTGACTAGAATTTGAACTTGGCTCTCTAATTTCAAATTCTGAGACATTATTCATTATACCACAATCCAATCTTACATAACCTGGTATTCCCAAGTAGTCACCCATCTAGGTACTGACCAGGCTCAACAGTGCTTAACTCTAGTGATTGTTTAAGAATCTGTGTTTCAATGAGATATGGCCAAGCCTAACAATTATGTGAGTTAACATATCCCAGAGTTTTATTTCTTATTATACAGCAAAGAAATCTTTGTATTTCCAAAGCACTGTCTGTTAAATTCTCAAGTGTATCTCCTGTCTATGGTGAAAAGAGGAGGAAGAAAGCTAATATTTTAGAGAAGATAATAATAATAATAGTCATTTTCCACTTCCAATCTTTCTCATTTTACAATCAGCCTACTGAGAATATAACTTCATAAGTTTTTTTGCCTTCCATCAGCATGGCTGATGCTAACCTCCAAGATTGAGACTAAATTGCACATTCTCAGATTAATATTTTCCACTGACAGTGCCATAGCAGGAGGCAAATGTTTTGGAAGGGTTAAAAAATATTTAGAATTCAACCTTAAGTTATCAATGGTCGCCAATATGGTTAGCAGCAAGAAAATTTTAAATTCCCAGTATCTCTAGATTGGCAGATATCATCTTTAAAATAATAGCGAACCATCTGTGTTACAAATGAAAACTTTTCATCTTTATTTTTATATTTTATTTTATTGGATTCACCACAATTCCAAATTAAAACACACTGTGATAAAGGGAGATTACCATCATCATACACCTTTAAAGAAGAATTTTTTCATCAGGGTTTTATGAAAGTTATATTCTTCTTTGCTTTGATAGTTTTTGATATAATGGAATATGTGTACACCTGTGTTCCTCCTCACTGGAATATGATTGGCTGGTGTCCGTCATAAATACCAACGGACGTATAGGAGAGTCAAGAGCCTTAGTCTGAGAGCTAAGTCTATAATGACACCCATTGGACTATGCCATTGATCTACACTTCTTACCTGTGACTACGACACATACCAGTCGATTACTGCTACCGTATTCTACTTGGTTATAGTAGCCAAAACCACTTAGCTACTTCGTTCAAATATATCCCTTTCCCGGACATATCAGTTATTTCTTTCTTTTACAGTATTTTGTTAAAATAAAACCCTGTAAAAAATACTATAATTGGTAAAAATTGCTGCTATGGCCCTGACTGACATGAAGTGGAATGATTATATTGAATCAACTGCTAGATCTGCTGCTAGGAAAGTGGGTTCACTGTGTTGTGTCAGACAATTTTTCTTGCCAGAATCTATCTCACATATTTATAAGTCTACCATACATCCATGTTTTAATATTGCTGACATATCTTGTCTAGTCTTTCTGCTATATATTTAGAGATTCTTTATAAAATCTAAAGAAGAATCTGCAATGTTATCAGTTCTGACCTGACATCTCAGCTTTAGTCATTTTCCAACCACAGTAACATAGTGTCACTGTCTTTTTTTTTATAAATACTTTCTTATTAATTGTTTTAATGAACTTTGTTCTATGGTACCTAGACTTTATGAATTTAAATTCAGTACTAGATTGGCAGTAAGGTCTCATCATTTTACAGTTGAAATGGTTTCTTGCTTTCCAGCCAACTTTGATTTTCAAAAATTTAAATGCATTGTCAATCATTATCTCCCGTCTTCTTTTTCTTTTATTGTTCTCTTTCCTTAATAGTGTTTTGTTTTCTAATATTCTCTCTCTCACACTCAGTAACCTCTCATATCTTACTAGCCTTGCTTTTTTTTTTTTTGAATATTTTTACATCTGTCTGAAAACAAATGCTGAATTGTACCAAAAACAATGTAATGACCAATATAATGGCCAGAAAGAATTTTGTGCAAAATCCTTAAGCAATATATTCAAATTTGTTTTGATTTTCAAAATTTTTATTTAAATATTACATATTGGAATCAACAGTCAGTGTCTGTGACCAAGGTGAGTCTTCAAGTTGGAGAATATTGGTTGTAGCTTGACCTGGAGAAGTCTGTCAGGTCTGCTTGCTCAAGATGGGCTGTGCATAAATGAATACCTCTCCAACTTTCAATCCAGATACATAGTGGGAACTGGACAGGTACTCAGCTGTGCAGTGACCCTATGACCGCACCCGATCATAGGACGATGATGATGATGATGAGTTAAATATGCAGGTTGAATTGTTTCATATCTAATAGGAGAGTGACATGTTATCCATTTTAATGATGAATAAAAGGAAAAGCCATTGTCTATGTTATTAGGGAATATTAAAAATATAATTTTTTTCATAGATCTTTTTCCAGAAACTTATTTCATGGGCACATCTGAAGACTATAACTACTACATTATTAGTAGTACATATTAGTATATACTAAAAGTATTTTCATTTTTACTACAGACTTTTATACCAAAGATTATTTTATAGATACATCTAAAGAGCATCTCTAGAGTGTTCACATTGAAGGTCGTTCTCAATGGATTCTCCTCCAGCTCCTATTCCACGAACGCAGGTGTTCCCCAAGGCTCCATCCTAGGCCCTACTCTGTTCCTTATCTTCATCAACAATCTTCCTGACGTCATAGATTCCCAAGTAGGCATCTACGCGAACGACACTACAATTTACTCCTGCCTCAAAAACAAATCTAGTGCCGCTGACAAAACTAACCTGGCCGCTCATCTCGAAAAGGACCTCCAATTGGTTGTGAACTGGGGCAGTAATTGGCTGGTTAACTTTAATGCCTCAAAAACAAAACTGCTCTCTATTAATCACCACAGAGATCCTTCCCTGCCCCCCATTAGAATGTCTGACACTCAACTTCCTGAGAGCACCTCTCTGCGGCTGCTCGGTCTCATGTTGTCTACTGACCTGAGATGGAACAAATACATTGAATTGCTTCGTCCACCGCAAGGAAAGTTGGCTCCCTGTGCTGTGCCAGGAAATTTTTCTCCCTGGAATCGATCCTTCAAATCTACAAATCAACCATTCGCACTTGCATGGAGTATTGCTGCCATATATGGTCTGGAGCCCCTTCTGTTTGCCTCGGGGTTCTTGATAACATCCAGAGACGGATATGCAATATAATTTGCCCTGATCTGGCACCTCATCTGCAGTCGTTCTCTCACAGACATGCCGTCGCCTCTTTCTGTCTTTTTTACAGATACTTTCATGGTAATTGCTCCAATGAGCTGCTTTCGCTGGTTGCCAGACTTCGTGAATTCAAGCGTCCTATGAGGCTGGCATCCCACTCTCACCCTTTCACTGTTGAAACTGTTAAATGTAGCCACCTCTTCTACTCCAATAGCTTCATATCTCACACCTCTTGCCTGTGGAACTCCCTTCCCTATTCCTGTTTACCTGATAGCTATAATCTCCAACTATTCAAATGTAATGTTAATCGACATCTCCAGTTGCCTTGATCTATCCACTATCCTTCTCCTCATCCTTTCCTCTACCATTCCTATCTGCTCTCGCTCCAAATCCTCTGTACCCCCTTGCGTGCTAGTGGCTTCCCACCTTGCTAGGGGTGAAATGCTTAAAAAAAAAAAAAAAAATCACAGATAATTTTCAGCCTGAGCATATGTTAAGTGTCATAACCAAAGCAGTCATTTATCTCCTGACACCATATATATATATATATATATATATATTTGAAAACACACAAAAGCATTCTTCTTTAAAGATCCTTTTCTTTTTTAAAGGATTATGACACCCAATATACGGGGTGCGATGGATAAATTGTCGTCTATATTATGCAAAAATGAAAATAATACCGACATCACATTTTAACAGATATATTTACCAAAATGGCACAAAAAATATCTTAAAAATCTAAGGATTAAATTTATTCAATAAAAATGGCCATTGGCTTCAACCATGGCTACCAAATCTCCTGCAACTCTTCTGGACGGTCTCCTTGTTTAAATTGGTGAATGCTGCCATAATCCTTGCCTTCAGTACATCTTTGGGGTTACAAGAAGTTTTGTTGGTCTCTCATTCAACTGCACCCCACACATAATTATCAGGAGGGTTGCAGTCTGGGGAGTTAGGTGGCCAGATGTAAGGGGTGATGTGGTCACAGAAATTGTCTGACAGCCATGACTGGGTTCTCCTGCTGACAATTTATCCATTGCACTCTGTATATCAGGCTTAGTTCTTTTCAGCACTTTTTTATATATATATATATATATATATATATATATATATATATATATATATATATGTATGTATGTATGTATGTATGTATGTATGTGGCTAGGTGGTTAGAACATCCATTTACTATGGTCAATTTGCCAGGAAGGTGACTTTCTGATGAAATCAACCTGGGGAGACGATCAAAGTGTGTGGCACTGTTGGATAGTGCCTGAAAACCATACCACAAGTTGACTCAAGATTTGTGAGGGAAACGAGGTTGCTGAAATTGTTCGTCAATGGTTTTCCTAGCAAGAAGTCACAAGTCATCATGACTGAGGATTTGAGCATAATGGCTTGGTCAAACTTTTGATCACACCAGATGATGAACTCTCTCCCATAAATTGTTACTATGGTCTGCTCAGCTTAGTTGCAGTATAAACCAGAGTTTGGCTCTGTGGGTGTGCCTGGGCAGGCGTCTGCAACAGGGATTAGCCAACTACCCTAGCAGACAGGCATATTTGAAAACGAGTAACCAGTCATTATGTGTGTGTGTGCGTGCGTGTGTGTGTGCGTGTGCGTGTGCGCGCGCGCGTGCTTGTGTGCCTGCGTGTATACGAGGGATCGGGGATGGTAGGAGTATTCGTGTATGTCTGCAAATAAAATAAATTTTGAAAGAAAACAAATAAACTAAATTCTAAGTTAGATTAAGCTGCTGTCCGAAGAAAAATGAAGATAACGTACAAAAAAATTTAAATGAAATAATTTTCATTAATTTATTTTATGCACCCATATTTTTTTTTGAGATTCAGATAATAAAATGAAACGTTGATAAAAAAAAATGAACTTTAAAAAAATATAGTCATCAAAAACTTTTAGTTACAAGTTCGTGTGTTTAACTAGTCAAAGAGAAAAAAGGTAATAAAAGTGCAGAAGGAAAGAAAAGAAAGGAATGGTAAAAAGAGAGAAAGATATAAGTGAGTGAGTAAGTAAGTATATAAAAGAAAGACAATTAAAAGAGAGGTGGGCAGACAGCGACGGAGCGAGAGTTCAGACAGATGTTTTAAAGCATAAAACGAGATTTTTTTTTATCTTAATTAGTTAGCATAGCTAATAAAGTCAATAAATTCGAAAATGTAATAAAGCAACGATAATAGTAATAATAATAAAATTATTACGATTATTGCTAGTAACTTTCTTGAAATTGTTCGAAAATTGGGGTGAGGGCATTTTTTAACGCTTTCGTCTTACGGTCTCCGATTTGACAGACCCCTTTCTCGGTAAATGTTGCGAAGTAATGAAATCGTATTTAGTTGTCACCAGAAGATATTTTTCTTTCATAAAGTACAGTTTCATTCAGAAATTACGGAAAGTGATAAAACTAGATTGTTTTTAATCATTCTTTTTCGGCCTTTTCCGTTAATTTTCGCTATTTTCCGTTATTCCCCTTTCGCGTGTCTTCACAAGGGTTGAATCTCCCTCTCCACTCCGTAGTAGGCGTATGTCGGCCTCAAATACGGGGACCATTTTACTGAGTGTTTTTATTCATAATCGATCCCCCATTTTAGACCCGTATACTGAGATAACGTTAGCAGGAGACTTATTTTATGAGGATTTTTCGTTTTACTTTTCGGTAAAATCCGAGCAGAAATAACAAGTTCCATCCATCAGATGCAAATATATTCATAATGTATGACTTATTTTATAACAAAGAGGGCAAACTGGAGTAAACATGACGCTTTACTTTAACGGACTATGGAAGATCAATGGAACTATAATTCAAAATCGGTTTTAGCTGTTGATCTTACGTGGGCTTACGTTTTACACATATCTACCTACATTAGAGTGGGTGTTTCTGGAATAAAAATAAAAATGCATTTTCAAAGATTATTTACATTTATAAATATTTTAATTAGAAAAGAAAATTGAAAAAGGTATTTATTTATAAAAAATATGTAAACGTAAAAAATATTGATTGATAAATAAATATTAAATAAAAAAAGAAAAAATGTTTATGAGAAAAAAATTAAAGGTATTTTTTGAAAATTTAGCATTCAAACAAAAACATTTTTTTTTTAATTCTTTAAACAAGAGATTGAATACAAATTAAAACACTTTTTTTGTTTTAAATGTTTTTAGTCATGTAGAGAAATGAAGTAAAAAAATGAAGAAAAAATCTTCAATAATTAAAATTTTAGGGAGAATTTTTTTTTTTAAATAAGACTGGAACGACGGGGGACGGTAACCCCCAACTCTGAGAAGGGGTTACCTAACTAAGTGCTATTCGTTTTACAATAAGCAATCGTACGGTATTTCTTACAATTGTCTGGAACATTCTGCGACAGCATCGCCTGCTTTTTTTTAAATTCAATTAATAAAAAGCAACCTAAAAATGTTGCACAGACAATAAAACGTGAAACGAGTCCAAACTTGGCCATAATTTCTTCTACTGTCCATTCTGAATTGTGAAAGTGAATAAAATATACACAAGGCAATTTAGAAACTACGGTAGATCGTACTCATCAAAATTCAGAGACTTCTTTATTTACGACTTTCCCAAAAAACATTTTTTTCTCACAGACATATACATGTGTACAGTAGTGTATATGTATATGCACAAACACACACTCACTTAAGTGGAGTAAATACAAAGTTAATTTTTTCAAATAAATACATCTGTTAAAATTTAAAAATCTAAAAATATAGTCTTATTTTCAAGTAAAAATAAAAGAAATTAAAAAAAAAACATGAAAATTGGGATAATTAAATTAAATTAAAAAAAAAAATGTAACGATAAAAAATAGACAAAAAACAAAGCACATCAAAAAGTTTCACACCACTGAAAAAATAATCTTAAAAAAGTCTAAAATAAATCGATTTTTTTAATGTTGAACGAATCAATATTTGAAACATTAACATTTGAAGCTTGAAGCTTTCTTAAAAAAGGGGGAAAACTAAAAAGGCGGGACTATGCGGGTGTTGTGCAGACCCTTTTAATTTTGAGCCCTGAAACATTTTTACGCTATTTTTTTTATATTTTTAAAGAGAATTTTCCACAGAGCTGTAATATTTCTCAGATATTGCTTTTTTAGTTGTGAGGTTTAAAACTGCTTCCCACTTTTTTATTTAAATTTTTTGAGGGTTCAATTCAATATTTTTAAAGAGAACAAAAATAATTGACTTTTAAATCAGATCCCTAATCGTCAGCGCATACTTTGGTAATTAAAAAAGATTCAAAGATTTTTTAAAATGTACAAAAAACCCCCCAAAAAACAAAAACAAAAAACAGCAAAAAAAACAAAAAACAAAAAAAAATCAGACCTCTATCTTGTTGCAGGTAAAGTGGCAGCAAGTCAAGACTGCAATTACTACTTTTTTTTAAATAAATAAGTAATAAAAAAAAAACTCAGTTAAAATGCGATGTTTTTGTTGAAGAGTCTGGAGACCGGATGAATAAAGCCTGTCTCCGGAAGGCCGAAGAATGTATCGGCTGAAACATTGAAGTTGCTACTCAAAATAAGTAGTAAATGAAATAAAAAATTTTCTTCAAACTTAAAATTTTCCTTTTTAGTATTAATTTCTAAGATGACTTTTAATTTACGACGTACGTGAAATAAAAAAATTATTGTGTTAAATGAGTAATGTTCACATATTTAGAAAAACTCAATCCAATATATGCTCCGTCCATAACTTCCTAAGAAAAACCTATATTGTACCAACTCAAGATAATATTAATAATAAATACTAATAATTATAAGAATAATAGTAATCAACGCGACAAAGTGAATGAAACATTCCATTCATTTTGTCGCATTGATTACTAGTACAACCGTGTTTCTCAAGACAAGTGACATTTTTGTACAAAGACTTATATTTTTTTTATTCATATAACTTGCATACAATTTTTAAGCAACCTGAGGAAGACAGATATACTGTCGAAATATTGTTGAACGCTTTTTCTTAAATAGCGCTCTTTTAAGTTTTGAAAGAGTTACGTTAGGCATTTTTTGTTTGTTAATAATAATAATCTAAAAAAAGTACTCTAAAACTAGTGCTACGCGCACATTACGAATTTACACTGTCAAAGTAACTTTCCAATCATAGTTTTGAAGAAACTTAAAAAAAGAGAATGTATTCATCATCTCTAGTTTCTGCTGCCTAAAGTTATTGCTGATAAAAGACACAAAAATTGTATCAAACAGAAATTAATAATAATAATAATAATAATGATAATGATAATAATAATAAACAAATAATTGGCTATTCAGAAAAAACAAAAAACAAAAATAAAAAATGCAACTTTGATCATTATGGGAAATTTAAAAAAAAAAATTAGCTGAGAGCAACATATCTACTGTCGCCAACAGTAATAAGTGAGAAATATAAAATATATCAATTTATTTAAGAATAATGAACTGAGTGCTAAATTTTTGAGAATTGAGAAAGATTTGTTGCCACCTGATCTTTCCCGAAAACCACCAAAAATACAACTGATGTGGAAAGTTAACGTCATCGCATCAGCACTGACAAGTCAGTAAAGTACACTGACAATGATGATGCTTACAGTACTCCTTTAAAATAAAATAAACTAAAAAGCAGTTAACAACATTCATCACTTAAATCATCATTATTTCCATTATTATTTACTGCTAGCATTTATTAAGCGATTGATGGCTACAATCTTAGTGATGATGATGATGATGATGATGATGATGATGATGAAGAATTCCACTTCAACTTTTTCCGTCCTAACTCCCGTCTTCCTTTTCTTCCTATGTGATTATAACAAATTACAAATATATTATGTATATATATTTCAGTGAAATAGGTTTAAAAAAAAAAGGAGAGAAATATCTGTTCTTATGAAATTTTGATGGAAAATGGGAAAATGTTTAAATGAATTACGCATCAAAATATTTTTCCGTTCACGAAATCGAACGAAAAATGACGAAGTGATTTGCACAGAATTAGACACAGACGGGCGCACGCGCGAACGCGCACTCACATGCACGCGCCTAACACATACACTCATGCATGCACGCACGTACACACACATACACACACGCGCGCGCACGTACATATTTGAACTTTATATATTATATATATATATATATATATATATATATATATATATATATATATATTTTTTTTTTCTCATTTCGTCACAAAACAGTACATTCTCTGCTTGTAGAATCTGCATGTTTAATTTTAATCAACTCACACGTATTTGCAAACAAATAAATAAAAATTAACGGCTTTATTTAAAAAATTTGTGCCGGTTATATAGAAAATAATAAAGAAGATAAAGAAATTAAAAACTTAAAATAATCTTGTAATTAAATTTTATAAATTTTATAGTTTATCTATGTATTTTCTGTTGTCCTCCCAAGTAAAATAATAAAAATATTTAAAAATATTTCTGCTATTAAAATTAAAATATGTAGTTACAATAATAAAAAAAATGAATGTAATAATAGTAGTACTAGTAAGAATGATTTTATTATAATAATAATATAAATATAAATTCGAAGAAAATGAATAATTTTACATTTTTGAAAAATTGTATGATAAAAATGAAAGAATGAAAGAAAATATCGAAACTGATATTTGTAGTTCCTCTGTGCATCCGTAGTTATACGAACAATGTAATCGTCATCTATTTCCGAAACAGCAACTCCGACGTCACAGTTCCCAGCATGCTTTTATCGTCATGTCCGTCATCTTGTAAAAGCCGAGAACATGAATAAGTCACGCTGTTGGAGCTTGTTTCACGTCATAAAAGTTCACTGATGCTCTCCACGGACCCCCAAACTGTTCCAGGTCGAGTATCCCTTTTCCAGGAAACCCATACAGCGGTAGGATGTCTCTCCCGGAGGAGTTTTCCCTATTTAAAGCGACCTAAGTTCGAGGCTTAGACAGAGAAACAGACAGACGAAGTTGTTGTTTCTAACCAAAATGGCAGCAGCAGATTTGCCCACTAGTACACACAAAATGGCCGTGAAAGCTGTCGATAGCCAGCCTAGTGGCAACCAGCCGATGAAGGCTGAAGTCACTAGCAACGACTTCGAACCAAGATCAGCGCCGATCAAATCGGTCGGGGACTTACCTAAAAAAAGGACTACATTCAAAATCTTGGGTGTCACCAAGAATGCTCCTCGTAGTGGTAGTAACGATCCCCTCAATGATGATGGGGACAGCCTGGATGATTTGGACGAAAGCCATACGGAAGAAATAAGTTCGGACATCCTTGACAGTTCCAAGAACACAGACGGGGACCAAGATACGCCGTCGGAGGACACTACCCACAACTTGACCCCGGACGAAATTGTTGTAAAGGAGAAAACTGACATCCATTCTAGATTCAAAGTGGTCAAGATAGAAACAAAAGAACCATTTCGCCGGGGACGGTGGATATGTTATGATTTTCTCGATACCCCGGCCAACAACAATGCCGACAGGAATGAGATTAGGTTTCTAGTCGATTCGGCTTCGGGTAATTCAAGTACTACAAGTTCTGTGAATTTTATTTTTGGAGTCGACGATCCGTCTAAAAATCCGTTTCTCACCCATCTTCTACCGTCGGTCGATGGTAGTGGCGGCCCTGCACCCCCTGTCAGTGTTGTGACGGTAGTCCCTACTCTTCCGTCTTGCGGTATTCATTTACCAACCAATTCCGAGACCTTTAAACCCATCCAGCCGCCTTCTCAGCCTAGTCAGAACTCTGGCCAAACTATGAGGACAGAAGGAGTTAGTGTTGGTGGTGGGTCAGGAATCCCCACAATAGTTCCTCTTGGAGCAAAAATCGCTGGCACCACGATACACACGAACCCAATCAGTTTACCCACATCTAATGCATTACAAGCTCAGTCCCACATGAGCCAAGGACACCAGACTACCCCGATGAGCTCTAGTAAGACACCTGTAAACCCTACTGCAAACTTAGTGACTTCGAATGCGCCAGCTATTTCTGGGCCTTTACCAGGCACGACAGTCTCCAATGTTTTGCAGGGTGCGCAACAGTCCCCATCAAACCCTATTTTAAGAGAATCTAGTAATTTGTCAGCACCCCAACCTTCAAAAGTCCTTCCGTCGCCAGTTACCAGGGCCAATCCTGCCCAAAGTGTGGCCCCCATAATACATGTGTCCAATGTGACTAACCCCTCAGATGCCCATGGGTCAGCTAGCAGTGTAGCATCAATTAGTAGTATACCCATGACAGTACAAAGTACCCAACAAATGCACATGGCAGGTGCAGCCGGCTCCCAGGCCACTACTGCTCACCCGCAGTGCCCTTTGGCCGTCAATAGCCACATGCCACCCGGAGCGGTCACCCCAGTGATGACCCACCAATCTCTGGACTCTAAATCCGAGAAAAGCGGTCCGGTATTGGGCCACGATGTGGTCAAAACAAGTGGTGAGCATGTGAATGTACGTCCAGAAAATATCCAATTGAATGAGGTCCTTGACAATGATAGACTATTTGATACCTCAATGCAAGCCGCGGCTTCTCTGTCGCTCACCCCCCTCACATCTGCTGTGAGTGAGATGGGGACCCCAGCAAAAGAAGGGAAAGAAGACAGGTAGGTTGACAAATATTTTTGGAAAAAGCAGAAAAAAAAAAACAACAAAAAAAAAAACATTAATTCACAAACTGTCCGTTTTTTTTTTCTCTCTCTCTCTGTATTGGTATTTTGTGGGAGACGAATAGGTGGGTTGGTAAAATTTGATTTTGATTGACTGTTAGTGTTAAGTATTTATTTAGGAATAAAACTTGTTTTTGAACTGTGTAAAAAAAAAAAAAAAAAAAAATTGTTTTGATTCCAAATTTACTTAAATTTCAAAAGTAATTTTTTAATTAAAAAAAGTCGTAGGTAGTAATTTTATATTTTTCAATTTTTTATCTTTTTTATTACTTTGATAATGTTTTTTACACCAGGTAAAAAACGGTGGATTGAGAAAGAATGATCCTTCTGTCTGTATCATAACTAAAACTTGAGTGGTATTGCAACACAAGAGTTGACTATGTAATTGTAGTCCTAACTTTGTTGTGCCACTCTGATAAATTATTTAAAATTAAGGAAGATAATAGTTGTTTGTGGCCAAGGTTTACCTGCTGCAGAACTGATCCCAAATACCTGCATTCCATCATTAAATAATGACAAATTCTTTCATTCCTTAACTTAAAATCATAAAATGTTTTTCTCTATCTAAATCTAAAACCTCACTATTTCAAACAATGATCTTACAACTGAGTAATAATAATAATAATAATGATGATGATTTTTCTGCCTACCACTGCAATCCTCATCATCCTAAGCTCCACCCATCACCTGCACCATCAGCTGTTTTTGCACTAGCACACCTGGATGTTGATAGCCAAGGATTAATTTGAAAATAATAGATGAAAAAGTCCTGATGATGTTTTGATAGGAAATAATATTTGGTTGTGGATGAAAAATGAATTCCTTCATAATTTCACCTGAGTTGATTCTTTTAAATTTAATTTCTCCCAATCACACCTGAAGGAAAAATAAAAATAATTTCTGTCATCAATTTGTTATCTACGCTAGTATGTTACTACTGTTTCTTTTCTGTACCTATCCTGTCTAATTACAGGAAAAATAGTTGTCTGTTAGTAACAGTGTACTCCCCCCCCCTTTTTTTTAGCTTATTTAAAATAAAATAAGATTATTTTTCAAAGTCTTTTTGATCAGGATTAAAAATTCCATAATAGCTTTGGTTTTCTATTTTTATTTCTTGACTGGATATTACATCCACATCTTACTGCGTATCATCTATAATGTACACAAAATGTACATGCATATATTATTACATAAATACACATTACTCCCCCTCTTTGCAGCATTTATTATTGATGATTGTTAAAGTGTAACTTTCCTCTCTATTTGTCTCAAGTGTTAGGCAAATGCTTAGCTAAATTACATGTTTAACATTACACTTAGAGACCTCTTTCTTAATGATGCACACGCATACACACATACCTGCAGAGATTCAGTCACAGTTTAATCATGGAAAATTGACATTCAGACTATTATTTAAAAAAAATTAAATCAAAATCAAATTTATTAACATTTTGTATGCAGAATATTCTGCAAAATGTTACTGTTTTTTTTTTTTTTCCTCAAATATTTGGATTGATTGATTATATGGATTTTCTTTTTGTTTTGTCAATTTTATTTATTTATTTTTTTTGTTAAATGACAATAGATGACAATTACCTGAATTTTTTACTTTATGGTTCAGTTAAAACAGAATCACTCCTTCAACTCATTAAAAAATTATTAGCTTTAGTTGAATAAAAAAAAAAAAGTAGTTACAAATTTCATTTTCAAATTCAGTGTTAATGATTGTTTAGGAAAATAAACTTATGGTCTTTTCAGTCCATCATTTAATTTGGCTCTGATGTGGCACCTATGTGAAAAAATATTATTCCAGCTTTAAAATAGAGAAAAGCAGTTCCTGTGTAAATTTTTTTTTTTTTTTTTTGTATTTATTAATTAACAATTTTGAACTTGATTAGGATCAAAACAAATTCCATGAATTCAGTATTAAATTAAATGAACTTGTCAGTTTCTAATACTGTTAATGGATTCTTTTATTTTTATTCAGCAACCAAAAAGTTAAATGATGACTTACATTTTCATACATTTTAGCTGCTCAGTGATGTCTGTTAGTGGAAAAAAACTCTTATAACAAAAAACACACAGTAAATATCTGATTTCTACTTTTTCTTAATATCTTTGAATGCAACTTTCTTATTTGACATCAACTGGTAGCTGTCATCAAAGTGGAAAACTGTTATTCTTGACTTTTTGTGTAAATGATTGCTATTTCAGCACTGAAATGTTGTTTTAAGCAAGACACTCATCATGTTACTAATTGTCCTCCTTTATAGCTTGTAATTTGTACAAAGAAGTCTAAAATATCAACCTCCAAGTTCAGAGATACAATTTTTCTGTGATAAGGAAATTTGCTAATCATTAAATGAAGGAAAAATACTTAGCTCAGTTCAGAATAGTGATTTTATTTTATTTTTTTTTAATATGAAATTTTCTTTTTCTTGAAGAGAAATATCTGCATAGGAGAGATTTTATTAGCACCTTAATTACTGATGTAAGTTTATACATTGCTCAGGAATCTAAATCTTTATAAAAAAATTGAGATGATTTTTTTTTTTCTATGACATTTTAATGAACTAAAGTCTGTTTATATTAATTTTACTTTTTTCTTTTTTTTTTTCCTTTTGAAATTAAAATCATTCAGTGTGATGGACAAGATTTTTGACAGGGGAGACTACTCTGTTTATTTTTTTTTTCTACTGATCACTTGTAAAAGAATGTTGAAAATGATACTCAAATCAAATCCTTCAGTAACTTAAAAAGAAATTTTTAAACGAATTAAAAATTCTCTCAATAAGTTTGATTGGACTTTAAAACATTTATCCTGTTGTGTATCAGTAGATTTAAAAATTTATACAAATTGAAAAAAAAATACTTCATAAATTCAACATGAGTGGTTCTGTTTTAAGGGTAAAATTCTGTATTGTCAGAATTAAAAAGTAAATTTGACTTCAAACAAAAAAATATTTTTATTGTATATGATTTATTAGATTTAAATTTCAAGTGTCAAAGGAGGTAAATGGTTATCTGCCATGTAAAGACTACTTAAAAAGGATTCTGAAAAATATTAAAAAAAATATCATCTAAAATTGGCAGTAAAAGTTGAAAATAGACTGATTATATTTTATTTATTCGTCTTAAAAATGAATGAAAGGTTGTAGCTAATAAGGCTTCTAAAGTTCTTCCATTAATATGTATTGCATTGGGCAAACTGCCATGACAATTGATGTTTTTATTATGGAAGTCATTTTCTGATGGTATCGTCCTTACATCAAGAGCAAATGAGACTCAGTGTTGTCAGTGGTGATTATTATTTGAAATGTTATTTGTATAATTTGCTTCAAGGGAAAAGTATTGAACTTTATTGAAAGGATATTTGATTGGTACAGGAAAATTGACATTTTTCCCCTCACACTTGTAAATAATTATTTGTCAGGTATCTTTTACTAATGATTACCATATGAAACAAGTTTTTCTTTTAATTAAAAAATAATCCAAATTTTGTCAATCACTGTTAATTCTTGTCTATTATACGGAATTAAATATTAATTAGCCTTTCATTAAAAAAATTAATTAGAACTGAAGTGTGAGGTGCACTTACCAATTATGATGGGATAAGCAGCAGAAAGAGCCTCACATTATAATAACTTGCTAGGTGTTTGTAGCAATGGTTAATCATAGTATACAGGTGCATTAAATACTATATCTTCAAAAATGTTTTTCCCCCCAGAGGAAATTAAGAAAATACTTTTGTGCTTACATAGGAAAAAAAAAGTTTTATGAGAAAACTATTTCAACTTTTCGTAATTTAGAAAGAAAAAATAAACTGTTGAAGGGCAATAGAACATCTGTAAATAAGACTTAAATAGAATTTGATTTGTTTATGAACTAACCAATCAAAAAGTATTTATTTAAAATAAAGATACATATTCAATAATTGATTGCCAAGAAGACTTTCCTTTTAAAATTTCTGAATTGCTGAGTTCTTCATGTGTTGGGTTGTTACAGCCTACCATTGAAGATAAAAATATGACTATCCATTTTGGACATTTTCACTTCATTTCTTTTTAACTCCTTTATTCCCAAGTCCAGGTTAGTGTATATATATATATATATATATATATATATATATATATATATATATATATATATATATATATATTTTTCTTTTGGAGTTTCTCAAAAGGTTTTGACAATATTATTTATTAGACAGATAAGAAATTACTACTATCAATAAGTATAGGATGCAGGAATGTAAGTTGTTGAATTTTTTTTTTTCCTCTTTCCACAAACTCCTACCTTTTATTTTAATGATGGCTGGAGATTCATTAGAACTTGCTCTTCTTAGCTACCTTTTGAGAATTGATATTCTGTCCAATATGGAAATAATCTCTCAGTGATGTTTTCGTATCATTAAATTGAAAACCTGTCTTTGAAAGGCTTTTCAAAGACTCTGTCAGTCAGTCTCATTTGGGACAGCCAGAGAGATCTTGTCTGTTACCCCCTCCTCCCCCCAAAAACTAAATGTTGTTTACATGTGCATATATATATATATATATTGTCAGATTCCATTATGAAAGTCTATTTCACAAAATTAGTACAATTTTCAGCATATATTTATACAAACATCATATTAAGAGCTTATAATATCTATCCTTACTTTAAAATATTGATTTAGAAATATTGTTTTGGGGGGGGAGTGTCAGACTTTATTATGCAAACTAAGTGTAACATACATTTTTATTTATGAGTTCTGAAGATATTGGCCAAAGAAATTTTTAACACAATCTTATATGCATGAAAAATTTCATTAGAGATGGTCTCTTTAACATTCTCTAACCTTCATCTGTCTTTCAGTTATTGATTTTAATTTTTCTAATGTTTCATTTTAATCATTAATGATGAACCATATATTTTCTATTGGATTAATATTTAGAGAGACTGAGTGACATTCCATTAATTATGCATCTTTTGAAAACTTTTTTTTTTTGTTTGCAAGATTGGTGACAGTCGAGTTTGCTGAATGCAAAGGAACATTGCTCTTTAGCTTCAAACTTCATTTTGATCTGTGCCATCTTTTTTCAAGAACTTTGAGTTATTTGCATTTATCTTGATACACCATTAATTTTGAAGATACCTATAATTATGCAACCTACAATACTAGCTCAAAACCTTTTCATCAACCATGCACGTGTCTTTCAAGTCATGTGGGTTGACTATTTCCATGAGGGGACCCAATTTCTAGGCCATCTAATGTAGCTCTATATTAATCAGTAAAGGTTACTGTTGAGAAAATTTAATTTTTATTATTCCACTAATTTACAGGCTTCACTTTGTGATAATTACTTAAAAGTAATATTTTGGTTATTTTTATGTCTTTAGCCAGTGTTCTTAAAATTGTTGTTTCTCTCTGACATTTCCAGCACCAACTTTAAATATTTTTTTGCTTTTAATTTTTTTCTCAAATCTCTTATTACATTCTTAAAGACAGTTTTCTCTTATTGACAAATGTTTTCACATTTTTAATTATTGTTCTGATATCTCTGTTCCATTTTTATTTTTCAATTTGTTCTCAATGACTTCATAACTTTAGATTAGAATATTCCTCTTTTGAGGTTATATCTTATGACCTTCATATAAAAAATATCAATAATTATTTATTTACAATTCGATGAACCAGAGATTTGTATAAAGAAACTTTGCACCACCAAATAAGTTATTGTAAATATTTTTAAAAACGTGTAAACTGAAACCTGCTTGGTATATTTTGATGTATATCCTTCATATTTTACTTACATAGTTTATATGTACACATTTCTTTTGTCACTAGTAAAAAAATACAATTGAGTAATTGGGCTTTAATTTTTCTTTCGACACAGACAATTTATTAACTCTGTCTTTCTCAGACAGCAAACTTTCATTTGGTCCCTGCCAAAACATTAACAGCATCCATTTTTTTTTTGTTTTAGTAGTCTCTGTTTATTTATCTGCTAGCATAATAAAATATGTAAAATTACATATGGCTAAAATGAAAAGCTAATATTCTCAAAATTTTAAATTGTAGATTTTACATTAATGTACCCTTGCTCCAAAAAAGAAATATTGGAAAAATTTTTGATTAAATATACTGAATAAACAAGGGAAATATTTTTTCTTAGTTAATTAAGAACTGTCTGACAATCTGTAAAATAATTATTTACTAATTGCTAATAATGTAATTTTACTTAAGTTTGGGATGGCTGTCATCAAGATAGCAACTTTAGCAATTTTGTTTTGGTTAAATCACTGTCTTATTGGTTCCTTTGTGATTATACTTTATTGGACTGCAGGTGTTATATGATCTTTGAAAATCACTGATATTGTATAGGTGAAACTTAAAAAAACATTTGTTTCTTAAAACCTGAGACTAGGAATAAATATTTAGTCTGATAAAGATATTTCTTTAATGGGGTATATGTGTTGTCTGAAAGGAGGTATAGCAAAGCCAGTAAGTATTCATAAATTGATTTGTATACAGCTCTAGGCATTGGAAAACTATCAGGTATTTAAAAATGATGTGTGCATCTAGAGAACCGAAATCAGTTGGTTACTAGTGAGATTGAGCAGTACTGGCTGTTCAAAGTAATCCTCCTACCCAGTGACTTGCTAAGAAAATACTTTAGTATCATTTTCTTTTTAAAATATAACTTATCAAGATAATAAATTGCCTATAAAGATCAAATGTTAGTATTAGATTTGCTTAAACTGTACTATTTTTAAGTGATCCTAGACTTTGTAATATTTTACCTTTCCCTGGCTTGGCCTACAACTCATTTTTACTGACCTTGGGTCAACCCTTGTCTCATGTTTGCCAACCTTTCCTCTATAAGTATATTTACTTTTCTTCTCCCAACTGCTTACTTTAGAGGAAGTGTCATCCCCAATCTGCTTGTGTTCTGACTTCCTTTCACCTTTTTGTCTATAGTAATTAGTAAAAAGCCCCCAGGCATTCTTCCTGTGGCTTTTACTGCCATTGCTGCTACTCTAATCACTAATGAACTTTTTTGGCGGAGAGTGGGGTTTGCAATTTAAACTTTGTATGTAGATTGGTAGTTTTGTTTTATGTACTAAAAACTGCCAACATTTTTCATTAACTTAACATGTGTTGAGTTTCTCATTTCAAAGAGAATATTTTCTATGAAAAATTATGGTTTTCAATTTTCCTATTGAAGTAAAGCTTTCAGAATGTGGTCAAAGTTTGTATATAATTTTTCAGAAAAATATTGATTTTTTTTTTAATTTTTCTTTTTTTTAAGTTTTTATTTCTTTTAATACAACAGTGTTAAATATACAAGAAATTACATATATAAAATTTTTTTTTCTCCTTTGAAGCTATGCAGATAGTAAAATTCATTATTGCAAACTCTGATTTTACAGTAAAATTTACTTATTTTTCATAGCTGACAATTTATTTTAAAGGACATTAATTGAAGATCACTATAAAATTAATTGAAAAGGTTTTTATTTTCTTTACTTTTACTAATCTTTAAATACATGAGGATGTGTATAATAAACCTCTTTCTTCAGATAAGAACAATATCAAACAAACCTGCTGCTGATTGACTCTGCTTCAAGTACATTTGTATCATTTAACCCTGTCATTTAAGAACTGACTCTGTAAGCTTTGCAGCACTTAAGTACTGATAAGGCAATTTCCACAAAACAAGTTTATTGAGTTTGTATAATAAGTGCATAAAAAAACAGTCAATAATGATCCCCAATTAACAAAATGCATCACAAGAAAAATGTAAATGTTTAATGACCCTCATTAAAAGATTTTTAAAAAAATTTCTTGAAATTAAACAAATTCATTGCCTATAGCTTTGAAAAAAAATCCTTAACATAGCCAATATTGTTTGGACAATTGAAAGTCTGCTAAAATTAATTGTTCTGGTTGGTATATTAATGAATTTTTTTTTTTTTTTTTTTCTCATGGAATATACCTGACAAATGCTGGAGTGTATCAGAATTGACATTATTAACATGTAGACTTTCTTACCTTTTCTTTTTTTTTTTATCACAATGTTTTGATTGTTGTGCCCTCTGACCTTCAATAGATGTATATTGATCTGAGTACCATACAAGGAATTTCAAATTGAACCCTTTTATTCTATGAAGGCAGTGTAACTAGAACAATCTACCCTCAATAAAGTATTCAGTTTGAAATTTCCTGTAGGTTATAATGGAGGACACAATGGCTGAAAAGTTGTAATAAAGATGTGGGCAATAGTCTGCATGTAAATAACTTGTTCCTGAAATTCTGACAAAAATTTATAAATCAGAAGAAATGTATTAAAGAAGAGGTTCAATTGTGCCAACATTATTGGGTAACTTCTACAAATTCTTTCTCTTTTTTTTTTTTTTTTTTTTTTTTTTTTTTTAAGCACTTTCACCCAATACATTCTCTGTACTTCTGAAGTATGTTGTATCTATTAGGAAGGCTGAAGAATGGCTGAACCAAAATGGTCTACACGCAACAATAGTTTGAATAATGAATTAAAACCTATTATCTCAGAATGTCAGCGAATGGTTGTATTAATAAAAATTTTAGAGATTTTTTTATGTTTCACAAATGAAACTTTCATGGCTCCATGAGAATTGTATATGTTTAAGTTACTATTAGGTAGGGCAGTAAAGCACAGTAGAAAAGTGACATTTCTATTGGTAGCTACTTTGTTGAATTAGAAGGCAAATTTTAAGAGTTATATATACTGTCATTCATTTTTATTTCATTTATTTTTTCATAATTTTAAAACTGGCTGTTTTGTTAGTCGATAGCCTCACAAACCAGCTCTAATTAACATAATTTTATATCTGAAGAATTCAAAATATGGTAGTGTAAAATTATGTTTTTGTTTTTTTTTTTTTTATTGAATTTATATAAAGTTTATTAGGTGTTTTATTTTTATTTTATTTTTTTTCATCATAATATATTAAAAAAAGTGAATCAAAGCAATTTTATTTTTAAAATTTAAATAGCAAGTAAAGAAAAAATGTGTTTTTTTTTTTTTTCTCTCATTTTTTTTCAATGTAATGTAAAACATATTTAATATTTTTGAAATAACTTAATTTTTATTTAGCAGAAATATCTGTATTTCAATTTATAATTTAGCAGGTAGACTAAATTGTTTTTTGCTAGAAAACTTTTTTAGTCCAATTTGGTTGACTGTGTGTGTGTGTGTATAAGATTTAAAAAATTTTTTTTTATTTTTTCAGAATTCAAGCTTTGACAAAAGATAATCTGAATTTGTCTTTAAAACTGTTTACAAAATTATATGCCTCTTTCATCTAAAATTGATATTCATTGCATTTAGACTAGTTGTTAATATTCTTCAAAATTTGGCAAGTTGAAATGTACAAAAACTGTTTGTTATAAATCTGGTATCTTGAAGGGGTTTTTTTTTTGTTTTTAAATCTATTTTAAGTTTTATTTAAAGCACCAGAATTAATATCAGATCCTCAGTCAATTTGATGTTTTATATTTAAAATTTTTTTTGACATGATTGTAAATACCAGAAAACATTCTTTCTGAAAAAGTAAATTTCTTACTATTTATTTTAGATATTTAAATTATTGTGATTAAGGAAGACTCTTAATTTATGTACATCTAATTTGTAAATAACAAAGAATGTGTCTTGCAAGCAGATGCCTTTTCATTTTATGAAAAGCACAGTGGCTTTTCAAGTTTTTGCTGTGTCATGTCAACATCTGACTTTTTATTGAAATGAGTCAACTTGTCTGGAATCAAATGGAAAACTTGCTACCTTTGCATGTATTTTGGTAATCAGATTTTGTAAAGGTTATCTTCAAGGTTTTCTAGTCTTTTTTTGTTTCCAAAATATTTTGTTCAACTAAAAACCAGCTTGCATAAGAGTTAAGACAAGCTGCTTTAAACAGGAGGAGTTAATCCTTATTCCATTAGGAAGGAAAGAAATGGCAATGTAAAAATGTGACCATTAACTATATGAGAACTAAGCAGTGACCATTGACAGAAGAACCCTGCAAGAAAGAAAAATAAGTTTTTGAATTTTTTCTTTAAGCATAAGAAAGAATGTAACTGCTTTTTTTTTTTTTTTTTTTTAAATATATATTACTATTATAATAATGTGGTTGCTGTCTTTGTGTGTGTATTTGCAGGATACAGAAAAAAAGGAACCTTTCTATCAAAATTTGTTTGTGCATTACCATTACATTGTTTTAACTTGGAGAATAAAGTAATTTCTAATCCAGTCAGCCTACTGGTTTCAGAGTAATTTTTACCCCTTTCCCATAAATTATTTTGGGAAAAACGTTTAATTTACAGACAAATTATTTTATTTGTTTTTAATATAGTAACTAAGAAAGTGAGGCACTTTGAAGTACCCGAGCAATGGCTAACACCTCTACTATATGTATGAGTTGACAATTGGACTAGTTTCAAGCTCAGAAGAGCATATAAAGAATAAAGATCAATATATACACATGTCAATAGCTGGTTTTTGAGCATTATGTTTTAGACATGTTTATTCGTCCATGTCTGAAAAAGACAATTTCAGTAAAAACATATATACCTGTCTACTCCAGGGAAGGAGGTAATTAAAAATTGACAAGGTATGTCCAAGAAATAATTAAAGTTCTATGAACTAATTGTTTTCCATGACTTACCTGCAGTCTTTTATATCATAGTGCCATACCAGTGATGATACTTTAATAATAATAATTGATAATTAGTATTTTCAAATAATTGTCATGTAGATTCTATAAATAAGAAATTACTTTGAGTAGAGGCTGTTGAAGTTTGCTTTTAAATGAGTCTTATATACTTTTTCTCTTCAAAAATCATTTGAACCAAATTCTATAATCATTTTCCCATCTTGAGAATTTACTTAACCTATTCAAGGCACAAATTATTGCAGTTGGTAGCAACTCTGAAAAATGGGATTAAAATTTTCTTTGTAGCTGCTGTTAGCATTTTGTAGTTTTGTTTTAGTAAAGCACTTCTCTTTGCACTTTTTTTTTTTTTTTTTTTTTCAATAAATCGTTTTGTTATTGCTTGTGGGTAAATATGAGAAAAAGCAGAATTGCTTTGTATCTAATCTAATATTTAAATCTCAATTTAAAAATCAGAACTAATCCTATTTAATTTTGCCCTCAGTCTTAATGATTAAAGCACTAGTAGTTGTGTAGTGCAACTGAAAGACTTATCAATGAAAAAGTTACACAAAAATAAGTCTTTCTCTTGTAATTATCAAAGATTTCTTTTTCTTTTTGTTTTTAAGATTTCTCCATCTTGGTGATAATTTTGACCACAAATATCTGGATGGGATTGGCCAAGCATTGTGACAGTGACTTGTGATCATTTGATTCATTTAGGTTGGGTGGATTGGAATTTTAGAATTTCCTTCTTTATAATTCTTCAGATTTCTTTCTCTCCATGAATTATGAATTTTAAATTTCCTGGTTATTTTTATTTTATTTATTTATTTATTTTTTTTTCACAACGTCTCTCTTTTGGTTTTGAGACCTGGATCTCATTTAAAGATTTCAAACTATTACATAGATCATGACTTTTAGCAATATAAACTCTGAAACTAAAATCATCTGTTATGGAGTCTTGTAAATATATATTTACTTTGAGTATTTTATTATTACTGATTTGAAATGTGTGTATATAGTAGAAAGTTACAGAAGAAATCTTAATGCTTCAGAATTTGAACAGTTCAACCAAATTTACTTATGAAAGGACATTTTACTAGCATAATTTTTATTTTTGCAAAGTTACAGTTGAGTTCAAACACTAGCCATGTCTATCAAAACTAATACTGCTTAAAAAAATCTGTAGCAATGTAGTGAATTGCAGGAGTAACTTTACTAGTTGAACTATGAAACTGTACCATTGAATATTTGCTGAGTTAGTATGGTTGTTAATGTTATGACGTGTGCCTTATCTTACTCCAATGGAAAGTAATCAAGATGATTTATTAACATGCCACCAGTTGGCTCAAGGCTTTATCTACTTCATTATGATAATGATTAACAACATTGATCATCACCTTGTGTCAAGTTAATAATAAATACTAATAATAAAACAGATCAAAGCTACAGCTTAACTCTGCTTTGGATTTTAGTATAATAATGTAAACATTTCCTTCTCTTTTTCTCTCTTATTTATGTATATTTTATTTGTTGTTTTTGAAAGAGTTAAATGTTTGATCAAATAGGAAATGATTTCCAGTGTGCCTAGAAGAGTAAACATTCTCTGAAGGCATTGGAGAGTTCCCTTGTGGATTATCTGCTCATTATGAATGGAATGTCAATGCTAGGTGGGGTTTGTACTTGGAGGTCATTGCTCTGAGCAGTAGCCTTGGAATATAGCAGAGTGGAACTTTACATTGTTAGTGTGTGGTGTAAGAAACTCATTAGGGAAATATGTACCATTTGGAAGCATTGTATGAATAAGTTTATCAAAAATTCGCCTTTTGTAAATTTTCTAATGTGTTTTTTATTTATGTTTCTTTAAGCCTCTTAAGGTTTTGCCAGTACTTTTAAGACAATCACATCTGTACAATCAACAGGGTACTTAAAGCAGGTAAAGTACAACTTTGTGGGTGGGTGGGGGATCAAATTTACTCCATCTAAACTTTAACTTTTGAAAGAAGTGTTAAAGATTTTTTTTGTGTGTGTGTTTTCAATAATTGGAATCGGATAATATAGAAAATTTTAAGTTCATTTTTATAATTTTTCTTGTGACTGATGGTTGTAAGCAATGTGTCAGATTTTAATTATGTGATTTCTTTAAACTTTCAAAAAATGTTTATTTGCTGCATTTTAGGAACTTCCAGGATAGCATATGGATTTGTTTTCCGATGACCTTTTTGTAGATGTTGCCACAAATTAATGAAGACTGTACCAGCTACAACTTTAAAATCATATAGATTTCTCTTTTTTTTTTTTTTTTTTTGTTGTTGTAACAGTTATTTACTAAATGTAATCATATACATTTAAGGATTTTCTTGTTAGAATTCTAACATGATTTTGTATATTTTAATTCGGCTCAATATAAAATTTTAAGTAAAATTATTATAATGATAAAAGTATAAAAATCTTTTAGAAGCTGATCTGAACTAGTGTGTCTTCTAGATCTTTAAGTGAAAAAGCATATTCATTTAAGAAGGAATTAATTTGATGATTCTCTTTGGAATATAACTTGTGCATTAGATTTTCCCATTTGAAAACCTTGAAGAATTCTTGCCATACTCTAAATGAAAATAAATCATTAAATCTAATTCAGAATATTTTGAAATTATTTTTATTAAAACATTTATACTTTTGAAAAATTGTAAAAATTTATTTTCTGACTTTCTTTATAGTATTTAAATCTTTGGTAAGTTTTCCACTTATGTAATATGAGAGGATATATCCTTAGAAACAAAACAAAAAATTAAAAGCAGCAGATTGCTATATAATATCTAATCTCCTATATAGCAATGAGTACTGGATCATCTCTTCATAGATAAAGAAGAGGCTTTAAGTGACAGGTATGGTTCCACTGATAAATGCTAAGAATACTATGGATAGAATATGTGAGCAATGAAGAAGTTTTAAGAAAAATAGAAACTACAAGAACATTTATAATCAAAGTGACAGTTGAAATTTGTAGGACACATAATGAGGAAAGGGGTCATGGAAAATCAAACACTTACAGGACATATTGAAGGTAACAGAACGGGCTGGGGCAGAAATTGTGAGTAACCTACATAACAAGTTTGAGTAAATGGATGGCAGAAGACTATAAATAGTAAAGGACAGGAGCTGCTTAGATCAACAAAAGACAGGAAGTTGGGGAGAGGCATGATTGCTCATGCATGGCCATTTCTAAAAAGAACATTGTATATAAGAGTCATTTTTATATTTGTAAAATTTGTCATAAATACTTAATATTTTTGTACACATGTGTAATTTCTTTATAACATTCTTGGGATTGGATATAACCCCACTTTTCCTTTTTTATTTTTTTATTTATTTACTATTTATTTTTTTCTTCTAAAACCCTATGATGTCTACAGTTTTTGTTAAAAAAAACTAGAGTATTGTTGTCTTAACATCACCTGAATAAAGGGACCTTTGTTCTGGTTGAAATATACATTGATGAAGTTCTCTTTGCACTGAAACTAGTTTGATCGAAGTACCAAACTCCATTCCTAAGTGGTATTATACTACTAATATATAAGTGTGTATTCTATAAATTCATCAGTAGTTCTATTTACTTAAGGGATATTTTTAAAATTATTCACTGGCCTATTGTATTACATTTATTTTTACCATATGTATCATGTTTTATTTGTTTACTTGGCTTAATTTGACACAAGCCCACAAGTATGGGGAACTCAGTGAAGACTGAACTCACTGCTGAGTAGTAATAAGCTCTCTTGATTTTGCCTGCTAATCATTATCTCATTTTGAGCCTTGTTTTGAGAGGATTGTTTGAGAATTTCTGTGTATAGAATGGAATTGCATGGATATATGGATGGTGGTAATGATTTTGTATGTGTATTGCTGAACTGGATTGATCCAGCTGGGATATTTGATCATTTTTCTGTTCTCATTTTCTGAAAAGATAGTATTTTCCACCTTTAAGGAATATATGCCTAATGAAGAATGGATCAACTGAAATTTTGAGGTAAGAACATAAAAGGAATTCAGTTGTCCAAACAGTCTGTTATGTTCTTTAATATATTATTTAAATTTAAATATCTAAGAAGTGTTAGGATAGACAACAGAAAATGTGACAGAAATCTGAAGCTGTATTAGGATAGCAAAAATATGCCTTTCAAAAACTGAAAGTATTAATAATAAAAAAAAAAAAAACCTTTGTTACCACTTCAGCAGTCTTTTCAAGTAATTTCTTCAGTATGGCAGCAAATGCTGGACAATTTCCTAATCCATGAAGAAGAGACTTCAGACAACAGATGTAGTTTTGTATAATGGTACTAAGAAATACCATGGCCAGAACATGTAACGAGGAAGTTTTAAGGGAAATGAGGACAAAAAGAACTGTTGTACTTAGAATCAGAAAGAGAGTTGAAATCCTAGGACACATAATGAGGAAAGAGGGTTTGAAGAATTTGACACTCACAGGTTGTATTGATGGCAAGAGTGGCAGATGGATATGGCAAGTAATCTACCTAATGAGCTTGTTTAACAAAGGATAGGAAGTTGTGGGGGGTGCAGCACATAAATGATGATCCAATACATTTCTGCATCATCTATAATTTGAAAAACAGTTCTTTGGACATGTAAGCATTGTACATAGACTTTGTAAAAACATGAACTATTTAAAGATTTTGAAATGGAAGTGTATTTATATACATGGAACCTTGCAAATTTTGCAACAAGTTATCTTTTTATTGTAATAGCATTTGAAAAACTATTCTGGCCAGGATGTTAAAACTTATTGTGTGTAGATTTTTTATTTTTTATATTTTTTTTTATTTATTTGATAGTCAAAATATTTCATATATATGCTTGACTAGATACCTTTTTGTGTGTGGTTCTGACCTTGTACTAGGTATTAATTGAAAAACCGAAAAATGTTTAACTAAGTTGTATTAATTAAACCCATAGTACACAAGATGTCAGATGGGTGAAGATATATATATTCATGTGACTCGATATAAAGTTGAAATTAATTCTCTTTAATTTTAACACTTGTGTTCTTTGTGAGTACAATGTGACTTCCAGTTGTAAAATATGCTTTTTAAAGCATTCAGAGTATATATTCATTAACATCATGCATTCATCAGTGATCTACGGTATCTCACATTTTTATTCTCATCTTGCTTTGATTATTCTCTAGACAAATTTATAAATGTAGTTTGAGTACTTGACTATGTATATATGCTTTAGTTAGTTGTCTTTATTTCCTCTCCACTACTGTTAAGTGGTAAATGTTATATATACAAGCTTACATTGTGCATACTTCATGCTCATTTAATTAAACTCTTAGTATACACACACACACACACACGTCTCTGTGCATGTTTAGTGGCTGGAGTTGTGGGATAGTATTTGCGTTTCTTCTGAGTTGGCTAATAATGCCCAGTATAGATTTAATATTTTGATGTCTACCTACCTGGTCTAATCTTATTTAGTTTAAATTGATAGTCTCCTATATGTGTTTCAAGCTTTCTTGCGTGTCTCTGCTAAACATCCAAGATCAGATCTTTTAAGGCCAATCAGACACAGATTGATAGTTGATTCCACCTGATTTCTATTTTTGTGTTGAAAAGAAAAAAAAAATATCATGGTTGAATGTAGAATTCATATTTTAATTTGTCTAAGATTTTCCTGTCATTGTAATTTTTAAAAAAAAGTTTTTATTTGTTTAATTTGACTTAAATTGAAACAAGAACATTGCAACTGAAACAGGTTTTCTAGGATTTCCTGTAACTACTTTATTGCTACATTCTATAATGGAAATAATGTCAATTCATCTATAAACCCACCTAGAAAAAAAAGGTAGGAGAAATTGTATTTCTGTTCAGTTATTTTGACTTTCATTTCCCCTAAAAATCTCTTTTAGCTTTTTTTTTTTTTTTTTTTTTTTATTTATGTAAAAGTATAGTGTCCATTTTTTAAAAAAAAAAAAAAATTATGATTGACACTTCTCTCTAGTGTGTGTGTACTTTGTGAAAGGTGTTACAAATTTGGTAGGATGAAAAATTCTCATTACTTTGTTCACTTTCCAAGATTGGTTATTTGGTCTGATTTTTGTGTAGTGGGTCTGAGAAGTTTTTAGCATCTCCATTTTGTATATAATATATACACACACACACATATACACACATAGAAGTCAACACTTAGAGGCGACAGTCTGTTTCATGCTAGATACAATCGTCAGGCCACCTTTTATTTTATATTTACACACGCTCTATTTCTGATATTAGGCACTTTATCCCATAAATATAGCACATCTTAAGACTATATTTCTTTTATATATATATATATATATATACTATATATATATATACACACACACACACATATATATATATATATATATATATATATATATATATATATATATATATATATATATATATATATATATGTGTGTGCTCATTCTTATATATGTAGATTTTTTTTTTTTTTAATGCATCTTTGTTTTGCTAATTGATTAAAATAAGGAAATTTTGTGTCTTACCAGCTCTTGTTAATTTTGATGAATAAATTTAAGCAATACTCTGCTTGGTTATTTGTAAATGACTTGATGTTGGAACATCCTATTTACTTAAAAAAAAAAAAAATTTTCTTTGTGTAATACAGATCAACATATTTCTTTTAGAATATTTTTCTCTTTAGGTTATTTCAGTACGTATATTTTAAGTATGCTAGCTTGCCAGTAGTTTAGTTTTTATTCTCCTGTACTTTATTTTTAATTTAAAATTAGTTTTAAATGAAGAGGTGGGAAATCCTTGAAACTAACTTTGGAGTTGTAACATTAAAGCAAATGTATTTTCTGCTAACAGACTGACCAAATGATGACCTTCCGTGAATGATTAGATTTCATGCTGAAAATGACCTGCTAAAAGCAAGCTTTACTTCTGAGCTGTAGTGAATGACAATCGTCAAAAGCTGACCTTGACTCCTGTTTTGTCATGTGTAATTTCCTGCCTGTTACTATTGTGTGTGCATTGGCTCATGTTTCAGCGAGCAGTCTTTATTCTTCATCAGGGACTGTTGTATTTACTTAGTACTATAGGAGGTTAAAAGGTGTGACCACAAATAGCAGTTCAGAATAATTGTCCTCAGATGTACTTTGTATTATCTGAATATATTAATGAATGTCAATTTCACCTGTATTATGCAGATAAAGGAAATAAAGATGAATATATTCACCATATTTGACGTTTTTAGTGAGAACTATTTAAATTTTAATAAAATATATTTGAAATGTTACAATAATGATGCTGATTTAGACATTTTACTACAAGCATGCTTATTTACAAAGTTTACTCACATATAGCACAAAGGGAAATCTGTTTTTAACCTTCACTTAGAAACTGACCTCCAGTTGCTTTGGAAAATTTGTAGAAACTAATTTGTCTGTGATTATTTTCTGAAGCAGGAACTCTTGTATCTAGAGACTTTTTTTTTTCCTCCCATTACTAAAAATGCAAGGTAGAAATTATTTTGCCAAGCACTATTTTAAGTAGTTTCATAGGTTGATGTAAAAGTTTCTAGCATTTAAGAATTTTTATTTTTTTACAAACTCATTTATTCATATGAATTTATAGAATCCTTATTCAATCATCAAATATTTTCCTTGGCTTTCTATACCCTTATGGAACCTTTTGGCTAAATTGATTCCAATTTTGATTAGTTAGGAAGATTTATCAATATTGAAACCACAGGCCAGACAAGGTATGGCATGAAATGAGTGACAGGTTTAGAGAAGACATTACATGTGGAAGAACTTCCCATCCTCATTCTATGTTTTGTTGCATCAAAATCCTCAGCTTACTTCCTTATCCTGAAAAAGATATTTTCTACTCTAATATGTAATTTAGACAAGTATTGCACAGTAATTTTGTGCAGATTTCTGTAATTTATCATAAGGAGTTCTTTTCAAATCCTACATAACACAGAACTTTCTCTACTCTATTTCATTTAAGTTTAGATGCTAATAACTGCCTTATATCTCACCATAATTTTCTATTTAAATTTTTATAATAAAATCATTTTTTTTCATTGCTAATAACTTTTGTTATAGCTACTTTATTCTTTGTGCTTTTGTTCTCTGAAACTGAAATGCTTTATCTACTTTGCAATAAATTACAATCTACTTTTAGTTTACTTATTTCAAAAGATAGTATTTTTAAAAAAAATATCTACTGGCTTAATTCTTAAGATGCTTTCTTTTTCTATAAAGATCTGTACTTTTGTTTGTGAGAGGAGAGTTAATTTTCTTTAAATTTTCTTTGTACATGTAACAATAAGTTTTCTTCTGAATTCAGTGCTTAACATTTTTTTCTTTACTGCAATAGTAATAGTTGTCAAATTAGTGTTAGTGAATACAGTAGTCTTTGGTAAAAAAAGCTCAATAGTTTGTACATTATCTGTAGTTCATAAATATCTGCAACATTCATTGGTTTAAATGTAAGAAAAAGTATAAGGCAATTACATTTCGAGAACATTAGTTAAAAAGCATTATATTATCAATATATTCCATTTTGTGAATAGTTTGAATTTTCAAAATCAACCCATACAGAGAAACTTCCTAATAATTCTAAAATAATTTTTTTTTACTCCTAGATATTGACACAATTTGTATGTTAAGAGAGAAAATGAGTCTAACAAAATGTCTGTTAAGCAATTTAGTATGTGAGTAGTCAAGATTTTTTTTTTCTTTATTTTAAGGCTCAATATAAAACTCATTGAATATTCAATTATTTTCTGAATTTCTAGTATAATAAACAAGTGTAAAATTCTTCCTACACATTTGATCCTTGTTAAGAAAGAAAGGTTATTCCTAACAATGGGATCTGGATAATAATTCTGATTCTTAGTGATGTTTGTAAACTTTCTTTCTATTAAGTCGGTAAACTTGAATAGCACTTATCAATAATTAACTACTAATAATAGACATGTACAAAAATTAATATTGAAATAATCATATTCAACTTCATTTCATGAATACGTTTAGATTAGGCTAAGTAAAGTCTCTGCTGCATTGTTTTCATAAAAACAAATCTGACTAGTTTGGCAAAATGGTTATTGTCTCTCTTTTTACACCTCTCTCTTTATTCAACTTGAAAAGGAAACTGAAATGCTGTGCAGTAAGCTGTTACAGTGCTATGACGTAAAAGCTCTAAAGATAAGCAATCTACAGAGATTGTTTATGTAATTTAAAACCATTGGTGGATAATCAGTCTTGATTTGTTGACTGCAAATATTCTGTTATTGTTCAATATTCTCATAAAGGGAAATTTATTATTCGTCTGCATTGAACAATAATTAGACTTTCATTGTTGTCTCTTTTATTTTCTTACATCTGCAAATAACTTCACACTCCATTTGTTTTTCTTGGCTTCATCTCTAATAAAAGATCTGTTTTTGGCTAGATTTTCATTTATATTCTTTCAGCTTCTATTTACTAATGGAATTTTTTCTAACTTTGGGTGCCCAAGTCTTTAGGGATCTGCAGAGAATGTGAATGAATGTTGAAGTAGTTTTGTGCTGGAGATTTCTCCTAGAAATGGTTGGATTGATCAATTGAGATTGATTACTTTCAAGTAATGTCTGCATTTGTTTATCAATATTGTACAATATGGGAATGAGTCAACTTAGTTAAAATATTGAAATAAAATTTTGAGAATCATTTAGTTATGTGAGACACTTTAACATGTGACTTCTGCAGACAGGAAGTAAAAAAAGAAGAAAAACTACTGGAACATATTTTCTGTGCCTTGCCACTTAACAAAATCATTTTTTTTTTTTTTTTTTTTTAACTGTGATGGACAAGTGGATACTTGATAACAATGTGGAATGCAAGAGTTCATGGGACAGGCAAAATGAACCAGCACTGACCATAACCAAAGACTGGTCTTCATCCAAAAGGGAGTGCTTTGCATATGGTGACATTGAACTCTTTCTGCCTAACCAAACAATTTCTTTGGTGAAGTACTGTTCCATTTAGACCAATTGAAGAGAGCAAAGAGTTTGGAAATATGAGAAATGTTAGACTTTGTTTCTTTGAAATTAGATAAAAATTGTTAGGTTGGCTTGTAAGTTTTGGCTTCAGCAGATATTACAACTTAGCATTACCATTTATTCTAGTATTTTCAGAAGTGTTTTAAGGAAAAAAATTTGGTATTTTTTGGGGTCTGTTTCACAAAATGATCTACTCAATCTGGAAAAAATAAAAAAAACATTTAATAGCAAACCCTAGTACAAAACGAAAATGTCACATCATATACTACCACAGGCATCTAGATCCCTACATTCCACACTGCTGATATCAATGCCTAGTCATTGGCAATGTGTAAACTGTTTTAGGGCTCTAGATGCCTGTGTCTACTCCAACTGGAAGTAAACATTTGATATCGTTTCTCTCCTTTCTCATGAGATTTATCCATAATTATTTATTACTGTAAAAGAACCTTCTCAGCTGCAAAAATCTCATTAATAGTAATAAATATATTAAATATTCAACTAATTTCTCATATTTGTACAGTCAGTTTACACCTATTTGTAATAAGCAAATGTAAAAACAACATGCATGTGTGAGTGTTATGCTGTTGGAAATTCAAAATTCATGTTATTGTGATACAGGGTTTAACAATAAAAATGTTTGCCCACTCTTTGTTTAAAGTGTTTGTTTTAATTGCTCCTGAACAAATCCAGTGAATTTTACTTTATTTCAATCCTCTAATAGTGATAGACTTTACTGTCTTTTGTTTAATACTCTTGTTGCTGAGCTGTAAACAAGTAGCACGTGTTGGCACATTCTCCGCACATACATCTGTTTTTCGTATTTAACATTAATTAGTAACCTGGAATATATTTTTAAAACTTTGTAAATTTGGTTAAAATAATTTTAATTTTGATACATTAATATTTTCCTTTCAGACATTTTGAATAGAACATAAGTGATTGTTATTGCTGAAAAAAAATGTACCAAATGTATAAATAACATTTCTTTGTAACTTTTGCAACATTTTTGCTGACTTGCTGTTTTTTTTTTTTTTTTTTTTTATATAAATATTGCTTTAGAAATATGCTTCTTTCAAAATAATTGTATGGGATAATTACAATTATCATTTATTATAAATTGAGCTTATTTATAGAAAGATGAATTTGCTTTTTGGTGTCTCATGTATAACAATAATTTCTGTCTTGTATAGACTTCTAGCTATTGTTCTGATTCATTTCAATGGGATTCCCTTTCTGTAAGTTATTTAGAAAGCATGTCACATGGCTATATGGACTAAATGTTTGCAACTCATAAAATTAAAATTTGTTGGCTTTTAAAAAAGAATCAGTTTGTCTGCTAAAGGGTATATTTAAGCTTATAATTTCCTAGCCTCCAACTGGGAAAGTTTTTATTATGGGTTTAGTTTTCTTGTATAATAAAGTATTTTCATGGCCCAACATCCTTTTAGGTTTTCATTCACTCTCTTTCCCTTGTTCTCTTTCGCTCGCTCTCATTTTCTTTTTTATACATACATATGTCTTCTATTACTGGGACTGTCATAGCCAAATGTAGACATGATAGACCTACTAAGGTTATAATAGCATTCTTAGGTAATCCATAGACCTATTAATCTGTTAGCTTAGTCTTTCTTTCTTTTTTTTTTAAATTATTTTTTATTCTTTATTTTTTCTCAGTATTTGTGGCATACCAGGTGAAGATTTTGACAACATAGCTGACTGTGGGACAAACTGTTGGGGAGTAAAGGGCATTAATACAAAGTGAATGTTGGCAACTTCATCTAAAAGTTGAACTCTGCTATCAGCATAGAAAATGGATTTAGCAGTCATTACATCATGTTTGGCTAATTTTACATGAAGTTTTTTTCTTTTCTGTGAAAAATGCTGAATAAGTTAATCTGCCAACAAAATCTGAGTGCAAAATGTTTTGTTTTTCTGTTGTTGTTTGAGTCTTTCATCATTAACTAAGCTCTAACATTGATCACAATACATGGCCAGGTTTGTTAGACTCTACACTTGATTCTCTCTTCACATTACAAGGGAGCAAACAATGTTCATGTCCAGGAGCTGCTCTGATTGTTACTGCAAGCAGTTGTATCCATATCATCATTGAAAGATTGGGTTCCTTTCTTTTGCTTATCCAATACTTGCCTAAATTCTATTCTTTTAGAGAAATATATTTTGTTCTTTGTATCAACTTGAAAAATTTCCAAACTTTCCAACTTATACACATATGATTTTTTTTTTTTTTTAAAGGTAAAAGTACTATATGAAGCCAAGGCACTTGTCATGTATAAAAGAAAAAAAATAATGTATCTATTCTTATTTAATTTCTTTCTCTTTGGGTGTATCCATGAGAGGGTTGTTTAGAATGTATCTCTGTCTCTAAGAGAGAAAAAAATAACCAGGTCCATGAAATGTCCTGTACAATTTCTATCTTGCTTTGACATACAAGGAGACTATGATAATTTAAAACCTTATTGGAAATGGAAACAAAAAAATTGTTTATATTATTAAGGACTATAAAACATAACTTGATTACCATAATGTTGGATCCCGAGTACTCTCAAACTACATAATTTATCAGCTCTTTGCAAATAACACTGGTATCAGAATCCTTGATGAAAGATAGCTGATCATATTTATTGAGGAAAAACTTGTTTTAATGTCATATTTGGCCTATGACTAGTGTCATGATTTCAGTGATCAGTTTAAATTTATTTCTTGTCTTTGAACTCTTAAAAGTTCAAGATCAAATTATTGGTTCTTCTGCTTGTTTAGCTAGTTGGTTACAATTAATGATTCCTATAATTTTCATAAAAATATTATTTTTACTAGTTTATTCTTTTAGTTTGATACTGGTTTATATAATGCTAATTAGTCCTCTTACTTTCTTCCATGTATTAAGTCTTTGTTTTATCAAATAAAAACAAACATGTCTAACAAGTGAGACAACATAGTACAATTTTAAATGTATTGCCACAACACGTGTTCAGTGAAAGAAAAAAGTTTTATCTTCAGAACTTAATGTTGAATTAGGAAATGCTATTTCAGTTTATCATTGTCAAAATCTCTGAAAGTCTCATTTTTTTAATTTTTTTTTTATTTTTTTTTATTTTATTTATTTATTTATTTATTTATTTATTTTTTTTTTTTCAACTATTTATGACTTTTTATTTTGTAAAGTACTAACTAAAGTACTTCATTAGGGATAGTTAGAATTTGTATGCTTTGTGAACAATGCTACTTTTTCCTGTTAAGAAAAAAAACAAAACATATCCAGCTAAATATGCATCACAAAAATCTTCTAGAAAAACATTTCCTCTCGTATTTATAAATATTTCATTATATTAACAAAGTATTGTCTGTTTTAATAAAGATTTAATCATTTTAAAAACTGTTTTTAATTCTTTGAGATGTTTTTGCAACATTTTGTAGGTTATGAAAGTAATATGGTGATAAGGAAGGAAAAGAATGTTGCTTGCTTTTAGTTTCTGTGAATTTGTCTTGTGAATTGAAATTGCTGAGTTTTTGCATTATTGTGTATGTGTGTGTAATAAGTGTGTGTGCATATAATATATATATATATATATATATATATATATATATATATATATATATATAAATTTGATTTCTCTTGCATAAACACATTTTGTTTAATATAGCAAATGAAATGCCTATTGAAAACTATACATTTGTTACTTTCATTTAGTATAAATTCTTTTTTGCTCTGGTTGCATTTCAACAAAGATTCTAATGCTTCAGATACACAACACAATGCAGTAATATTCTTCAGTGGCCAGAATGTCTTTCTTTTTTTTTTCTATTTTTATCAGGATTTTCTACTGAGTTTTTCTCTTTTTTCCTGAGTTTTTTTCCTATTTTTTATCAGGATTTTCTACTGAGTTCATTCAGTTTCTTATTTTCCCTTATTTTCTTCCTTAAAATAATGCAAGGAGCTTAGTAAATGAAGTCTAACTAATTAGTACTTTTAAAGGGACAGCAAAAGTAGAACTGATTTTCTGTTTCAGGTTTTAGGGAATTCTGTTTTTCTGTTTTCATTATAGAATTGTTTTTATTTCATAATACTTCTTTAGTAAGAAAGTGTAACAATATATAAATGTTATTAAAACAAGGAAATAAAAGGAAAATGAAGAAATTTACTATCTGGAATATCCACCCATTGGATAAGTTGCGTCAGCTTGATAGGGTTTTATACTTCATACTTCTGCCCTTAATTCTAATTTGATAAGTTTTTGGGACAAGCCTTGCAAAGAATGCTACAATCTTAAATAAGAATTATGTGAAAATTATAAAACTTTCAGAAAAGTAGCACCAAAAAGTCATCTAGAGACAAAAAGCTGCATTGTTTGGTCACTTTATTGAGATTATTAAATAAAATTTTTGAAAAGTCTAATTTGTGAAATTTGGCTTTTTGAAATGACAAACAGCCCCCAACTTCTGTCATCATGTGTGATAGGAAAACGAAAAGATTAAATTTTTGTTCCCTTCCAACCTCTCATCACCTGTTGTTTTTTTTTTTTTTTTTTTTTTCTATTTTATTAAATCTAGCCAACATAGTAAAACTTGATTCCTAAATACTGTAAACTGCAGGTAAGTGGGGGTATGTTTTAAAAACATTATGACTTTATCCTTTGATGTCTGTCATGTGACAAATTAAAATAGTAGTTGACAAATCTGATTGTTATAAAAAAAATTTCCATTTCAAAATTGATATCCATTTCAAGTAGTTCATTCTGTTTTCATGGAAAATAAGCCCCTTTACAAAAAGTATATAATTTCAGCCAATTTTCAAAAAATATAATTTTACTTATCAATACATCCATACATAGTATCTGACATAGAAAAAAATCAATCTCTGCTAATTTGGTGCTTCTTTTTTTTATTACTTGAAACTTGGTGCTTACTGTTTTTCACTTTCATATCATTTGTTAGTGATGAGAAACCCCAAAGAAATAAAGCATTTCTTGTTTAATCTTCATTTGGTAGGGTTTATTTATCTCTGGAACTTGTCATACCAGACTAATTTGATTAGCATCAAAACAGATGTCCAAATATAAAATATGCTTGTTTTATGTACAAATTGTATGTTTTGTACATTCATTATATAAATTGGTTCATTAAAAAGTAAATATGGAATGTTGTCTTGCATATGTGATAATTTTTAAGAGATTATAAAATCAATTCTTTGGGGTGGTGGGTTGGTGTTGTTTTTTTTTTTTTTTTTTTTCTATTACTGATTAAGATAATCAATAGCCAGGCTCAGTGAAAATTTATTTTCTATTTTAAGAAGTAACTTGATGTTAAAGAAAATTTAACCATTTCAAACCAGTGGCAGCAGTTGTAGTAGTGGATTTTATTTTTTATTTTTTTTCTCTCTCTCCCTCTCTTTTGTGGGAGGGACTTTTCCAGAAAATATTTCCTTTGTCATAAGTGTTAGACAAAAACATCTTCTAGAATGTGATGAAATTATATGTACAGCCATTTTATAGCAGCTTTCATTTTAGTTTTAATGTTCAGTTAGAAATAACACTTATATAAAAACATAATGAATTTGCCTCTTGTGGGATTTCAGTACACAATAGGGTCATAGATTTAGTTATTACAATAATTAGGTGGGACCACACCTTGCCAAACTATGAAAGAATTAGACAATGATTTACCCACCCAGGAAAATTATATAATTGAATACATTGAAGAACTGATTCCTATTTAATTAGCAATGTTGAGCACTTCTCTCTATTAAGTGCCATTTGATAATTCCAGGTGCCGTGAATAATGTGGTAACAACAAAAGCTTGGATGAATATGACTGTACCATTATAACTACTGCTATCATAGTCCCTCAAGTATCTTTGCAAGCTTGTAAAATGTGCAATCAGGACGAAAAAAACAATTTAAATTAATACCACTCTTAATAGTTAGATTATTAATTAATGTGGTTCAAAGAAAGTTAATATCATGAATTAATGTTTTGTTTATGAAGATTGAAGATTAAGAAAACAATCACATTGAATAGGCAGGCTTGGTGGAAATATATTTCATAAGCTTGTTTTAAATGGTATAGTTTCTGTTACTAGTGGATTAGATCTAATAAGCTGACATCTCCTTATACTATTTAAATCAGTAGTTTATTGACTGCTACATAGTGGTCATATAAAGCAAAACAGTGAAGCTGTTAACTAGGTAGTGAATTAGAAAATGGAATCTATTAATCTGTTTAAATTCTGGTCAGAATTATTGAGGTCTTTCATGTTAATGAATAAAATAAAGACATACATTCAACATCTCCCCAGTTCTGACTCATTGTAAAATTAAGTAAAAATTGTTTTTGTAAGATTTGAGACACTAAATTATTGAATTTGTGAAAGTGATTTTAATCCTGTTATCCTCCAAATCATATAGATATTATTACTTATTTAAGTGAAAAAGTGGTTTCATTGATAATAATTACACGTCTTTGTAAAACTGGCTTCCTTTTTAGTCTTGTCATAGATTATGATGTGGTATCATTCAGTGTTTTACATGCAGCTTGTCTTGGAAATGAAAAACTCTTGGAAGAAAGGGTGGAAGTAAGCTGCTCATTTGGTTTGTGGCAAATATTTGCATGAATCCTTTGTTATCAGCATTTACAAAAAGTGTGGAGAGTCTTGCAGAAGTCTTCAAATCTCTTTGTAGGTAGTTCAGTAATCTGTTCTGTTTTCTATGTTTTTTTTTTTCTTCTTCTCAAAGTCTGTCATTGAAGTGATGTTGAGCTCTGTCATCATTTATATATATATATATATATATATATATATATATATATATGGTATGATGAATAAATTGTCACCATTTTATATTTTTAATTTCATGCATGTGAGTTGCTCGTTTTTTTTATTTTGTCGACTGCACAGTATCGTAGGGTCAGTTGGGCACCATCTGCGAGGAAAAAAAAAACACTGTCACAATTCACTCTGCCAGAAATTTGGAAATGGCATGATGTACTGCTTGGTATTTGTGCTGGAAGCTCCAATATGAACATTTCAGAGTGTTTGGGTGTCAATCTGAGGATAGTGCAGAGGATTTGGAAAGAGTTGGATGAGTCTAATGGTGATTATGAAGGCATGGCAGCTCAGAAAACTCTCTCTGATCATTCAGATCAGGAAAGAACTCCCAAATTTGTTGGTGAAGGCCTTGCTCAACACAGAGGCCTACATCAAGTCCCTGCCCTGTGTCAAGAGGGTGGCTGCTGGAAGACCCTATGTATGGCAACAGGAATCTGCACCATGCCACAATCAGGAAAACCCAATCATGGCTGTCAGACAGTTTCTGCAATGACATCACTCTTTACAGTTGGTCACCTAACTGCTCAGACTGCAACTCTCTTGATTATTATGTGTGGGATGCAGTTGAGTTAAAGACCAACAAAACTCCTTGTAAGACCAAAGATGAACTGAAGGCAATGATTATGGCAACATTCACCAACTTAAACAAGGAGACCATTCAGAAAAGTTGCAGGAGATTCTGAAGTCGGCTGGAGGCCATGGATGAAGCAGGCGGCAATTTTATTGAACAAATTTACTCTTTAGTATTTCAGGATATTTTTGTGTAATTTTGGTAAGTATAACTTAAAATGGGATGTCAATGTTATTTTCATTTTTGCATAATTTAGATAACAATTTATCCATTGCTGTGTGTGTGTATATATATATATATATATATATATATATATATATATATATATATATATATATAAAAATAAATGCATGTCTCTTCAAGACCTAAGTGATCATGACTCTCCAGATTCCTTGTCTTCATTTTTTTGTGAATTACTATGCATTCTGGAAGAATATAGTGGATTGGTTTGGTTTTGAATTCCATTTTCCTTCTCTTAGGCTATCTTTAAGTACCAACCAGTCTATTTAGCCCATAGCTGGGAGGAGAAATGACATTGGTGCCTTTCTTAAAAACATTAGTGTCAATGTTACAAACTAGCCTGGAATTTAAACTTGGCTTGTTGATTCCACTTTCTGCACCAATATCTATTATATTATCAGGTTAATAAAAATTTCAAGTGTCTGAGATGAGACGTAATTTGAATAAAGAGTTCATGCAAGGAAATGTTAACTTAGTTTTTCATGCATGATTGATTAAAGACTCGATTTAAAAATATGTTAAATATATTCATGTCCAACTTTTAAAGAATTGAAATGTTTCTTCAGGGCTGGTTTAAAAGTTGTAAATATTTCTGAACATCTCTAGTTTTTATGAATGCATTGATGCATAGATTTTAATAAAGTAAAATTGTGTAATGTTTAAGCCTTTTATCTCTAAGGTAAGCATAGTCACCCAAACCTTGCCAAAACATCAGTGTTAGTAAACATGTTATCCATAATATAATATTATAAAGATAAAGGACAAAAAAGAATTAAAAAAAAAAAATGAAGTGGTGAATGAATTATGATAAAAATTCAGATTTTAAACAGTGAACTTTGAATAAAGTGGATATTTATTTTTGTGTTATCTCAATTAAGGTTTTATTTTTCCAATATTCTGACAGTCAAATTCAGAGATATTTGATTTATATTTCATATAATCAACATCAAACATTTATTAAAATGTTAAAGAAAAACAATAAACAACTTAGGTTTTAGAAGACAATTTTTTTTTATGAAATTGAATACAGTGAAAGGCAAAAACAAATTCAGGTTTGGCATACCATAAGTTTGGAGATGAGAATGAATGTTTACCATGTCTCTGTGCCATATTTATTATACCCCCTTTTAGTAATAATCAGTCTTGTAGAAAGAGAATTTTTAGTTGAAGAGGGCTTGGTGAGTAGATAATTTAGTCAAAATTGCTAGAACTCTGAAGTGCTTAGCTGAGAGTTGGCCATAATAGAATGGCACTTAGTTTACCAGAATGTCAGCCTCTTTGAATTTATTAAAATGTTTGCCACTCTTGTACAACTCTATTCATCCATTTTTCTCTTTGTCTCTCTAATGCAACAGAGATTGTTATGGTGTGTGCTGACATATCGATGCTCACAAAGGATGATCTCACAAATTCACTTTTGGTGTTTAATCTTGGAAAACTCTCTCTTTAGGACTGAACCTGATTGCATGACTAAGTGATGAGTGCAATCTTTGCTCCTCCACTCTCCAATAATTTGTATGAGTAAATGACAGTGTGGCATAATGTGCGTGGATAGAAGCAGTATCTCCTTTCTATTATTTTGCTTTGGTAATGACAACAGAAATTCAACTATCTGAGCAGTGTAATAGCAGAAGGCGGAAAATGTTACCTAGAAATTTGTATAGAAACAGCAAAAAACTGAAATTGAGTAAAGTATTAAGGAATAGAAAAAAAAAGTCATTCCATGTCAAATCAACAAGGGTCTGACCATCACTGACAGATTTTTTTTTTTTTTCAAATTTGGTACACTTATGGAGCTTCATGATAGAAATTGAATGGTACCTATTTTACATCTCTAAGTCAAAGGGTTTTGAGATTTGACCTTTGCCAAAAAGCTGAATGTTGGAAAATAGTCACAAAGTTTAAATATCAATACCTGTTGTTTTTTTTCATTCACAAAGCTAAATTGTATACCGTTTTAAAGTACTTGGATTGATCTAAAAGGTGATCTATTTATTTTTTTTATTTAAAGGTCAAATAAGATAATTTGAACTTGAACTGAAACTTTGACCTTTAATTTTTCAAAAAACATATCTTTAAATATGACAACAAATTTGTCTGTTTTATGGCAAGATATGTACAAAATTTGTGGTGGACTTTTGACTGTGGCCTGAGTTACAAGGATTTTACTGAGTTGGGCCAAATTCAAAATAGCAGATTTTGGTATTTACTGCTATATGCTAACATTTTCATATCTCCCAATATAGTCAATTTATATATCTTTTAGAAAACTCTTTGGATGCAGATTAATATTCACATAAGACTTATGATCATATAATCAACAGAATTTGTGTTATTTGTGATTAAATGTTGACCAATTTGGTGGAAAATAAACAAACTTATTTTTGGTTTTGTTTACATTTTTATTATATGAAAAAGTGACATAATGAAAATAATTATTTAAAAAATGTCATGAATTAATGTTCACATAAAATATGAAAACTTGTAACAAATGATGTTAATGGCTAACAAATTTTTGTTGACATGGGACACTAAATGCACAAAACAATCAAATTTTCAGTATATTTAATAAATTAAGTTTTGATCTGAAAAGTGAAACATTAAAATGAATATTTTAAAAAAATATTTCTCAAATTTATAAAGATTAGCAAGCAAACTTTTTTTTTTTTTTTAAGTTGTAATTAAAAATATTACAGGAACTCAGAAACTATGGGACTGCTTTTCACAAGTTGAAAACCTTTTTTTTTTTTAATTGTTATAATTTCATTTTAATCAGATCTTTTGTGCTCTTCTACACTGATAGATTCTTGAGAAATTTTAGTCAAAATCAGTTTAATTTTCTTTGATACTGCTATCCATAATGCACTATTGACCAGCATATATAAATAATTGAGCCAGAACACAACACATGGTGTGAAGATTGTGTTCAAGCAGGAAACACTGTTGTTGCTTGGTGTTGACCTCAGTTTTCAATAATATAAGAGGATGCAGTCAAATGGCTGTTATATCCACTGTTAATCATACCAGGTGAAAGTAATTCCTCTCCATTTCTACCTAAATTTTTGCAGGTATCAAAATTTGTGCACCATTATTAAATTTAACTGCAGTCAATATATGATAGTTTGCTATCTTTAAGTATTTGTTTTAGTTGGTTTCTTGTTATACTACAGTCTAATGTTAAAATGTTGAAAAAGTTAGGCTGGTTTGATTTATAAAATTTATGAATTTTTTAAATCAAATTTAGATCCTTTTTGATATGATTATTCAAAATCATTTTGAAAAATGAGAATTCTTAATTATGTATAGTATGTGTATATGGCACTTACTTTTTCTTGTATTCTGACAAGAAGTGATAAAAAATGTCTTATTTTATAAAACAAGTTATGTATAAAAAGGTAAACAGCGTCACAACAAATGTAACAAGGAGCATAGTATGCATGTCTGTAAATAGAGCATTTCTATCTTGTGTGCTTTTCATTTAACTAGTTTTTTGTGCTGTCTTACTTTTAAAGGGGAATTAAGCAGCTTTCAATGTTGAATATTAAAACTTATCTCCCCACCTCCACAATTTTTATGCAAATAAACATTTTTTTTAATATATCATATGGTTAGTTTCAAAATTGCACAAAAGCTGGCATAGTTCTCAAGGCTTACTTTCATATGATGCATATATAGAAAATGATTTCTGTTGCCTGGAAACAATAATATTTGTTGTTAAAGTACAAAGAAATTGCAGAATAATAGCATGTGAATTTGTGTATAGAACTGAGAAAATATGGCAGCAGTAGGTTGGAACTGGACCCAAGATTTTTAACTCTTTAGTAACCAAAACTTAGCAAATATTTTTTTTTTTTGATCTCTCTTTTAACCACTATCCCTTTTCCCATGTAAATTCTATAGGGACAAGCTGCTGCTTCTTGGTATGTTACTGACTGGAGATCAGCAAGTGGGAATTCTTTCCCAAGAGAAAAAAGAATTAATTTTGAATAATTATAAAACTGCAAGTATTTGTATATTTGGCTGTTTAAGACAGAAGATTGTATATTTTTTTATTTTTGTATAGACCCTTTTTATAGGCATATGCCGTCAGTAATTATTCAGGATGGGTAGCTTTTGACCTTTATGTAGTAAATCTATAATTTAAAAAAAAATGCATTTTATGCATAATAATCAGAATAACCTTTATCATTTTGTTGGATTAGGTGCATATTGTGCCACAGAAGGAAATGTAGCTGCTGATCTTTTTTTTTTTTATTCAGTGTAGGCACTGCCTACCTGCCAGTATATCCCTGATATATATATATATATATATTTAGGCAGAAATCCTTCCTTTATGCATGTTTCATTAAAAACGACTCATAAATAATTATATCGGCTACACAACCACATGTTTATCCAGACGTCTTACATTACACCTATCTGATCACAGTTCCATCAGAACACATTTAAACACACACTCAGATTTACCCGACACTATTAGGAACATACTAGTAGAAAACACAAATATATTAACTGCATCCACTTACAAAAAAAGACTAAAAATAATGGAAGCTCTAATAATAAAAAAAAAAAAAGCCAACTCTTAACAATATTAACTATGAACAAAGCCACAATGTGCTAACCGTATTCGGAAACTAAAAACATCACTACCACACACTGAACATACACAGAACACACACACTCTACTAAGCTGATAATCGAATCATTCTTGATAATAGCTAAAGGTATAGCCGAAAGCGCTCGGAAATACAGAACATTCGGACAGTTCTTACACACCCTTTGTCCAGAAAAGAAAGCTCTTGTCAGAACACAAGAAAAATTAAATAAAAAGCTCAACCGTAGTACCTTGTCTGTCGTTTTTAATGAAACATGCATATATATATATATATATATATAATATATAAAATGAAATAATTTATGATGTCTTTGTCATTCAGGATAATATCTTTGGATTCAGAAGAGTGTATCCTGATATTTGGGTGGTCATATTTTACTTGAAACAATTTTTCAGGTCTTGGTGAGTGTGTCATATTTCATAGCAACCTTATTCACTCTGTCAGTGAACATCCTCTTACTATTTCTAGTAGAGGAATTTGTTTGATCCTCTGTGTGTGAGATACTTCATTTCAAACATTTTTATAAAAATGACATATGTATTTATATAATTGTTTTAAACTCCTCTAAACTTAATTTTTTGCTTAAAATACAACTTCCATCGTAATTTTAACATTAGCTAATACTCTATGAATACAAAATTTGTCTTTATTATCAACCATAGACAAATGGTTTATTCATTTAAAAATAATAGCAGATCTGAACTTGAAATAACCTTTTTTAGGTGCTTAATAAAAGGAGGCAATATAATTTTTAACAGTCTGCAAAAAGACAAACGTTATTAAGGGCTATAAAGTGCAAGAAGTTGTGGTGGGCTATGATTGCCTGTGTCCTGAAGGGACACAACACAGAAGAAATGTGGTGATTTTATTAAGCTCAGAAGTCAGAAATTTTCTCATAAAAATAAACATCCCAATTTCATCCATTAGGTACCAAAAAAATAAGATAGCATGGCTGTTTTGAGGTCTTCTCTCCAACTTGATTAATTCTTTCAACTAATTTCTCAGATGTAGCTATCTTTATAAATTTGTTTCAGTAAAGTAAGATATACTAAAAAGTTATCTGCTTGAAGCATTTCCAAAGATTTGAGTGCTATGTTATTGTAACTGAAAAAAAGTATTCTTTTTATATTGTAAAGTGCTAATTTGCAGGGTTCTTGTGTTTATTTTTGAGTTTGTTTCAGATCATTGATTGAACCATGTCATCAGAAAGTGGAATTTTCTTCAAGTGTTTGACTCCAGGCTGTCATGAAGTTCTTGTTTCTGCAGAAAAAAACTCCAAAGGAAATCCATGAGTGCAAGAGAGGCAAATGTAGAGTGAAAAGAACCTATCATGCACAGCTGTGAAGAAGTGGTATGCCAATTTCCAGTATGGAGATTTTGAAACCCAAGATAAAGTAGACTTGGAAGTTTTCAGTGTCAGCTCTTGAAAATGTACATGTCAGTGGCCTAATATTGGTCAGAAGAATTGCTGAGATACTAAAAAATATCTAGAGAATGTTATAATTCATGAGCACTTGGAACTGCAGAGGCTTTCACGTGGATGCCAGAATGTTGGCCAAAAACTGTAGTGAACAGAAATCTCCAAGTTGATTTTTCAGTAATAATTTGTCACTGTTAATAAAATCTGGCTACAACATTATGATGGGGGAGACTAAACAAAGTTTCATGCATTGTGGCACCCTGATTCTCCAAGGCCAAAGAAATACAAGCCCAAAAAGTTAGCAGGAAATGTCATGCCTATAAGTTTTTGGGAAAAGGAAGGTAGTCATCAAACTATTTTCAGAAGGGAAAAATGGTAAGAAACACTGTACCTCTTCACTGGGTTGGCAAGATGATGGTTGCATTTGAGGTTTAACCCTCTAATCTACTCATCAGAACTTTCTTCATCAAGCCATTTGCTGTTTCCAAACCTTAAAAAGGAGTTTGAAAGTTTAAGAAATAAGAGCAACAGAGTAGTATTCCAATAACAAAACCTCAGAATTTTTTGGTGTGTGTGTGTGGGGGGAATTCAGAAACGATGGTTCAAGCCTGTTGAACTGGGTGGGTTGGGTATGTGAATATGTAGAATAGCATGTGTGTTTTCTGGCTCTAGATCATTTCCTTCTTGTTTATGGGCAAGAACCTTTCAGAACCACCTTATTTATTAGAAGCCAATGTCCACCTTGGACCACTTACCATTGTTCTGTAACTGGTGTAGAATTAGATTTTCTCCTATTTACCTGGATATCTATATTGAAAAGTGACAGCTGCATTTATCATATAAATAGTATTTTGTTCTGGTCCTGGAGTTAGGTGAGTTCTCCTTTTTCACAAATGTTTCATTTAGAGTGAGGTTGGGAATACAAACCTCTACTAGGCCAAATACAACATGACTAACAGGAGAAATAACACTCTTCATGGTGATGCACACCAAGTTCACATTGTCTCTGATAGTCCTGAGGATTGTGAGTAATGAGGTGCATGTAATATCTCTCTTTATGCCACTGCCTTCAAGGTATTGAAAGACAGTTATCAAGCCTTGGTGATGGCTATACATGTTCTAATAGGACCCTATTCCCTTCCACATGACCCAAGAGTGGGTGGCTGAGAATTTTCTTGATTATGTCCTCCTGATTTAAACTTTTGGACTATTGCATCTGGGGCATCATTGAGAGGGAGACCAACTAGTAGCTCCATAATACTAAGGATCTATTATTGTGGACATAATAGTCAATATAATTGAAAACCACTTGAGTTGAGCCTGCAGTTGTTTCTGAGACTATTGAATCTGTTGTTGAGGCTGAGGGGAGTTTTATTCAATAAACTTTCTCTATTTTTGTGTACAAATTTGAGATCATATTGATTTTTTTTTTCTTTTATCATTGAATATCTTTTTCTTTTCTAATTTGTTCTCCGTTATCTAACAATCCTTTTACTTTAAGTCCTACAACAGGTATCCTAATTTTGCTGTTTAGAAAAAGGGCTCTTTGATTTGAAGTTTCTTCTTCCATTACCTGAAATTCTGAAAGTGTATTTCATGTTTGCTACTGAGCAAGCAGAATGTTGTAGTATCTGTTGTTTTTAATAGGATGGACTCTCTATTCGTTTATAAATAAGTAAATCTTGGCAAATTTCTTAGCTTCATACTTAAAGAATTTCTGGTTTGTGTTATTTCTTTACAACATAATTATTTATTTTCCTCTCTAAGCAGTTGTCTCTTTTCTAAGAGAGGAAACTTTTTTTTTTTATTTTACATTTTGTAAAAAAAGAAGCAGTTGATCTATAAAGAGAAAAATTTTAGAACGATTTCAAAATGTGTGGAGAGTAGTTTACAAAGACATAAAGAAATCCAAAGTTTGATTCAAGAGCATCAGATACTGGCATTTTAAATTTATACAGTCAACTTGTTTTTAGGTGATTTTTCAGTTTAAAATAATCTTTCTATTAATTTCTTATTTTGGTGTTCATTTTTAGTTTATTTTTTTAATTTTCCTCTGGGGAACAATCTTTTTACATGATAGAGAACCAGATAATTTGGAATTTTTATATTCTCATTTCTATGATCAAAGCAATATGGGAAAGATTGGAATAAAGTTTTTAGGTTTGAAATTGCTAAAGAAAAACTTTAATTTGAGAGAAAATCTACTTGAAAAGATTTGCTAAAGTTTTATGTCTGTGTGAAAAGCTTAACACTACTGATAGGCATAAATGGATCACTCAGGCAAGCTCTAGTCATTATACTAGAAAGTGTTTGTAAAAAGATTTTCTGAAGTATTACTTTGTTCTTTATATTGATAAATGTCTTGTGCATCTCCTTTACAGATGTTGTAATTATACAGCAAATTTATATAGTATTCTCCACTATATAATGTTGATTATTAACCATATTAAATCTAAGGTGATCTGCTGATTTTGTGCTAAAATCTGAAACTTAATGAAAGCTAATTTCTGTCAAAATTTCTGGATGAGGAGTTATTGTTTACATTATTTATATGTGGATTATTGTCCTCATCTTTGTGTCCTATCAAGTGTATTTTAATTTGTGTAACCTACATTGTTCATTTAATAAAGACTATAGTTTTTTAATCTTTGATAATACATTCTGCATTTGGTTGAGCTGCAGTGTCCTGACTTTTAACAGAAGCCTTATGTATATGAACAATCTATAGTGGCAATTTAATATTGATATTTTTCTGTTTTCTTTCTCATTAATAACTTCTGTGTATTGCTATATAAGATTTATCTAAATTTCTTTCTGTATTTGGGTTATTATACTCTCCTTCCACCCCACCCTACCCCTGGCCACATACCTGTGCACAATAGGATGGCATTTTTTTTATGTAATATATATTTTAATTTTGGGGGAGGAGTCCTTTTGTAGTGGTCTTGGATTTTATCCAAATTTAGCAAATCATATGAGAATGTTCACTTTCTTTCCCTTTTAAACAATTTTACTGACCTTGCTCCTCTGTTGTGTTGAGCTGAATAATTAAACAACACAACTAGCTTGTTCTTTTTATATTAATGGATTCCATTTATAAATCTCTGCTTACATTGCAAAGTATCTCCAACTTGAGAGGTTGCCTGTGCTAAGTCATTGATGATTTGTTTGCTTGTCATGAATTAGAGCCTTGCTACAGACTTAATTTTTGGCTTTGTTTAGTAGATAACACAGCGCTTTGAATCATAGGCAAGTGTCATAGTCAGCTAAGAGAATCTGCTTGAAAAACAGTTGACATTCTTAGAATTGGTATATTTCGTTCTACACAAAGAATGGCTTAAAATATTTATCTTGTTTATGATGGGACATTTTAAAGAAACAATCTTGTCATAAAGTAATTGCTTCTTCAATTTTTGTCATCTCTTAAATATACTTGGAAGGAACTAAAAAAAAAAAATACATATAACAATTTCATTGCTATCTCTATGTATTATATATATCTTAAATATACAGGATGTGGCAGAAATACCACCCATATAACGGTAAGACATTAGTGACATCTAGCTAATGTCTTTAGCCTTATGTGGGAGGTGTTTCTGCTGCACTGTGTGTTGTATATATATATATATATATATATATATATATATATATATATATATATATATATATATATATATATATATATACTGTCCATGTTGTTTCAAGCAACATGAAGTAGAAATTTTGTCAACTCTTAAAAATTGGGCATCTTCTTAAAACAGGAAAATAAACTGACAAAAATGAACAGATTATTGTTTTTAAATTTTTATCAAATAATTCTATAATCAAACATTCTTTCTTGAACCCTTCTATGTATTTTATATATATATATATATATATATATATATATATATATATATACACACACACACACACATAAACATGCTTTTTCATAGCAATTTTTATTTTATTTTTGTGTTTTAACTTTGTGTTCAGAAATAACTATCATTTGGGCCATCAAATTTATCAGTAATTACAATAATCTGCAATGATAGGACTTCACAATTTTTAGTCTCCATTGATTACCTGGTTGAGTAGTCTCCCTTAACTAATGCAGTTGCTTTTTTATTTTCTTTGTCAAAACAATCTTGCTCAAGACTTAATTCTTTCCTGTCAGCCTTGTTAAATCTAGTACAGTAGTGGTGACCATTTAGTGGTTAGCTATAATTGTTAGCATACATTATCTAGTGACTGGAAGCAAGAGGTGGATTGTATTTTATTTCAAGGTTTCTATTTGAGTCTTAAAAAACGTGCAAATATAGAGAAAGTGGTTTTGGACATTTTAATTAAACATTTTTTATTTTTATTTGATATTTATCTTCAAGTATTGTTTCTTTGTAAATGGACTTACAGGATATACCCCACTTTTCAGTCTATAGAAGTCAAATATTGACTTTATGTATAAGGCTTGTGAATGTTTGTGTATTCTATAAGGAGTTCAGTATGGTGAATAAATGTTTTCAGAACCTGGAAATTAATTTTCATTTTGTCAAATTTATCTTCAATTTAATTTGAATTTTTAGTTTGAAAAATGAGTTCAGTCTTTATTTTTAAAGGAAAAAATATCCCAAACTTAAGTGGCTGCCAATTTTTTTATTTTTATTTTGAATTTATTTAAATTCAAATAAAAGGATAAAAGCTTTATACTAAAACCGAAACATAGAAAGCTTTTATATTTTCATTTTCTTGCTATTGATTTATTGCTTTCAATAACCCAAGATCACTTCTTTGTTATAATCAAAAAGAAGGGTGTTTGTGCATAAACTTGCTTGTTTTATTTTGCTTCTCCATATCATTTCAAATGGACAAATTTATTTTTAAAATTATTTAAACTTTTTTTTCTTATAATTCCACATATTGCCTTTGCTGTATGAGCAAATAAGTTGTGATATCTTAAATGTTTTTACATTGAGCTCTTAATATTTCAAATGTTTAGTTTTAGGTGTTCTAAGTATTTAGAATGATTTATGTTTTGGGATTTGTTTGAACTTGTATATTATTTGTACTATTTTGAATGTTATGATAACCAGTAACTTGGAATATAATGTGCATATACTGGTAAGAAAAAAAAGTTAGACAAATTTGTTTTAATTAGTTAATGACTTAATTCATAATTAAATTGCTTGCAATAGGAAAATAAAATTTTCACTGCATTATTGTGAAAACCCAAATTATTTACCAGTAAACAAAATCTTGTTCACAAAAATGAGAAAAATTGGAGTTTCATACGAACTTGCTTGATAATCTTATTAAATTCCATATTTTAGCAATCGTCTTTGATATATAATCAGATTAAGAAAGATTAAAATAGTTTGATATTAATTTTAAAATTTTTTTAAACTTGTCTGCTTGCTTGACTAGAAATGAATATTATTATTAATGTTAAATTTATAGTAATCTAAAATATATACAAGTAAAAAATTTGATATTTACAAACTTTTAATTTAGATATTATTGTTGTGTAATTGGATTTGTAAATACACCTCAATATTTTATGCTCTTGGCTGTTAATTTGATAGATTTGTAAATTTTATCATTGTACATAAGCATAGTCACACATTTTTTTTTAGTTGTGGTAAATTTCTTATGCTGTTTGGCAGGTGTGCTGAGATAATTGAAGATTTTGCAGTTCACTTATTTTATCCTTGTCTGTTGTTTTTGGCACATTGGGGCATTAACAATATGATATGTAACACTGAAGTACCGTCACTATTTCTATTTAAAAATAAATGTTCCTGTCTGTACCTGATGAAGGCCAGAAACTGTTGTTTGCATCATTTTAATCAGGACTACAAAGCTGGCAATGATACTAAAAAATATCAATATGCTTTGTTCTAATCCACATAATACACAAATGCTTATTACTTATGTGGATGGTATAATTTTAATTCACAAGTTTTTCTTGGCATGGATTATGCATGTAGTAAAGTTTTGTGTTAGGCTGTAAATTAGGCATTATGATTTAAGGTTTAATAAAGAAAAGTTGAAGTTTTTTTTTTTTTTTTAATAGTTGTTTTCACTATAGTACAGTTTCTTTTTCTCTACCAACTTCTCCATTTTAATGTTTTTCCTAACATCAAATCTTGCTTTTAAGGCCAATGGATCCAGTTTCCTTGGATTATCCACCATAAGTAGTTAGCACTTCTTCAGAACAACATTGCAAAAAAAAAAAAAAGAAATTGATTAAATACTTGCAACTATCATAAGTGATTATAAAAAATGATATTGAAATAACAAATTATTTACTTTTTTTTTCTTTTTTTGACATTATACTTTATAAATGACTTTTAGAAGTTTTGTTCTTTAACATAATTCTTAAACCAAGAGATTATGACTGCACCTGGATTAAACCAATAGAAACAAGTTGATTCAATAAGAGTAGAATAAAAATGTTTTCTTTAAAATTGTTTTCTGTTGGGTGCATGCACTTCTAATAGGGCAGCTGTTAAGTCTTTGAAGAAAACATGGTTGGCATTGGTTTTCTTCAACTTTAAACTAATCACAGCTGTTGGCATTGGAGAAAAATATAACCCTTTGTTGTCAAACCGTGACAAGAGGATTCTTTGGAAGCTGGTAGTAATTGAATAAACTTTTTAAGTTTGCTTATAAAAAGAAAAAATATTATGATCTTTGTTACACCAGAAACTTAATATTTTTAGCCTTGGGATTCCCTGCTTCAGTTAGGTAACCACTGAAATGGTAGAAAAGAATTTGGAACAAGATGTACTTTGAATCTTGTTTCTTTATTTACTTTCTTCTTATGATGTGAGTCTTTTCAAGAAGTGTCTAATAGCAGCAGCCTATTTTCTTTAACCTCTGATGGTAAATTTCACTACAAAGATATCGGAATGAAAAGATAAAATTCAAAGTGAGTGTTGTATTTCATTAAATTCTTATGACAGTTTGATAAAAGTGGATGTAAACAAAACTGGGAGTTTATTGTTAAAAATTTAAAACTGACTTTGATTAATGTTAATAAATTCTCAAATTCAAGTAAAGACAGTTATTGGTTTCTGCCTAAACCTGCCAAATTAAGCATTACTCTTTGTATTGTAAGTTAAGAAAAAAGTTTGTTGTCATGATTATCAGAATCATTGTGAAGGTTTTCAATTGGTCTCTTAAAAGTTTTTCTATATAGTCCTCTCCCCTGCTCTGTAGAAATACAGAAATATTAAATTTGGATTTGTTTAAGAGAGAAAGGAATGGATGTTTAATCATATTGTGTTCATGGAATAGATGTTTTATAAACCTCCATTTAAGATCAATTTGCTTTCAAGCTACGTATTTTATAAGTTTTCTGTTTCACACTGTACTTCATCATGGGTAATGTTAGACACCCTCCCCTCTTTATGCACACCATCTACTTAACCTTAAGGACTTGAAATCTTTGTTCAGCTTGGAATGTTCTCAAAAGCTTTTGCACTAACTCAAAAATTAGTGCTATGCTTTTTTAAAAAAAAAAGAAAAGTATTTAAGTTTTTCTGACTAATATTGAGTGTTGCAAAAAATTTTTTGGATTGTATTATGAAAATGCTAAAGATTATTGTAAAAACTGAGATAATAAAAGGAATTTGTTATAGAAAAATTTGCTAAGATGCTATGACAGTTACCAATCTTGTGGAAATTTATTACTAGAAATTTATAGCTTTATAGGCTTTGAGTTATATTAATTGCAATGCTACTTATCATTTTTTTAGTCAAGTTCTCAGCAAGTAAACTGCTCATTCTTGCAAATCTTCATACATTTGGATTTTCTAATTTTTTTTTATGAAAGAGTCTGTTTATTCTTTTCCAGTTGGTGATAGCATAAGGTGCTCTTCATACATTTTTCATGAAATTCAATTATTTTAGTTGATTTTTATTGTATTTCTTTAACTGCCTTATTATACTGGTATTTTTCTTGTATTTTTTTCTGTAAATCAGCTGAATGTTTTTTTTTTTTTTTTTCTTTATTTCCTAGGTAAGTCATACAATAAATTACGAAGGAGTACTATACTGTGAACATATTTATCTGTAAGTTATTTTTGACATTTTTCACTTGAATATTTTCAAAAACCTTTTTTCTTTTTAAGATCTGAAAGTAAACATTAACTGATAAACAGGTTGGGAGCAAAACTCCCTAAGTGAATCAAGTCAGCCATTGTTTGTGTGACCTTACTCTACTAAGGTAATTGGATTTACCACCAGGGTTATTAATATTCTACTGTTATCTTGAGAATATGTCCATGGGTGTGTTATAGTAATGTTTTGCCATTGCCTCCTGCTAGGTTAGATGTTATTTCTAATCATCTTCTTTGTGGTATGGCTTCTGTTCCCTGACATTAGGAACTATAATCTGAGCTACTTCTCTATACAATGCACTGTAATGTATTTTCTGTCATGACTGAGAATAGATCTAGCAGCCACATTATTTAAATAATTCTGAAGAGTTGACTATGCATCTACTGGCTTTTCTACTATGGTAAGATTAGCCAAAGATGATGGGATGCATAATTTTGAGTTTAGCCTCTCTCAAGGGATATTTTAAAATGTCATAAGTAATTTAACATTTGCTTTTTTTTTTTTTTTCTCTTTCCTTCTCCCAGATTCATTAATTGCAACAATTTATAGTCTTAGGTTATTAATGTGTTTTTTCTAATGCATCATCTGTTTAGATTTCTTTGGGTTTAATACAATGTTCTTCAATGATTTCTAACTGTATCTGGTTTGCTATTCTTTACTGTATGTTTGGTCTCTAGCTAAAGGGTCCCATTTACAGGAGTTAAGGAGATAAAATGAAGAAAATGTCTATTACAGGCCTGCACAATTAAAAACAAAATGTGAAGGGCTGCATTGGTCACAGAAATCTAGCTGAGGGTTGCATGAGTAACTTTTTGAGTAAATTACTAAGTATGAATAAGATAAAAATAGATATGGAGACAGATGGTGAGAAAATTAATTTTTCTTTTTCTGCAAAGATTTAAAAAATTAAACATTGAAATATTTGTTGAATAAAGTCCTGCTACAAAACTGAATTTTTATGTATGCAGTCAGTCACTGAATTTGTTTTGATGAACACAAAAAAATTGACAATTTTGAAAACAACTTGCAGGCCACAGTGGGTAGTCTTGTGGCTCATGGGCTGTATTTTGTGCAGGCCTAGTCTATTGCAAATTTTGATTAAATTTTGTATTCTAACTACTGAAACCTTGCCTCCTAGAAGTATTATGTTTTCTCATATTTGCTTTCAGCATAAAATGTTGTAAATTCTTTATTATTGTCTCATCATTCAAATTCCATGTATTTGGTTAAAAGCCTCTTAATATTTTCATTGCTGAAAGCAAACTCTTTATGCATTTGTCACTAATTCTTTGCAATTCTTCCTTTAAGAATTGTAACTGAAACTTTTATAGTAAACAATTGAAGTACAATAATTCTATTATTTGTCTTTTCAATTTCCCATTCTTAAGATCTTGGTACTTGTAAACAATATTTTTTTTCTTTCTGCTGTTTTGACATGACCTAGGTTATATTCAGAACTGGGTACAACAGGAATAAGTCATTGTGCCAGTCTATTTAGTGGCTTACAGCTATGACTACATTTATACTTAGGTTAGTCACTTTGACTGCAAACAGATAAACATAACCATCTGGAAAAGATTTTTAGAATTTTATTTCTGTAGTTTCATCATTTTTTTTTCTTTTTAGTAGAATTTAATGTTTTTATCTTAACTCTAAAGGTTATTTGAAATTAAATCCCTTATTCTACCAAACAACCTGTGTATTCCAAGTAATCATTCTACTGTTTCTAAAACCTTTAATAAAATGAGTGATATAAAACATTTTTAATCTCCTAACAATTGCACAAAAATTTTATTGCCTATTAAATTATATATTAAGCCTAAAAACAAAGAACTTAGTGTTGTATATTTATTTAATGTATCTTCCTGATGTTTCTTGGAATACTGATTTACCCAAAACAATTCTGACAAAAGGAAGAAAAAAAAATTTTATTTTCAAAAACTTGGCATTTATTTGATATTTTTTGGTAGAAGTTTCAGAATTACTGGTACAGCACATGTAGAAATAGGGCATCTTATAAAGACATTAATAGGAAACCTCATTCAGTTTAAAATTGATCAATGGCAAAAATTCTTTTTTCATTAGAATTAGTCGGCAAGTTAAATAAGGATTTCCATTTAAAAAAAAAATCAGCCTTCCTTATAAAACTCAAAATTTGATTTATTTTGGAGATTTTAATGTTTCTGATCTTCTTAATAACCCACTCCAATGTTGCAACTTTGAAAATCTTTTGGAATTCTCCCACAGAGTGCAACCTTGTCGTGGTGTGGGGGTTTGTGTGTCTTGATGATTCTGGGAGCTGTGCTGGCTGGAGTCAACTTGTGTGGCTTCTGGTAGGGTCACCCAAGCCAGTGAGGTCAAAGATGAAAGACCAGACAAACTGCACTGATTTATTTCAAAGAGCTTTTAAACAAGTTGGTATTTCTAAAACTTGCTTTATAGATTGAACAGTAGACTTGATAGCTTCCATTGAATGTTCTGGCATTACATTTGCAGGTATACTTCACCCTGATTCTTCATATATTCATTACAAATACTAAGCATGTATACTTTACTGAAACTGATTCAAATGAAGGTTAATTCCAGTTGAAATTTTGCAAACTTGTGGAACAGGTGAATTTGAGAAATTCTTTGGCTTTTTCAAAAACCAATGTAAATGTACTTTCTGTATTTTTATAATATTTGATTACAAAAAGGATAAAAGCTGTTTTGTGTCATGAACACTTGAATGAAAAGAATAACATTACTATTCAGCAGACTGAAGTTAATATTGTTTATCATCCTTGTTTTTCTTTTACCATTTCAACAATGTCACTTGGCTTGGATTCTGTATCTTCTGTCATCATTTGGAAGTCTTCAGGGTTATTTTGAAATGGATTTTTGAAAGTTTTATCTTTTGTGCATGTTTAGCCAAATTTGATTGTTGGATTTTTAAAGCTCCTCGTTTTTGTCTGGCTTTTCTCATTATTCCTGAAAGACTTTTAGCATTTGTTAGTGAAGCAAGTGAATAAGATTATTGAGGAAACAACCAGTAGAATTTTTTTCAGTTTAAGAATTGATTTACAAAAACTTTTAAAATAAGATCTATCTGAAATGTTAGAAATTATCTGAAAAAATATTGAAATATAAGCAGTTTTAAATAATAGCCAAAATTACCATTAAACTTTCTTCTTTATTTAATCTTTAAAAATAACCAAGTAAAATGTAAAACAACTGTGCAAATCAATGTCTTGGTCTGGAAAAAAATCATTGGTTGACTTTTCTTTTATAGAGTGCTCAATAAATATAGCCTTGTATAGTCAGTTAATGAAAACTTTAAATGAGCACTGATGGGGAAAGCTTGTATGATGACAGTGGAATTTTACCAATGATAAAGAGCAAAGTATTTTATACATTCTCGTGATTACATTGAAAACTGAAGTAGCCACTAAACTTTTCTCAGTTCCTAATAGAAATTAAATCCATTTTCATAAATTTGGTTTAACCCGATTTTATTTTTTATTTATTTTTATTTAATGACCATGCTGTGTAAATGTCTCATTACACTATAGAAAACAAATTCTTAGAAAACAAGTGTCAAACAGTGCTTAGAATACACATTTGTATCATTATTTATAATCTGATATATTTAATTTTATTTGGTAAAATAAAGCCTAAGTAATCTTATATGGCAATTTGTAATGGTAACTCCAGCAAAAACCCGGATGGAACTATGTAAGGGTTCAAATATATAAAATAGCAGTAACTGTGCTGATAAAAATATAATTCTTCAGGGTTACGATATGACAACTAAAAGACTTTATATGGACAATATTAACCAAACCTTTTATAGGTCCTTAGATTTACAAACTAAGAAGTTGATCTCTTCATGTTTTTAAATCAAATAAATAGTTGATTGAGATTTACACCAACTACTATTCTGTAAATATTTCATGTGTGCTTGATAGAATTACTGGTTTTTACATTTTTGAAATCTGTTTGACAGTTGCTTTGTTTTTTGTTCTTTTGACATATTTTTATTTTATTTTGAGAAGTAGCTTAGTTGACAATATAAGATTGAGGGCCATCATACCAGATTTCGCGAGAGAGAAAGGAAGAGAATAGGTGCATTTGTTAAAAAAGGATTGTTGATTTGCAATATGGTTGATAAGTTTGGAGACCAATGCTGTTGTACAAACAGTTTTAAAAAAAATTATTTGCATAATGAGGTAATAAGTCTAGCTTGACTCTAAGCACGCCCTGCCTTGAAAGCAATGCACTTTTTACTGGATGTTTTTGAAAGGAAAAGAGTGAAAATATGATTCTCTTGTATTGATTTAAATCATTTCTAGGATATACTGTTTGAAAATTATAAGCACTTTGATAGATATATTTTTTTGATTTTGAAACTTTTAGTAATCTTTCTTCTAAATAATGACTGGTATATTTTGTTTTTATCATTTTTGTTTTCCTCTTTCGTTTTAAAGATTGATTGCTATATAGTTTACTAGAAAATCAAGAAGATTAAGGGTTTTAGTATCCCATTTATATTGCTTATTAGAAAGAAGGATCTTTATAGTTTGGGGTTCCTTTTTGTTTTTACTGCATTGGTGAGCCATACTTTCTGAATCTGATCTAGATTTAGTAAAAGATTTTTTTCAATTTTGGCAAATAAACAAATTCTTTACAGCTATTAGGATTTCTGATCTTAACCAGCAAATAGATAATATACCCTCTCTCCACTTCATTTTGCTTGTAGCAAATGAGTTCCACTCTGACATCCCACCATACACACAAAAAAAAATGCTTTTGGGTAGTCAGTTATGAGAAATAAAGCTGGATTTATAAACTAATTATTTTCTTATAAGACTTTATTTTGGCAAATTATGTTCTTTCAGATACAGTTAGCATTTCAATTAAAATTGGCCTTTATTTAATATGGCTCTAGGCTTGTGAAACTGCTACATGATTTTCTATGTTGAAGATGTATTGATCTCTTTGATGTGCCATAAATTGCTTTTTTTAATAATCCAGTGAGAAGGCATATCTCTATTAAAATATCTTTACTGCTCTAAAATTTCTTGCAAGCTCTACATGCAAATTTTGTTATCAGTGTAGAATTGATAAATATAAGTTTTTGAATTAGTATATATTCCTTTTTTAAATTGTTTTTAATGTTAAAATGAGTTTTGTTTTGATAGAATTAATTGAAACTTTGTTAGTTTATAGCAATATAACATTTAGTTTTGGTTGTGAGAGGACGTTTTCCCAATCACTACAATCTTTTCCACATCATAAACTGTGCCTATCTCTGTAATCCTCTATCTCGAGTTCCCAACTCTTGTACAGGGTGATTCTCACTGTAAAAAAAAACAAAAAAAAAAAACAAGCACAACAAACTTGTTTCCAACTCCCTTTTTAGAATAAAAAAAGGGAGATATTTAGTGTTTAGCCTTGGCCCACCAGAAAAGCTGATGTAATTTTTAACCTTTCTCACTCTGTATGTGATTTTATTTGCTGTTCAAAAAGTTTCTTACCACTGAATTTGAATTTGTTTGAATTTCATAGTTGTATTGTCATACTCTGCTATGGCAACAGAAAACACTTTTTGAGTGAAATTAACAATAAGGTTACTGCAACTGAGAAAGAATGCAGTGGGAAAGGGAAGTAATATTAATAGTGCAGAGTGCTAAAGATTATGGGAGGACATTTGTCTTGACTGCCTAATATCAATTTTAGTTTGGTTCCAGTTGATTATCAGTGTATATAAAGCAGAGTTAATATTTAGTATACCACTATACTCATTTAAACAATATGCCTATTCAGTGGATCACAGATCAAAAAGGATTTTTTTTTTCTCCAAAAAACATTTTTTCTTATAGTTGAATAAATATTTAAATGCTGAATAGAATTTGGGACTTTTTTTTTCTTTTTGGTGTATGATATATCCAGGATGCTCTATATGATTGGTTATTTGTTAAAATTCTGTTTTATTTCAGATGATTAAAAGTATATATTTTAAACATTTATCTGTTAATAATTTTATAAGAAAAAAAGACATTCTTGTAAAATTTACAAAACAATTTCAACTTTGTAAACTAGTATTAAGAAAAAAAAATGAATATAGTCTATGAGGATGGTATAAGTGGAGAGATGATTAACATTGCAGAAAATGGAATTGGTGAATCCAATTCCAATTGAGACAGTTTATGTTCACTGGCTTTGGGGAAAGTAATAAATTCATCTCCTCTTAGCCCTCAAGCAATGAATGGGTAAAATGGCAAGGTAGACAAGATTCTAATTTTGGTTGGGCAACCAGTTTAGGAGAAAAACAACCATTGAAAAGGCAATAGTGAAATTATTTTTTTCTCTCCAAGAACAATCATGTTAATACACAGTTTATATATTAGAGAAAAGGAAGCTGTGGAGAGACATGATATTCTGAAGGGATACGGTACTTTAGGAATTCATTCTGATTGAGCTAATTATGTTGTGAATTCTTTTGTATTAATTTTTCAGTGTTATTTATAATTTCATTAATGTTCAGAATTGCAAATATTTTCTAACTCAAAGTAACAGGAGACCACACACACATACACACGGGTGTGTGCACAGAAAATTCAAAGTGTACTCCTCCCTCCAAAGTTTGGTATCTGCTTCCCCACCTTTTTTTCAGAAATAATTTGATATAGTGAACTTTTAAAGTAGAAGAATACCCCCACTTCCAATATAACTCATTGACATAAGTATAAATATAGTGCCAAGGGAAACGTTTTTTTTTTCTCTAACTTCACTTGGTTCTGGTTTCATTGTTACAAAAGGAATTATAGTTTGGCATCTGATATAGAATCAAGCCTAGTTTAGTTGTGAAAGGGGCAAAGAAATTCTGTTTTTTTTTTTTTTTTTCTTTTTCTTTTAGTGTAGCTTTTGAAAGTCCCAATGATAAACTAGTGTAACATGTTAGAAGTGACATTGCCATTCTCTGTTTTGTATTCATTTCAATAACAGGGAGGAGAGTGTGAAATCTTAATCTTAGAGATAAATCTGTGGACATGTGTGATATCTGTGTCACATAGTAGACTGAGATTGATGGGGATATTATTGAAAAATATACTGACCTTTTAAGGCTTATATTTCTTGACAAGTGATAGTGCTGGAATGCTTTCTCTTTTTTTTTTTTTTTTTTTTTTTTTTAAAAAAACAAAAAAAAACCTCTGTTGAATTGTATATATGTGTTGATAGTCAAGTTTCATGCCTGGCCCTGAAAAATGAATGGGATGACAGTTAAAATATTACATTGTATTACAGAATAAGAGGATTAAAAACATTTACTATAACAGGGTTATGCATTAATTTTTTTTTTTTTTTAATTGCTTTGATCAGTTTTGGCCAAACTTTTTTTCTAGTAACTCAAGGTTATTGAACAGATGCAAATAGAATAACTAATAATCCAGACTTGAAGTTTTAATTCAGAAAAAGTAATCTCAAGAAATAGCTTGTGCACAAAAATTCCAATGTTTTCTTCCATTGCTTTCATATGATTTTGCAAGATTGAATTTTATCTATTGAGTTAGTTGGATCAGTGTTTCTCTCTCTTTTTTTTTTTTTTTTTTTTTTTTTTTTTTTTTTAATGTCTGCTTTTGTAAATTCCATTTTTGTGTTATAAATGGAAAGAGATGTTTTTAGTTTTTCAAGCCAAATGTTCACAATCATGAATTTGAACTTTGGTGCTCAAATGTAAAATTATAGAATTGATGATTTGAATCTTATAATTGTCTTTGTATCTATATGATCACACTTTCTGCCAGTGATTTGGCAGTTTTAGGCCTACAGCAATTCTTAAACCAATTACATTCATTATTTTTGTATATTTGTAAGATTTGACATGTATCACAGTGTCAGCTGACAGTTATATTTTCAACGAATAATGTTGAGGAATTAAAAATCGCACCATATTGATTGATTTTTCAATTTTATTTTTTGTGTTCAGCTTGTTTTGATTTACTTTTTGTCTACACTTAGAGAAATTAGTATGAAAATGTTGTAAAGAAGTAATTTTAGAAATTTCAGTTTTAAGATATTTTTCTTTCCTCTCCTCATCTTAGCATTTTAGTAGCTGTTATCATTCATTTCCATGTTGACTTGGTAATAATTTCTTTACACCATCTACATGTGACAGTTAATGATACAAATATGGCTAATCTTATTTACAAATTATTAATGCTAACATCAGCCTTTTTTATTTAAAAAAAAAAATAAAATTATTTCTACTCTTGTTATTACTATTGGCATTTTTACCTTTCAAGGAGGATCCTCATTTATCAGCCTGTTATGTCTCGCATAATTCTTAATAATTACATCAAATTGTTTCCTTAATTTTTGTTTTACCTTCCATCTTGTGGTCACCTGATGATAGCATCACATGAGGAAAAAATATTAAAAATATGTATTTCATTTTATTTATTGTTTTGTTTTTTTTCTCTATCAACAGGGACTTAACTGTTATTCTTTATCAATGATTGTAATTATAACTTAGTCTTGGCTGCATTATTTTGCTATTGTTCTTCTTTTATCATGGCAATTTCCTCATTTTCATTTAACAAACTTAATCCACTTTCAATGGATGGCTGTATTATTTGAATTTTTTTTAGTTTAATGATTAACCACTTTGTTTCTTCTGATTCAGTTCATTTTAATCTGTGATACTTGGGCTATGAGTGATACTGTTTTGTTTTTTTTTTTTATCTTAAAGACTAATTGGCTTGTTGAATTATAATATTTTTCTTGAATATCAGGGTTTAAGCTACATTATGCACAATGTTTTAGTAAAATAAATGCCTTAATAAGAAATCCTATTCACTGGGTTTTCCCTTAATATCTTTCATTATTTTCATCTTGACATGTTGAAAATCCAAGAATAAGCTCCCATTGCAGGTGTCTTGTCTCGTGGAATGTAGCCAAAGTATGATTAAACTTTGTCTGACTTTATTTCAACAAGTTTATAAAGTGATTTTTAATTTGCACCTATACCTGTAAATTAAAACTCTACATCAGTTTTAAAAACTGACTTTTGTCTATAATACATTATTTTTACTGAAATACTTTTATTTAGTTTAATACTGATTATTCCTTTGTTACCTCTGTGATCTGAACTTAGTTTGTCTTGTCATTTAGAACCTGCTGATTATTAACTTATTTCTCTTTGTATTCTCAGATAATCATCCTAATCATGTGCAGAGTTACTTAACTTTGATTGTTTAGTAGGAATTACAATAAAAATATAAGACTGGAAATATTTACTATGTATCTTGAATATTTTTTTTTTTTTTTTTTTTTTTATCCGTTAGTAATTTTAAGCTTGGAAAGAATGCAATTGAAAATAACTTGTACATCCTTTCTAAAATAGACTTTATTTTGTATCTTAAGTGGTCTGCTCAGGTAGCTGGGTGGGTTTGCTGACTAATAGATAATTGTCACTATAAGCAAAAAGTATTCTAAAAAAATGTCTACACTTAAGTAGAACTCTATCTAAATCAGGTTGGTGTGTATGGTAGTGGTCTGTTCTTTGTTATTAGAGAAAACCTCATCTATGTAGATTACAAGCTCTTAAAATGCTTTCTTCAACAAGTGTCTGGAAATAGCTACCAGTTAGATGCTGGCTGTGATCCACTGACTAACAGCAGGTTAGCATATTTACACAAGAAGTGGGGTGCATGTTGTATAACCCCTCTGCATGACCTTTGTCAACTGACATCCTGAGAAGGCTATTTGATGATCTATATTCATTAACTTTTTTTTTTCTGCCTTCATTTCAACCTACCTTTCTTACTCCCCCACTCTCTCTATCTAATTGCTGTGTGTGTGTGCACATTTTTTTCCTTGGAAAGATAAAGGTAAAAAAAAAAAGAAAGAAAAATCAATTGAATGGGGGTCTTTTATTTTCTTTTTTAATGACAAAATGTATTTTGCTAAAATTTGAGAGTGGTTATACTTCTATTGTATTACTAACAATTATTTGATGTTGTAAAAGCAAAATGACTTCTAATTTTTAGAAACAATATATTGATACTTTGATGTTAATATTTCTCATTGAGATATGGCAACAGCATAACAAATGGTTTTTATGATAACAGAAGATTCAATAGCAATTTTGTTCATTAAAAAACAAATTTTTTTTAATTTATTTATTTTTAAAAAATTTTTTTTAACCATTTCATTCCAAGCAAGACGAGCCACTAAATGCAAGGGGTTACTGAGTGAATAAAACAAGACAAAGGCAGAGGATTCAAGGAAACAGAAGATGACAATTGACATAGCATTTAAATTTTTGAAGATCTTAGTTTACAGGAAAACAGGAAACTGGTAGTTCCACAAATGGCAAAGGGGAGAGAATAAACTATTAGCATAGAGCTTATGGTTACAACTAGCAATTTCAACAGTGAAATTCTGAGATTTTACAGACCTTTTTATATTGTTAAAAGAAAATATGCTTTCTATTACATGACTCTTATAATTTCAATGTCAGAGGGCACATGCTTTTATATATATATATATATATATATATATATATATATGAATGATCTCTATGTATCTAAGATTATTACAGCTATCAAAGATGTAACTCATTAAAATCTATTCTGATTTTTTTTTTTTTTTGTCTTGCACAAGTAAACACCTTATCAGTTTTGTTTGTTAATGTGATGTAGGCAATTGTATTTACTTGTAATTTTGGGGGGTGCAGCTTCAATTTTTCACTTGTTCTGACTTAATTTCTGCTTGATTGATCAGTTTTCATCTTTTTGCTTTATTCGTGTCCCACTTTTTTTTTTTTTTTTTTTTTTTTTATATTTCCCAATGTTTTGTATGTCTTGAATTAAAGTCCAATGTCACCAACAATAAACATTACTACCTTTTCTCAGATTTATAAAGCAATAAGAAATAATGTACCTGACAAAGGAGGTCAGTGAAGAAAGTATATGAGAAGTATATCTTTGGCCCTGACCTCCTTTATATGATTGATACAAAAAAAAGGAACAGGTTTTTCAAATGCATGTGATTTAACATCTTACTTGTGAAAGTAGATTATCATAATACAGTTTTAATTACCTATATATAGTTTAATTTTTCAATCACTGTACTGCAATAGTGTGCAGAGTGGGGGTGACGGCTCCAGGCATCCATATCAGGAGTGCATCCAATCAAAGAGTGAAATAAAAATTTAGTTCATATTTGAATAAAGTGTTTTTGTGTTTCATCTGTTTTTATATATTTAAAATGTCTTTCTTTCTTGCATTTCTCAGTAGTGGGCTCTATAGGCCCCCACCCCCTATTTAGTCTTGGGGTCATATATATCAATGAGTTGGCCCTAGGTATCAACAAACATCACCATGTCACTGCTGTACTGCTAACTTGGTGCCTTCAGTTTCTATCAATAGCAATGACTTTGATCATTAACAAGTTGCTATTCATCTCTCAAGTTTGCAAATGAAATTAATTTTAGAAGAGACAAAATTTTGTGAATTTTAAATGTTATACTCATTTGAGAAAATTTAAAATTTTTTTTTTTTTTTTTTTTTTGTTCAGTTTTCATCTCTTAATCACATAGGTATTATAAACTGAATCAGATTAAAGATTTTATGGATTTCCTAAAAAAAAAAAAAAAAGTCTTGTTAAAAACTTCAATGAAATGGCCTTTTCACTTTGAGATATTATTAATATAAATACTAAGCATGGTTACCTAATATTTCACTTGTTTTAGGTTTGTATACAGGTTGAACTAATTATACTGAGAAAAAATACATTGTATTTGAGTTTTTATTTTTTTTTATCCTCAAAATTATCAAAAGGAGACAAACAAAACTGGCTTCCTCTTTCCATAGTACCTTCTGTAGAGAAATTAAACGCATTTATACTTTAGGTGTTGTTTTGAGTACAATGGTTTTAAACAAGTTAATTCTTTTTATTAAAGTTTCTCTGAAAGAAGAATTCTGGGCAGTGATAAGCAAAGGCATCAGTACCAATTTTCTTTGATAATTTTTCTTTAAATAAGATAAATTATTTCTAATTAAAGTTTGGGGAAATAGAAATCTAAAATATTTTTGTTTTTAAAATCCTGAATCTAAGTCTGTTATAAAAAATGTGATATGCTTTTATTCAATAACTTCTTTATTATTAAATCTGTTCAGTGCTTCTATATACTTTAAAGAAAAATTTTATTTCATTTTATTTATTCATTTGATTTAAATTTTTGCTTATTGATGGTGGTAACTTTGCAGCAAGAATCACTCCTCACATTTAGTTTACTTCAGTTTTCATAAACCAAATGGCATTTGGTTCAAATAATGAAATAACATGTTGAGATGTATTTGCATTGTCATTTTCTGGAGGAATGATTTCAAATTTTTATCAATAATATATGAAAATTACACTGAAATGCATGAAAGTATGTTAATGGGTAAATAATGTTACATGTCTTAAAAAGGGTCTTTTAAAAGTATTTAAAACTAAATGCTCTTGTATAAATAAAAGGAATACACACACACACACACACACACACACATATTGCATTGCACAATTTATGAGTATTGAAGTTGGCTCTGGTTAAGAATTGGCCTGGTTCATAAAATGCCATATATATATATATATATATATATATATATATATATATATATATATATATATATAAGGTGATTAACCACTTTGGTGTTGATTAAAGCTTTAAAGACTTTGCCGAAAAGTGGTAGGAGACTGATAGGATAGTAGTTAGATGGGTCAGAAGGGTCCCCAGAGTTCTTAAAGACGGGTACAATAGATGAGGACTTCCAACAGGCTGGAAAACAAGATTCGTTGAGGCAGTAGTTATATAATTTGGAGAGGGCAGGGGCCAGTTCAGGAGCACATTTCTTCAGGACAATGGCTGGTATCCTGTCTCCACTGCTAACCTTATGGGTGTTTAATTTTGAGTTGATGCCTAATACCATCGGCGGGGTTATATGCAGCTTGCTCAGTAAGTTACAATTGAGGGTTATGATGAATGCAATCTCATCACTAAAAGTCTTGTTTATCTTTGTTATATGAAACCCTTTTTTCTTTGGTTACTTACTGATAGAGACAATGTTATATTGTTTAGTCATAGATTTCTGCAGTCTGCTACTAGCTTTCTGGTTTATTAGACACTAAAGAAACACTTAGCATTTTCCTGTCCATTGTATTTTCTAGAAAACAAATACTCTTATGCTACATATTTATTCTATTGGTTTCTTTGACTTGCCTCCTTATCTTTTTATTTTAATTGAACCAGCTTCACACACATTAGTCCCCACCTCTTTTGCAGCATTATAGGATTTTTTTCTGTTACTATTTTTTATTTTTTTAATTTTGATCAGTATTGTCAACTGAAACTATCTAAAGTCCTCTTTTGAAATACTGACAGAACTTTTCAATGGGTTATTTTTATTTATTGATTTCAATATGACATTAGTGGCACATCTGCAAATTTAAAATCCTTTTTTGTAACAGCTCAGTTTTGCCATCCTGTGTTCAAAATAGAGAAAAAAAATAGATAAACATTCTAGATTTGTTTATTGGTTAAAAAATTAATCAGATTTTTTACAGATTTACTTAACACTTACTAAACTATAGAAAATAAAATCTGTTATAAATATTTTTTGATTTGAAAAACAATTGGCAGTCATTAATTTCAAGTTTGACTTTTGAATCATATTCTTTGCTGTTTGTCAAATTTCTTTTCTATTATATTCTATTGTGGATTCTTGTCAGATATAAAACTTTAAAGTTGAATTTTCTCTTGGCTTTCATAACTAAACATTTTTTTCTTTCATTGCAATTTCTCATTTCTATTAGTTCAGTTTGATTTTTCCCATTCATTTTATTTTTTTATTGTCCAAAGTAATTCTAATAACTGAGATGCTTTTTGTTTTTTTTTCTTCTTTGAATTTTATTTGCCATTTTAATTTTTTGTGGTGCTTCTGGCACTTTTGTTTTCTTTCCTAACTATGAATCTTTAGCAAAATACCTTGAATGATAGATCCCAAAAAGACTGAAAATGTGTGACTGTCTCTGCAGAGAAGCTACTAACCATCAAATATTTAATGTTATGAATTACACTTTAAAGAGTGCTTCATTTTTATTAGTTTACAAAAAGCTGTTAAAAATGATGGCATATTTTGTTAAGTTCTTACTTGTATTAATTTCCATATGGCTTTTTAAATAAACAAACTGAGTGCAAGGGAGATAACTCTACAATAACAAAATATAACTGATAAAAACAACTGTATATTTTTCATCTGTAATAAGTGGTATGCCTTGCCAATAACTTTTGTATTCTAATCTTTCAAACAGGAACTTAGCTCTTGGAACCTTTCTGCAAGTGGTTTGTGGTTTTTGGAAAGTAAACACTGTTTATTTTTAGGAAAATTGGAATTTATAAAGTATAGCACTTTAATCTCTTCACTATTTAAGGATACAAAAAAAATAAACTAAACCTGCATATTTTCAATGAAATATGAAACATTTTTGAGTATAAATTTTTTTTCAAATTGACATGTTTTTTTTTTTTTTTTTTTTTTTTTTAAGTTTCTTTCAAGTGTGTTTTTGGGGTCTTTCTAATATGCTGATTAGCAATTAAATCTGAAGGAGTCGACTTATTTAGTCACAAATTGAAAAATTTTTTTGAAACATCCAGCTAATCATAACTGATACATATCTTTTATGAACGTTTTATGGTAGTTTTATAAAGACTTATCCTGTTTCCTTCATTAAGCAAATCATGGTTTTCAGTTATGTAAAGGGAAAAAATTTACAATTTGTTTATTTAAATTTTCACTTTTGCATCCATACTGGGAGCAGATTTTATATATATATATATATATATATATAATATATATATATATATATATATATAATTTACTATTATATAAGACCACAACATTTTGTTTGTTCTACAATCATTTATCACTTTGACGTCTTTTAAGCCTTTTGAAAACTTCCAAGACATCATTCCCTGTTGGTACGTATTTCAGAGCTAATTATTTGATAATCTAAGACACAAATAAAATGCAGTAAAGGTCCATTTTAATTTTTCTGTTAGACTTTTATCTGATTAATCCCTTGTATTTAAAAACTTATGTATTATTGTTTGAGTAATTAAGACTTTTTTATCAACAGAAGTAAGTTGAAATAAGGTAACTGCAATTTCTGTTGAAATAACTTCTTTTTACAAATAGCTTTTATTTTAATTAAGTAACTTTGTAAACTTCTTGTTGCTATTGATCTAATTTGTAAACCCTAGTGGTTGTGATAATTTCTGATATTAAAATAACCTAACTTTTAATGAATTTTTAGATTTTTTCTTTTTTTTTTTTTTTTTTTTTTTTTTCTATGAAAAAGTGATATAACCAATATATATTGTAACCTGTTTACTACAGAACTAAGTTACGTTTTGTAACTGCATTGTTTTAAAAAAATGACTTTGCAACTAAGTTCTTAATATTCCTTGAATAACTTGTTCACTTGCTAAAATAATTGTAAGGATTGAGATGTACTTTTTTCTCTTTTTCTTTTTGTGAACACTGAATAGAATTGTAATTCCAGCTTTTGTCTTGCAAGTTGATTTTTATTTGTAAATTATTGGTAAAATTCAGTTTCTTACAAATACATAAAAAGTTATAAAATTTTTGTTGTAAAGTAAATGATAATAGAATTGCCATTTAACAATGTTTTTCGATCTGGTTAAATTGTAATTATATAAAATTATTTTTTCTTCAAATGTTCCCATTGCCCTATGAACAATGTATGTAAGGTAATTTCAAGTCAAGTGAAAAGAATTTATCTAGTGAGATTTAAATTTATCCCCAATAAGAGAAGCTCACTGTATGCAATAATGTTTTAATCTCTCAGCCATAGTTATGACAAATTGCTTCTTACCTATTTTCATTTAAATCTGTATTAGCAAAAAGCCAAATATTTATATATATATTTATATAAAGTTGATCTCCAAAATTTCTCTTTTTGCTTTGTTAAACTATTGGGATATAATTTAATTTTTCTGATTATATTTTTCTTGTATTACAAGAATCCAGCATATGATATAACCAAACAAAAGTTTGTTTTGTGAATGCTGGGGATTGGATTAAGTTTTTGTATTGGTGTGGACTGTATTAATTGTTTATGTATGAGAATTAACTAAGTAAGCTGCTAATTTTCTGTGGCTGAGTGGTTAAAGTGTCAAACTAGATATCCTTATTGTTATTGAGCTTAAGTTCAAATCTCACTTGAAATGTTGCTTTTGTTTGGCTTTTAGATAAATTGTGCTTGAGATTTAGTTCTTAGTGCCAATTAAACATAATAGTTTGGTCTAAAAGATTATAAAGAAAAAAAATTCAATCTTCTATATAAATCAATATAATAAAAAAAAAAAATAAACAGCCACTGTAAGTTAGCAGTTGCTGTATGATGGTACTGACGCCAGCTTTCGTCATTTTATTGCTACGTTGTGCCTACAGCCATGTTTGAATTATTTGTAGGTTATTGCTGCTCTTTGGCAGAAGTGCCAGGTAGGCCCACCCTGCTGCTGCTGCTCCTTGTCCTTCTCCATGTTTGTGTGATGTGCTGTGTAGCACTGAGAATGTGGTGAAGTTGTTGCTGTGGACTGGCATGATGATGATCATTATGATCATAATGATAACAATGATGAAACAAAACCTTTTTCATTCTCAGTAGGATGGTTGCACTGACTTGAACTTTGATGTTATCCTTCCCTACCTTAACTAGAAATAAGATTCAATGGTTTTGTTTTATTTCTTGTATTTTTTCGTTTTTATAAGAAAATTTGAAATTTTATTGACCATTTTGGGATAAGAACCTTTTAAATTATCACAAATCTGCACTTACTTTGAGAATAAGACCATATTGCAAAATGATCTTTAAGATAATAATTCCTGATAATTCCTTGAGGTTTTCTTTTGACATCATGAAAGTCAAATAACCATGGTAATCCTTGTTCAAGTCTTATATTTGAAAAGAATTTAAAATATACTTCATATTGAAGACAAATGTAATTATAGTTAAGAACCAAAGTATATAACCAATTCTCAATGTTGTTTTTTTTTTTTTTATGACATCACTAACAGATTAGAGACTTGTTCTGGTTGTGTGTTGTCATAAGTAGCTGGAAATAATTGCCTTAATCCAAACTTTGTTCAGTTGTTGCTTTTAGCTTTGATTCTTGTGGTTATTTGATATTTTCTTTCTTAATGTCAAAAATCTTTGATTATGTCTACAAATTTGAATCATTCTGTAATATGGTACATGGTAAAAAAAAAAAATACTTATTTCGATTGTTGCACTCATATCCATTGTCTTTCTAATTTTCAAATTGGTATTCTTCATTTCTTATGACTATATCTTTTTATATTCAATATGTCATACATGATTTAATTCTTTTAAAGTCAAAGAAAAAAAGTCCCATTGTCCTTGAGTATGTATGTTAAAATATAAAGTTGGATAATGTTGTGATATTAGCAATAGGAATGTATATGATACAACCCATTTAATGATCCTTGAATTTTACATTATTTATTATTTTAAAGTTTTATCCAGTTAGGGAAATGGAAATTTACATATTCCAATATATTGAGTTGACCAAAATGTTCGTTTGGCTTAAGTAAAAAATAAAAGATGTTTCGTTTTTTTTTTTTTTTTTTTTTTTCCCCCTTGTTTGACATTAGCTTCTTTTTAACAACATATTTGCAATTTTGTTTTGCTATTTTCTTCATTCCATCCTGCATTTTTATTATTTTTTTTTCTCAGTTTTCCAGGGAAATGATTTTTTGTTCTAAGAATTCTGTAAAGATCATAATAAATGGTGATTTGTAGGTGTTACATTTTGAGAACGACAGATGAATGAAAATTTTCCAGCTAAGCTGTAACAATTGGGGCCTAGTCAGCAAAGAAAAATGTAGTCAATCTTTTGCTAACACTGGATGCTTTTTGTCCATTAGTGCTTTCAGTTGGTTGAATTGGGAGTAGTACTTGTTTGAATCAATCATTTGGTTCTATTTGGAAGGAGTTCACCAGAGAGAACTCTTTTCCAATTCCACCATATACACAATGTCATCTTCTTTAGATGAAGACAGGCCTTTGGTATGGTTAATGGTGGTTTATTTCATTTGCCCCACAATCTCTTACAGTTCATTTTGTAAAGTATCTGCTTTTCATCACAGTCACAAGTTCTTTAAAATAATGTAAACATTTTCTTTTACATTTATGTAGCAAATGACATAGAAATATTTTCCATTTAAATTTTTTTATCTCTTAAATTATATTTTGTGGAAGTTACACATCAAAGCAATTAATATAACCATTTGATTTGGTTATTATGACAGTCTTTTTACATTTTTTACATTTTGAATGGATTATTCTAGAATGTCTTTTTGATTGCTATCCACTTCACCTGCTTTACCTGATTATGAAGCCTTTGTTCAGTGAGAAATCTCCACAACCCACTTTTGACATTTGCAGTGTCTACGACATAAATTGCCTAAATTATTTTTTTTGTTTATTATTTTTTTTAACCTTTCTTAAAGTAAAAAAAACAAAAATGCTAAACATGTTGCTTATCTTCATTCTGTGTTAGAATAAATAAGAAAAATATGCAAATTTTGACTTTTTAAAAAATTTTTTTTTTTTAATCTGCATGCCAATATGGCAGCAACAGTTAAAATCCAGTCCAAAGTAATCTTTTTGGAGTAAATACTAAATGCTCCTCGTCATCTAATGACAAAAACAGAATGAACTTTTTGGCCAACACAGTATGATGACTTGATTACTTTGAGATTTATTTTCATTGTGATTTGTTGAATAACAATGGGTTAAATAATAATTAAAACTTATCTAATTAGATGTTGATTCAAAACTCGTTGAGTGTAACCATCTGAATAAGTTTCATATGTGTTTTTTCTCTTAAGCAATTAAAAACAAAAAAAGAAATTGTAGTTTGTTTTGTTAATTTCAATCTATCCTTGGGCTTCATTTTGACTCGCTGCAAAATTTGCAGTGGTAATTTTTTTTTTTTTTTTTTTTTAACCTTGATCTCAGTTTGAAAACCTTTTAAATATCCTGATTGCAATTTTCTTCACTCTTTGTATCCTTAATCACTGACAAGTAGTATTTTTAAGCCTGCATTTTTGCATGTATCTGTCTTCTGACAGAAATCCTGACTATGCTTTATGTTAAACATATTTTAGTCTAGCATTCACCTAATGTTTTTCTCATTAAGTAAAGAGATTGTAAATGGTTGATGGTTAAATTAAATATCAAGCAAAGAAATCATAAAATAAAAAATAAATTAAAATCATAAAATAAAAATAAATAAAATGTGTGTTAATCCATGATCCCCTACCTCTTTCCTTTTTTATTTTTATTTTCTTTGCTTGATACCCAATTTATTAATTTTATTATTTATAAACTAAAGCAAGTTGACACAAGTGGCTCATTAGTTAGTGCTTTGGACTGAACATCATAAGGATTATGCATTTTTTTTATACTCATAGATGAATCTATTAAAAATTAACTAACATTTGTTGCATCAATAAATATGCTTAAATAAAAATTACCATGATTATATTCAAGTGAATTTGGAAGATGAAACCCATTAGAATCTGTGGCACTTTCAGTAATTTCCTACTTTAGGTTTTGATGACTACTTTTCATAGCATTTCAGTTTGGATTTAGTTGGCAATTTTACTTCTTATCCTTATGCACTTGTACCTTTTTTTTACTCTTTTATAACAATACCTTATTAGTTACTAGCAGGTAAAAAGTTGTTCATTTTTATGAATGTATAAAATACTGAATTAATCCTGGTAGAGTCTTACAGTTAAGCCATTATATAGCAGTTTCAAATTATTGAAATATCAAAATGACAATTATTTAGACTTACAAATCAGCATTAAAAAAAAAGAAAAACGTGGTTTGCCAATATAAAGCAAAACTTTATTTCTATAGAAGTCAACAAAACAAAAATTATTATTTACTAACATAAGTTTGCTTTGTAAGTAACCATTAGTTTTGCTGATATGCTATAGGTGTAATTCCTGCTTTTGAGGAAATATAAAAACCTTAACTCCCTTCTTTCTGCAAACAAGAATATACAAGAGAAAAAGACCTTGACCAGGCACAGTGACAGCTAGTAAACCACTGATGTGTAATTGTTAAAAATATTGTATGCAATAAGGATAATTGTTCAGGTCTTTTAAATATTTGGCATAAATAGGATACTTTAGCACTTGTTGCTCTATTTCCACTTGCATGTGTTCCATACCTTCTTTGTTTTGTCACCTTTACATCACCTACCTTTTTTTTTTTTTTTTTTTTTTTTTTTTACTATGTGTTTGGTAAATATGATCAAAGCACAACTATTAATTTCTCCACAATTAGAAACCAGAAAAATCCAGTCAAACATGAGTGTTTTGGTCATCCCAATTTTATCTATGTAATATTTCTTATTTATGCTAATGATTAAGCATTCCTATAAATGAAGAAACATGTTTAGAAATTAGGTTTCTTTTAAGATATTTTCTGTTCAGTGAATTCTAGTGTAAACTTCTTAGAATCAATTTCTAGAATCTTTTTGAATGAGATCTGGGACTACTGGAAGAAAACAGTATTGTCAAAACAACTTGTGCCTTTTACTACTTGCAGTCAACTATTCAGTTAGTCAAGAAATGAGGGAAGAGTTGTCAGTAAGACTTAAATTATTGTGTTGAAAATGTGACTTGGTATTTGACTCTCACTTGATAGATACCATTTTATTGTTTTCTTTTGATTTTTACACATTCTGTGCATGTGTGGAGGTAACCTTGAAACATTTGTAGCAAAATAATTGTATTTCATTGCCTTATAACAACACTTAAATTTATTTCATTGCACTTGTTTATATTTTTTGTTTGCTATATTTTATTTCATTTTTGTTCCAGACTCAGATTTTAAAAAATATTTGTATCGATTTAAAATGGGGCTTTTTTTATTTATTTATTTATTTATTTATTTTTTTTTCCCAAAGTAAAAATTGACTTAAGTTTAATTTGCCTCTATCTTGGTTATTATTTCTTTCAACTCAGTGCAACTGTCTCGTATTTCCTTACACAGCATGATTGGTGACATTCATTTTTTATTTATTTTTTTTCTTGTATTCCTTGCTACAAAAAGATTTTTAATTTGAAAGTTCATCCATTGCCATTTTATTCTCCTTTTTCACTCCTTGTTTTTTTAATTAAAAAAAAATTGATCGCTGATGGCTAGCATTCTGTGCCTTTTCACTTTCTTTGTTCATACTGATCTGTTCTTAGACGCATGATATTCTGGCTCCTTAAATTAACGATTATTTTTCTTGAATTTCATTTAAATTTTTTAAGTCTTTTCTGAGTATTAACCATGATAACATACCTTCCATGCACTTGTCAAGTATTTCTTCAGTTGCCAGTTTTCATTGTTGTGCTTGTTGTTATCCATACAACTTTCATATCTGAATTTTAAGGAATTGAGAAAAAAAAAAAAAAAAAAAAAAAACTTTTTCATTTTAGTAGTAAAATAATAATCCCTTTTTCAGTTAATCTTAAAAAAAAAAAAAACTGTTTTAAAAAATGGGTTAATTTGTTTGGACTATTATCTGTCTCTCCCACCCACCCAATATAAAGAAATCTTTCAAATCACAGCCGTCTGGTTGTCAGTTGGATGACTTTTATTGATATTGACAACTTATCTTTTACCTATATATTTTCTTATCAAGAATAGTTTACCTTAAGGTTTGAAATTCATCAGAGGCAATTTCTCTTTTTGATTTTGTATAATAAAATTTACTCTGATAGAAATTTATTTTCACCACATATGGCCCACAGCCCAATGCTCTCTGTATAGACTGTTACTCTCAATACAGGTAATATACAAAAAATGTATAGTTATGTACTAAGCTTGACTGGTTCAACTTCACTGCAGTAGATTTCATTTTAGGAAAACCTTGCTAAATGTTGTTCCATGGAGAGATGACCCTTCTGTCAAATGTGATTATTAATAAAAGCCACTACTCAGATCTTCGGCTGAATGTTTATGCTCACAATACCTACTCTAATTAGTAGACGCTTAGAAAAATCATAAATTCTCTATCTCGCTCATATATAATAAAATGTATACTTAGGAAGCAAGAATTAATTCAAATAAGTTTTATTGAAGTTTACTGATATAGTCTCTTGATTATTACTTTTTCTAGTTTAAGTTGCTGCTTATCCAGATCAAATTTATGGCGAAAATGTTCAAAGCCCCTGATTTTGAGTTTTTTTGACCATCACTAGTCATTGTCAGAAATGTTAATGCTGTCAGTTACAGTAGAAAAAAAAAAAAGATTATTGTCTCAGTTATTTTTTTTCTAAAATTCTTTAAAGCTAATTTTATTTATTCTTCAACAACATTGTTCGAGAAACTATTGTTAATGTTGGTTATTGTGTTACTCAATTTGTTATAAAACTATGTGTGTGAAGAAGTATATTAGTTAAGCATGGTTGATTGTGTTCTTTATAACAGCTATATATATGAGGACATTCACTTTGGTAATTAAGACTACAAGAATTTAAGCTAATGGCTTTTTTTTTATATATATATAGTAAAGTAATAAAATTATGACAGTCTATTAAAACTTCAAGGACAGGGATTCTGTTAATATTAATTTCATAAGTGTTGAGTAGAGTTTTCTTCAAAGGTTTAAGATTATTTTTTTTTGTTTGAGCTAGGTCTTTTGTTAGTATGAATTTATCAATTCTCTACATACAACTCAAAAGCTTCAAGTGGCAGGTTTCTGGCATTGGTATAGTCCCACCATGGAGAAGCAGGGGGAGCTCCAAGCCACTTATGCAGGTACTTGTTGATACACTGTTGCATCTGCTAAATGTAAGACAGTATTGACATACACCTGCAGTGGCCACAGAAGCCGGGGCAGCAAACCATGTTGGTAGCACCAAACCTTTAGTTTGCTGGAGAGATGGATTCTGTCAATGGATTCAAGTCCATCTAGTCCCACTTTCTGCACCTCTTTACCTTGGTGCTCATCAGTCAGTGGAATTTCATACATCCGTCCGAGGCTCTTCGTTGACTTCTCTTTGACTGTTGGGATCATGTCACCCCAGTGCAGGAATGAATCTCCCTGGCAGAGCCTCTAAGTAATGATAAGCTCCAGCTTTTCTTGGGCTTAACCCCCATTCTCACTGACATAAAGAGTTTATGGTAGCACTGCAGAAGTTCATTGGCTCTGACCTTAGATGGGACCAGGATGGTGATGTCATCCATGAATGTTTTGGAAGGAGGAAGGACCATTTGTTCTTTAGTCATCACTCTCTTTGTTGTGTACACTGCACCCTGTAATATTAGTTCCATGGACATAATGAAAAGAAGTGATGAAATCTCACACCCCATCATGATGCTGACTTTGAGGTCTTGCCACTTGGTGATGTAGTTACCAATGGTGAACTATATAAATGCTGCTCTGAAATATTTCATTATCATTTCCTCAACCTTACTAGGGAAATTGAAAAATTTGAGGGACATTCAAATTAACTCCTGAGAAACTGATCCATATGCATTTGTGAAATCAAGCCAGATTACATGAAGCTCAGTTTTATTTTGTTTGGCTGATAGGATTGAGTTCCAAATCCTGTGTGAATTCTCTGGACAGCTATGTTTAAGTAATGGTTACCTAGCAGGAAGTACATGTGTCCTTGCTTATATGATGTACTTCCTGCTAGGTAACCATTTTATTTATACACACACACACACACACACACACACACACACACACACACACTCCCTCTTCTACATTCAAGAGGGAAATGGGGTGGAAATTTACAATGCCTTTTGCATTCTTTTCCTTAGGTATCCAAATGCCATCCACCAGGCATCATTCTTGTGGTACAATACCTTTCTATGCCTACTGGCGGAGGATGTTGAGTTTCTTAAGAACATTTGGACAATTCTTGTAGGATATTCCATTTATTCCCAGTGCACTATCGGCAAGGGATCTGTGGACAAATTCCTGAATTTCCCTCAGCTTTAGTCTGCTGTCATTAAACATGACCTCTGGATCTTGGGGCCTAGGAAGGCCATTCATAAGAGGGATTGGAACATCTTTCCAAGCTTCAGAATATGTCATTCTTGGGTGGTTCTCAAGTTCCTCCAGCGGTATGTAGAGTTTGCTGTTCTTTGTCTTGATGAACAGCTTTGTAGCAAAAGTGTAAGGATTATTGTAAAATGATCTCCAAGACTGTCTCTTTTTCTTCCAATGTTTTCCTTGGTTCTGAACTCTAGAGATTACCAAGACCCTTTCTTTAATATCCTTAACCAGCCCTCTAATGAATTGGAGCTTCGTTGAGTTGGCACTGTCTACTCTGCTCTTAGTTTACCCCTTCTGAATCTGTCATCTATTTGGTTGCTTCTCTTTTTTCCTATTCCTTCTGGCAGTTGCCACACCAAACCATTCAAAACAAACCTTATGTTTCTGCAAAGATCTGATCTGTTGGCTAATGGGGGCCCTTTAGATGGTTAGTAAGTATTAATGAGAGTTCCTGATCGAGAATTGACCAAGAAGATCTCTGATTGCTTTTGGGCCATTGGATTCTTGGCTTGCTTAGAATTTCTCCAAGGTGCTGATGCACTGCAATGGGATCCTGAACACTGTGGGTGTAATCCAGATTCATAATCCCATCATTTGACTTACATTCTCCAAGTAAGGAATTGTGTTGCCTGCACTAGCGTGCCTTATAGATATGTAAACCTCGAAGCCTATCGAATTTCCTACCACAATCACACATTGTAGCTGGTTTTAATTACCTGTCATTATCATTGAAATCATTCAGATGCGTGATGTATCTCCTACAAACACCTAGAGGGCATTTTTTGTTTTTCTGCTAGTCATATTTTCTTTATTTCTATCTTTCCAGAATCCCAGCCTAACTTTTCTGTTGTCAACTTCGTCTTTCTGAAGAGTCATCTTACTTTCTAGAGTCTTGTTATTCCTTTCTCTACATACATGATTTGATAGCACGTGTGATACTCTGACCTCGTCAGTTGCCAACCAGGGGAGGTAACACAATTTCAGTGGCTATGGCAGTACTGGTACCCCTGGCGCCACCAGCAGCTTTTACCACTAGACAGGGTATTGTTTTTGTATACGTCATTAATACGTCCAACTCCTATCATACATTTAGTAAAATTGTGAAAGATTTTGTCTTCTATGCAGACCATGTACAAATTAGATAAATATTACTAAAAGGTGATCCCATATGTATTCTGTCCATACATAAATATTACTATAATGATCATTGAAGGCTACTTGTGTGGTATAGGATAGAAATAATTTCTGTAGAATGGAAGGTGGGACCAAAGAATGTTTTGCATATTTTGGATTATTATTATTATTTGATCATCTTTCTTTGACAAGAATCTAAGTAAAGAGATTTTAGGCATCTGATGAAGCAAGAATACTATTGTTAGATTTATGGTAGTACAATAATTAGGATATTTGTCAATAGAATTAACTGTATTTTGGGATTACAGTAGGATCAGTTGTTTTCTATAGTTTTTCATAAATGATATAAACAAAATGTAGGAATTTGTAAAATTAAGGAGATACAAATGTGAACCAGTGTTACCCCCACCTCCATGAAGCTATTCACAACAGAAATAATCTACATTAAATGCAATCTCTCTCACCACAGGGGAAAACATTTTAAAATGTGTTTAAGAATTTAATATCTTTGTCCTTAGGTACTGATAAGTTTTGATTACTCTTGGATTAATCTTTTCAATTTAAAATGTATATTTCTTACAGACAATTCTGCACATGACATCATTTGGCTTTGATATATATATATATATATATATATATATAAAGAAAAAAAAAATCAATCCAGTCTGAAGCTAATGAAAGCTGTTCTCTATTGTAACTATTTAATGATTAATGTTCCTTATAATGATTAGTGATTGTTGAAATACTTGAACAGAAACATCACAGTTTGGACACTTTTCTATAAATTTGATCTGGATGTGTAATAACTTATTTGTAAACTTGAAAAATGTAATAAAAAAATAAACAGAGGAACGATCTTTATCAATTTAATAAAACTTGCATGTGAGCACTTTAAAGTAGAGCTTGTACAGTAAGATTTTCAAGTAATAACCAATATCCTTTTGGTTATTTATTTAGCTTTAATTAGTTCATTATTTGGGATGAACTTGTAAAAACATCATTTAGCAAAAAAGATATATAATTTATCACTCATTCTAATATACTAGAATAGTTCTACATAAAACCTGGTTCTCATCTTGTTTTCAAAAAGGTCATTGAAATGAAGCAGATTGTTCAGTCTCTAACCAAAGGGGATTGGCTTTCATATTTTCACATTAGTTCAGAATGATAAAAATCAAGGGTTTTAGTCCAGACAAATTATGCCTCTTTTTTTTTTTTTTTTTTTTCGAAATTTGCAAAAGCTTAGAGAAGGCATCCCTTACCATTTTAGTTATAAGGGATTGTGTGTATTGTATATATAATTTTTTTTTTTTTTTTTTTTTGTTTTTTAAGAAATCTTTTTGCTATAACACTTGGCTCCAATGGCTGAACTTGATAGGCATGTGATGTGTTAAGTAGGTTTTTTTTTAGATTTTATTTATTTATTCAAATATATCCTGAAAGCGCCTCTTAACTCTGCAATAGATAATTTTGGACAGGAGAATCTGTTCAGATGGCCATTTTTTTTTTTTTTTTTTTTTTTTTATCAAAGTTGTATTTTAGGTTTTTTTTTTCATCCAGGTTAATTCACATCATCCTCCACCTCACAGCAAAAATGTTAAACAAACATAAAATAAGTATGTCTTATTTGAATATGTTAATATTTAATTCCTATGAAATGGTATCAAAATATTTAGCTGAAAACCAAGTAATAACAATGTGGCAAACATTGATGTGGAACCGTTCTTTCTATTTAACGTATATTACTTGAAGTGAATTTGTGTTATTCATTTAGTTAATCCATGTGAATTTTAGAATGAAGAATGATTTTCTATTTCCTTTAAATTTAAATCAAGAGTCCTAATCCTCCTTGCAGTGTTTATTTTGAGATTAGTTTAAAGATCAGGTTGTAGTAAAAGGTAATGTTAATTGATGGAAAAAATGTTTAATTTTATTTAAGATAATTTTTAATGTTTCAGCTTCAAGGAGGTTCATGTTTATGGAGTATTTAAGAGTTTTTTAAAATGTTTTCTTTTTTTTTTTTTCAATCTCATAAAGTTGACTTGATAACAAAGGGCTAAAATCAATTTAAAAAGTATTTTACATGTATTCCAGTTAAATATCTTGTAATATCTTTATGAATTGAAAGATTTTAAAAAATGTTTGGTTCAACCATGTAATTGTCACCATGTCTGTTTATCTTTAAGTTATTTTGTGATGCAAGAATAACATTATTTATCTCAAAGAAAATAGTAAATTTTATTTTAGTTATTTATCAAAAAAAAATACAAAAAGTTTGACTGATTTAAAATATGTCATCGTTCACTTTTCTAAGTTATCTGGACTTGCCATTACTTAGGTAAACAAAGACCATCTGAACAGATGAGGTCCTCTACAGAAGACAATTTTTTTTTTTTTTTTTTTGTTCCAATTGTTTTCATCAGGTGTAAGAATTTAGATAAGGTGGTTGGCTTCCATATTTATTTTCTCTCCAAATGTTTACAGCTCTAGTTTTATTCATGCATGCAGAACAATATTAAATGAATGCATGAAAGGGAGCGAATGAAACTATTTTATAGTACTAGTGCTAATTTTATTTCTATTAATGAAATTTCTTATGATAAAGAAGCCTTCCTCCATTCACAGATGAATAGACTACCTGATGGAAATTTAATGTAAGGGGAAAGATATTTGTGAAGATTGAGAATTTTATTTTTATATCAATCCTTTTAATGTCACATTACCCCCACCCACCCTAGATGTTAGTCTTGTAGTGATTTACTCTTAGCTGATATTCATGTGATGTCATTTCCTCCACCTCCTTTTGTCCTAATCACTGCCTCCTCATCCACCACTTTTCTGTTAATTTTTGGAATGAACAGATGAAAAAAAAAAAAAAAGATTTTCCTTATATTTATTTTGATATTTTAACTTTTTTTAATATATTCTTACCATTATCCTTATTCTGGTGGCTTTTTTCATGACTAATGTATGTTTATGAAACTCATTTAACACTCATTTATAAAAGAAAAAAAAAAAAAAATCAAAAAGCAGTTCAAAACTTTATAAATTCCTTTATGCTATTTTTAGAATAAACTAAAAATTGTTTCCTGTAACTTGCACACATTTATTTGTAAATTTAATATTAAACAAAGTATAACATTTTCTCTATTGTGGGAAGTTAGATATTTTGACTGTATACTCCTCTTATGTTCCAGAGGTCACCAAACACATTATGTAAATTGACCTCCTAGCTTTATTGGCTGCTATATCAAAATAATTTCTGCAGATGCCCTGATTTCACTTGTGCTCTGTAAGTTGTTTTATTACTTAAATCCCAAAATGCAATTAACCCCCCCCAACAAAAACAAATGTTTCAGTTTTGACTCAATTATTAATCAAGGTGCATGGAGAAATACATTGTTTGAGTAAATTTAAATTTTATTTAATTTGTTCATATAAATATGAATTAAGCAGCTTACAAAGCCTTCTTTTTGGTTGCAGTGAAATTGAGGTTATAAGAAACTGTTTTTAATTGTGCTTGTGAGATCCATGCCTTTTTATAATGAAGATAGACAATTTACTGATTGAAATGTAGTGAATGTCATCTTCACATTAAGATGAGTGTACAGTTTGGATAACTAACGTCTTACAGGGAAAACTCATTTTGCTGTAATTTCTATTAAGATCATCATTTTGCTCAGTAACCTGAACGTTTTCAGGAAAATGTTTTATTTTTATTTGCTAATGAGTTTTCTGAGGTTGTACATCAGTTTTGTGAAAAGTTACAGGAACTGGCTGTAATCGCTCGACAAAGTATAAAGGTAGGTTTCTGTTCTCTTTTCATAGAGTAGTTTTTGTTAAAGAGGAAAAGTAAATTTAAAAAATATTAAAAACAAAACAACCTTTCAATATTTGAAAAAAAAATTGTTTTTTATTTAAAATTAAAAAGTATTTCTTCATAAAATAAGAAAAAAAATGGCATGAAAAAAACCTAATAAAGTTGAAAAAATGTTTTGGTTGAATTTTTTTTTTTTTTTTTTTTTTCTCCAATTATTTAAAAAAAAAATATTTTTATTCATTTATTTACTTTTAAATTTTTTGTTATTTGTTTTTACCTGGCCTCATATTCTACATTTTATACACATTTTAAAAAAAGTGTTGTTTCTGTTTTTTGTTTTTTTTTTTTTTTTTTTTTTTTTTTTTTTTTTTTCCATCCTTCTTGCCAAGATAATTGCTCCGAAATTACTTATTTAACCATGTACTTATATTTAAAAAAAAAAAAAAAAAAATACAAAAACAAACTCTAATATTATGTAAAAATATTTTTTCTCCTATTAAATAATTTTGAACATCTTTTGATTTTATTTTATTTATTTTTTTTTTTTTTTTTAATAAAAGTATTTTTGTGTTAATCAGCTGCTCACTCAGCCTGTCTACTGTCTTGCTCATACTTTATCAATTAGCCAGAGTATTATATAGAAACAAGTTTATCAAAATTAAAATTATGCACAATATAACTTAAATTCTAATAACTTGAGACTTTTTTCTTTATTATATTGCTACTTATATTATTTAAACTTAGATCTAAAAAAATCCTATTTAAAATGTTTTGCTGAGAAGGATTAAGGACTGTAATTGTTATATTTTATTTATTTATTTATTTTTTATTTATTTATTTATTTTGAATTATTTGATAACTTTTAAAATTTTTAAAAAGGTATTTTTTAGAATATAAGGCAAGGTAAAACGTAAAAGTACTTGTATGTTAGTTCTTATAAAATTCAATCTTCAATGCTCTGTATAGTTTGTCTTCTCTAATTTTAAAACCTGATAATGTAATATAAAATTATTCCCCATTCACAGCAGATGAAGGTGTAATGACAAGTTAAGAATGAATGCATTTTTTTTCTTTTAAATGTAAAATATATTGTTTTCTTTCTTTTTATGTACCAGTTTTCTAATTAAATTGTATATCCAACTCAATAATTCCTAAACATTTTAGTAGAAATTAACTTTTTGTAAAATTGGAAATTTAAATGTTATATAACAAGTGTTATAATCATTGTATATTGATTAATTCTGATTATGTATATATTTTTTAATCCCCAGTCATTCTCAGTTATCTAATGTGTTTTGGTATATATAAACTTAGCCTGAGATGGGGTGCAGGTTGTTTCCTTTCTCATAGTGATTGCATCCAATGCCTCACTTTTTCAGCTCTTACAACTCTTTTCATCTGAGTTATAAGTTAAGACTTGTGACTTACCGTTAAGCTTGGTAAATTTTACCTGCATTCTATTTTTTTTTTTTAAGGTGGGGGGGGCATGTTCCAAAATTTAGGGTTTTGGAAGCCTGAAACTCATTATGTACTGATTTGATCACTGGCTCCTGTGTATCCTATTGATAATTATGCTTGTCTTGCTGATTAATTATAGAATGCTTATTCATTCCTTCAACTATCTTATTCTCTAATGTTGTTCTTTATCTATTATTTTAAATTCACTTCATTCTGGTTATTGTGTCTAACATTTTACTTCACACAAATTTTTGAAGATTTCTCTATATGGTATGAATTTTAAATGTTCAAGTTAAAAATGATTTAAGCATCAGCTAGTCTTGTTTTTGTACCTTCTGCTGCTGCAACTGCATGAAATGTTATGTGTGCGTGTTATACATTTTATATATATATATATAGAGAGAGAGAGGTCATTTTCTTCTGGTAGAAGCTTAAATCCTATCTATATTCAATGCAGGAGTTGCCAGATGCGCATCCATCAGGTTAGTCTAGCAATATTTAGCTTCCATGGTATATAAGACCCAACAATGATGGGTTATTTCAGCAGGATAATCTAGTCATCAGGCCCAAGTTGTCCAAAACTGGTTTGTCAAGTATTCTGGAGACATTCATTGAATGATGTGGCTGTTATATTTGCCCAGCATGAGTTCACTTGAGCATTGGATGAGATGTGATTGAGAGGTAGTTGCAAGATCCTGTACCTACAAATATCCAAAACCTATGTGCAGCTATTAAGATGGCATAGCTCAACATCTGTTGAGAAGTCTTCCAACCACTTATGGAATCTGTGACATATCAAGTAGCTGCACTTCACCAGGCTAGAGAGGGTTACATACAATACTAGGCACCTATCCAATAACCTTTGGCACACCAATGTTGTCAAGAGGCTCTATATCTTTGTGTGTGGTCCTCTGTACAAGTACTGGTGAAATTTGCCTAGTTTACTTGGTTACAGATTCAATATATTAGTCAGGGGAGGACAGTTCAATGAGTTGGAAAAGAAAGGCACCAGATATATATATATATATATATATATATATATATATATATATATATAAGGGGAAACATACACTATTTCAGTCAGTTTTTATATTTTAAATTCCAACCACCTCTTAATTGCTGTTGTTCCCAGGTTCACCCTGACCCGAGATGGTAGCACCAGTTAAGGTCCCAGGATGGGCAAATAGTTAACTCCCAGAATGGGGCCAAAACACTATGAAAGTACAGAAATACATTTTTGTAGTAAACATACCAGCAATGTGTTTTGGTAAAATAAAAAGTATATTACCAGTGATATATTTTGTAAAAAAATAAAAAATTACTAATTCACCTAAGAAAATTAAATTTTGACACTAAATGACCCATAAGGAGTTGATATGCCACTAAACAAACAAATTGCAAATATTATCCAATGAATGCTGGAGAATATGGGGTGGAAACATTTTGATGAAAAAAAAAAAAAAAAAAAAAAAATCCCCAAGATTAAATTATTCCAAATGAAATATTATACAATGAAAAATTAAAAAAAAAAAAAAAAAAAAAAAAAATGGATTTCAGTATCTTACTAAAATAAACCGATTAAAATGAACATCTTTATCTTTTACTAAATTTGTGTCCTTTTTAGGATCTGGAAAATTGTTTTGTTTTGCTAAGATTGATATAAACAGGTTTTTTTTCTTTAAATTGTTGTCCTCTGTTAGAAATTTAATTAAAATACTTAATTTTTTATTTTTTTTGCTTTTACACATTTAATCAACTATGGTTAATGATCTAGAAAAATGTTTTAATCTGGAAAACATTGATTATGGTAAGAGAAATGAAAATATTACTAGTAATATTGAGCTTAATTAGAACAATTCTTTTTTTTTTTTAGTTTGCATCATTAAATGCTTCGTAATAATAGATAAATGCTTCTTATCAACAAAAAAGGCATTAAATGTCTTCTATCTAGTCATCCAAGGAGGTATGCTGGAGTAATGGATAGTGGCTTGGATTGATGAATCGCAGAGCTGAGTTTGAATTCCAGTCGAATCCATTACATTCTTATATGCTAATACTCTTGGGAAAGGTATAAATCCTCTTCCCCCACCATTTATGGGTAAATAGCAGGACAGACCATGTTCTATAGCAGTGGATGTCAACTGGTCTACCACAGAAAGAAATGGCAACCTACTGCGGGGAAAAAAATCTGCCTCATCAGTCATGTATTGAAAGATACATAATTGCCTAAGTGTGTATCATGTATTTGCACATAACTGACTAATCTAGTCATTCAGGTCATGTAGACTTGTTGTCTTATCACTTTTTTCTTTTAGTATTCTTATAGGACTCTTGTTGGTTTTGAAATCATCTCACAAGGAACCTGATCAGAAAGGACCATGTAGACTCTGTAAATAAGAAAAATATATAAATCAGCTCTATTCCCCCCCCCTTAACATATGTTTTAAAATTAACAAATGGGAATTGAATACAAAGAATGTTGAATTATTACCATTGTTTGAATGAGTTTCAATCAGTTGTTAACTGCAAAATGTTTATTCTCAAATAATGAATTTAAAAGTCAATTTCTTTATCAATGTGATATGCAATTCATTTTTTCACTTGTTTGGTGGTACTATCTGTAACCACCTAATATCTCTGATATTTAAATAATATCACTATTTTGACATAATGCATTTTGGTCTGACTATTCATGTATACTGCCAAAACATTTTGCTAAGTAAGACATTTATATATCTGCTATTTTAATTTTCTGAAATAAGTATTGTGACCTTTGGGTAATTTTTCTTTTAAAAGCAGTCTGTCCATTCTTTCACACTTTGCCTACTGACTAAGCAGAATGCTGATCAACCGTGAGCATTTGTTCTTATGCATTGGTTGAATTCAGTTTTTGGTTCTTGCCTGTGGATATCGTCTAAGAGTTTAATTCCCGTCTTTTAGCTAATAAGTTGGCTGAAATTGTATCAGAAGATGTAAAATGATAGCCCTCAAAATATAAGATTATAAGTCTGAGCAAAAAAAATTGATATTTATTAAGAATAAATTTACAAGTGTCATGAGTTGTTATGCAAGCCATAAGAAATTTTGTAAGATAAAAGTTAATCAGTTTCTATTGGAGGAAATATCATTTGGTTTACCTATTTGCCAAAAGCATTTTATAATGACTTGTGGCAAGTCATTTCTAGTTTCTCACATATTTGTATCAATTCTAAGTTTTTGGTCTTTTCTCCAAGACTCCTGAGCTGTAATGATGTCTGTAGTTCCTTTGTGATTAATACTGAGGAATAGTCATAGGCACTGACAGACAAATAGCATTTGTATAAATTTTTATTGCATATTATGGTTTTATAAAGTCTATACAGAATTACTTTGGGAATAATATTCACATCGTTAGAAACTATACAGCTTTTATGATTTATTATTGCAAGTGTATTTAAAATCCAGAAATGCTGGATGACTCATAGGTAGCAACAGATGACATCTGGTGTGGGTTATTCATTTCAATTAAAGTCAATGCATTAGTGAATCAGTTAACTTAAGTGTGTTCTTTTACCATAAACATTTTTGTTTACTTCAGGAACAGAAATGAAGCTTAGTTTTGAATTTATCCCTGCTTGATGTCTGTAAGAATTTATTTGAAAAAAATGATATTTAACACTTAAATGCAATCATCTGTCTGAACATTTTAAAATTACTGGATCTCTTATTGGGGAATTTTAAAAATCAATCTGCTGAACAATGTTTTTTAATTAGACATGTTGAAGTTCATCACTGCAAAAATGTGATAGAATATTTGGTGCTGTATTTTTATAAAAGTGTTGGACCTTCATTTATCACTTTTTTTTTCTTTATTGGATTTAGTAGAAAATTACACCATTAATTCTAAATAAGAGTAAATATTTTGAGATAAAATTTGGCATTGCTGTATCATCTTGCTTTATTTTTTAACTATCTTTCTCTTTAAACAAGATTTTTCATAAAATTAAAAACTATGATTCCTAAATGTTTGTTCACATATCAGTCTTTTTGATTTTCATAAATTAATTAGTTAATGGTGCTAATATGGAAATAGTGGATGGTATCATACCCCCATTTTTTTCATATTTCTTGTACCAGTTAGGAAGAGGTAAACATTAATTTTAAAGAAAGCATTTTCATTATTATTTTTATTCCTCCTTATTAGTGGTGCATTTTGCCACAACCCTATGTAGCAAATAATGTGAAATTGGAAATGTTCATGAAAGACAAGCTCCTGATATTCAAATCTCCTTGGAACTACTTTCATCAATTTGGGGGATGTTCAGGTGCTGTAATGGATGGTATCTCCGGATGAAAGATCGGAGAGTAGAGTTTGGATTTCATTTGGATTCGTAATATTCATTTATGCACTAATAACACAGGAAAAGGTTTGAATACATCTCCTTCCAGCTATGGGTCAAATAGTAGGATAATGCTATGTTCATTTACAAAAAAATAATTATTTATACAATTTAAAATATTTTGGCTTTAAATAAGCCACAAAGAGTAGATAAACTGTAAAAAAAAAAAAAAAACTCAAATCCAGCAATCAATCAATATATTTTTGGTAGCAGAGAACATTTAAATAAATTTAAACATGTAGTTGACCAATATTGAAATTCATTCTTCTGCTTCTATGTTCTATATCCCTTTGGGGCGCTGGTCTTCATAGTGCTCCACATTTTCCTGTTCTTTGTAGCCCTTAATAATTTTTTTTTTTTTTTTTTATCTCTCCTAAACCTTGATCAGCTATCCATTTACTCCAGTTCACTAGATAGGTTATACATTGTTTCCTCTGTCCCTCTTGCTTTTAGCCTGTCCTGTGATTATCAAATTTTCCAAGCCTTCTTTCCTCATTATGTGCCCTAGAAATGATATTCAGTATAAGGACCTTTTTGTTTCCATCTGTAAAACTTTGTCATTGCTCACATGTTCGGTCCATAGTATTCTCAGCATCCTTCTGTAGAACCACTTTTCTGTTGTTTCAAGTCTCTTCATCCGTGAGGAGATTGTCCAGCATTCACTGCCATATAGGAGGACTTATATTACATAACTGTTCAGTACACTTTTCTTTATTTCTAATGAGATTTTTTTCTGTTAATACTTTGCTTAGCTTTTGTAAGGCATCTTTCACTATCCCAATGCACCTTCAAATTTCAGTGTTGTACTTTCTGTTCCCTGTTAAAACACTTCCCAGATATTCAAATTGTTTTACTTGTGTGATTTTGGTATCTTTAATTTGCACGTTGAGCTGTCCCTTTTACTAACAACTATGCATTCTGTCTTCTTGCAATTGATGTTTAGTCCTTTCTTCTCACTTTCCTTCACTACTTTCTGTAGAAGTTCCTGTAGTTTCCTTTCTGTGTCTGCTATCAATACCATGTCATCTGCATATCTTATGTTGTTAAGGTTGTGGTCCTGGACTTCTAATTCTCTTAGAATCGCCTCACTGTTTAGGTTGAATAAGTCCAGTGAGAACACACATCCTTCTCTTACACCCCTTTCTATTTTAGTATACTTACTGAACTCATTTTCTATCCGTATGTCGGTAGTTTGCTGCCAATATGAGTTCTGGATTATTCTAATATCCTTCCAAATATGTCAAGGTTACTTAGCTGTTCCCACAGTTCTTGTGACAAACTTTGGTAAGCACTTTTGCATAATCTATAAAACCCAGGTACACATCCTTCTGTATTTGTATTGCTCTTTCTGATATCATTCTGAGCATAAATATTTCATTCATTTTTCCAGTGTCTTTAACAAACCAGCACTGTTCTTGTCCTATTTCTGGTCTAATTCTGCTGCATGCTCTATTCATCAGAATTCAGATAAGTTTTGTTATATGGCTCATGAGGCTGATTGTCCGATGGAGTTCATTTGTACCTGGCTTCTTAGGCAGTGCTATGAAAATGGAGCTTTTAGGTCTTCCAGTATATCACCTCTGTTGTAGATTTCATTTATTATTTCTGTAATCTTGTCAATGCCGAAATCATCTAAGGCTGCCAGTGTCTCTCTTACAATTTTGTCTGGTCTTGCTGCTTTGTTTCTGTTCAATTTGTTCAGTGCTGATTTCACTTTTAATATTTCTGGTCCTTTGATATTTTTGTGTATTGCTGGTTGTCCTCTTTCATCATGGAAGTCTTCTCCAATTTATTTGTTCCATCTCTGAAGTATTTTTTCTTTCTCTAATATATATCCCAACCTTGGATTTTATGCATCCTTTTGTCCTGTTAGTTCTTTTTTTTTTTTTTTTTTTTTTTATTATGCATATCTGCTTTATCTGTGATACTCATTCTTTCTATTTCTGCACATTTTTCATTGAGCCATTCTTCATGAACACCTACTGTTTTAAAATTGTTATCTATCTTTGTATTGTGTGTATAGATTTATTTCTTTTTGTAGACTAATAAAAGAATGGATGAGTAATATTTTAATGTAATGCATGTTTTAAAAAACAAATACATTAACAATTTAACATTAACTTGTGGATTTCTGGGGTGCAGTCTACCTTGTAGTCTATCAGACTGTGGAACCCCTGGAAGCAGGGGTATGGGCAGAGTGCCACATTGCACTTTCTGCACATGAACTGAGTCTGATGGCACTTCTTGTTTCTATTTGAACACACACCACAATTGGGCATTTGGGGTTTATTACAAGGTGGTGTTCTGTCTGACCCCAGCCTTTCTGGGTGGAGGGGTCTTTGGTCCTCTTATCTCTACTGTGGGGGACACATCTGATTGGTACACTTCCAGCAGAGAAGGAACAATGTGCAGCCTAAACTTTTCAGGATTGACCTGGTGATTTGACTTTGCTTATCATATGACCAGGGCATTTCAGAAGCAGATTTCAAGCAGATTAAAAAAAAAAACTTTTTCCTACCACTTGGTACATTAGTGAAGCACGATGAAATAGATTAAATGTTTGTCAGCTTTGTCTACTCCCCCACGTGCTGAGAGTAGGACTGCACAGCACCAAGGCTTGTATACAATCTTGGTATGACTTTCATGACATTTTGACTGAACTTCTTTTCTGAAGGTCTCAGCAGTGTGGGCAGTCATCATTGGCACATAAAATGACCAAATCTATTTCATCAGGTTCTCTATACCACTCCAGTAAGTACCAGACTCCTCCTGATATGTTCTCCCTGTACAAGAGCCAGATCAGGCTGAAAATGGAGTACTACTATATCTGAGCTGGCATGGCCCAATCTTCATTTTCCAGTTTTGATAATAATTCAGAAGCATCTATGTAGCCTTGTGGGTAATGAATTGTTTTCTACCTTACAACTCTTTTTCCACAATGTTGCAGACCTCTTGATACTCTGTTATTGCCATGGAAAATATTAAAATGAGTTACATTCCTTAGTTCATCCAACTTTAACCTTCCCATCTAAAACCTGCCATGCTGCATACATTGATTTGAACCACCATCATTCCATTTGTATTTCATTAATTAGGAGTAAGTTCCACTTAAATAGCTTCTTTTGAAGAATATTTTTTTTTTTTTTTTTTTTTTAACAAAATCCCAGGAGGATGCTTTCCAGACCATTACAATCTTAACCTCTTCAAGTCTAGGGTTATTCATTATTTTTCCTGCATATCTATATAAACTGTGCCCTTTCCTCTTACCACTCACACAACAATTACCTCCAGTAACACTCTATCTTGAGTGGGCCTTGTATAGGGTGAACATTAGTATATTAAGAAAAAAAATCCAGTAATTTCTAAAATCTGATAGATTGAATGATACTTTCATTTTTCTAAATGCTAACAATACAAGCTTGTATATGTTCATATAGTTTTAAATAAGTTATGTCATCAAAGTACATAATTAGCTTGACTCCCCCCCCCCCTAAAGATGGAAAGTCTATGAAATAGATGACACTATGAATTTAGCAAAGGAAATAATGCTGCAGAAGCAATCTGAAATATTTCAGGAATTTATTGGATAAATTCTTTTAAACAAAATAAATTGCAATTGAACTAACAAGTTTAGAAAAGGTGAGTTCAGCTCAAGAAATGAATTTTGTTTTGTTTGATTTCAATCAAAAAAGTGTAGTTATGATTGCAAATTCAAGTATTCACTAATTCAGTCATGAGTAACAACTTGGAAATGGGGCTTCCTCTTAATAAGACAGAAGCTAACTGAAAAGTGTCATTGGACAGCTGCATATCTTTCTATGCTTGTAAATACATCTCATAATATTTTTAATAGATTAGTGCCTGGTGATGGAGGATTTTAATTTTACAAGAAAATAACATAAGGCAGACAACAATTTAGTGGAATCAAACAAGTTGAAGCTCAAGCCAAAATGGGCCTCCAATCAAAGAAAGTTTGGATGAAATTACATTGGTGTAGTTCACTTTGCTACCAGTCAGTGTTACAATGATAACAGATATGTTGCTAGATGTTAGAGCATCTTTAAATTAAAATAGATCCAGTTTGAGGCATTTTTCAAAGGAGGAAAATGATATTGTTCTGCTAGTGTCTTTTGTGATTAATGGAAATTACTTGTTCATGCCAATATACACTGATAGAAAATAAAACTGCAATTCCCTGAAGGACCATGCTGATTTTGACCCATGTGCGCTAGGGGAAGTAGTAGACAATTTTGATAAAATTGTCAGTTTTTAGTCATTTTGTGGGTTAGTAATATTCATGCCAGTGAACAGTCTGTGTTAATTTCAGACAGTGATGCATGTTGTGGTAAGTTTCATTGTGGTGAAATTCCAGTGCCATGGATACAAAATGCTCCTTTTTGTTCAATTAGAATAATTTCATAGTAGTTCAGACTGTGGGCCTTCAAAGAGGCTGGATAATGATTTCAGATTGTTATACCTGGTGGATAAGTATTGATATTTGCCAAGATGCATTCTGATGTGATGGAATAACCTACCGCCTCCATGAGTGGTGGCACTATAGGTGGTAACCACCTATAAGTGTCCATTAGGACAGTGGACAGCAGAGTAGAGTTGGGATCTGTGAGACTAGCAGCCTTCCGATATCAGCACGCACACAACTGTACTGACTTGTGACGACTGTGTGTATAACTATTATTTCCTTGCTTGTTGTACTGGTTTCTACAATAAACCTGTTACTATTTATCCACCATGTTTGTCCATTCCATATTCCTATCATCATGGAATATAATACATTCAAAGGGCAGCCACAGCAGAGATCAGAGCAAATGTCATCCCTGGAGAGTCAACAGACTGTTTAATTGCAGTAGAACTATAGGCACATGTGTCTCTTTCCAGACTTCCACTTATATCACACCACCATTGGGTATGTCTCCAGTGGTTTTGCAAGTGCTCATTGGTGTGTATGACCTGGACTTAGGAGTGACATTTTTCAGACTGTATTCTCCCACATAATGCACATATTACTGAACCTTATCTGCAAAATATTTGATGACTTCTTGGCTGACATGATTGTCAAACTTGTCCACCTATTGAACATGTATAGGACAATACCTGACTTGTTCACTTAGCTCACCTTGCTGTATTGTATCAACAGGTGTATTCACCTTCTATACAGTCATATCCATTTGAAGATACAGGCCTGTGTTATTGCTCAGGGAAGATGTATAAAGTCTATTAATATGGAATCTAATTGTTGATACACTCTTTTTGGAATCAATGCACATACTGATCTGTATATATGATAATTTGCTCTCATCTGGATATATTACCTGTATATTTAACTTGAGTAAATTGCAACATGTATTCAGGGTGTTGTAGTTTTGTGTGCATCTTTGTGCAGTTTGGATTTTTCAGGTTAATTTGCCATTTGAGTTTCTATTTCAAGACTAGAAGTCAAAACTTAAATACAGACTAGCAACATAAAAAGTGGATGAAAAGTTGTCCTCTATTTTCAAGGTCAATTGATATAAATGGTGACAGAGACTGAAAGGGAGATTTTTTTTTTTTCACTTGTGTGGATAGCCTTCAACAAATCTCAAGATTGTCTTTTTGGCCAAGTTGACATTTATCACCTGGAATATTGAAGAATTTACTTTCTCGTATTGTTTGTTTGTTTTTTAAGTATCTACTTGTTCATGACTTCTAGTAGGGGAAATCTCCTGTTTGTGTTTTGACTTTTTATATAGTATGCACAATCACTTCATTTCTTTTTTGTAAGATTGATACAAACTTTTGTTTTGACTATTATTCCAATATTTTTTTGCTTTCATTTCATTCAGAATTTTTTTTTCTTTTTAAACATTGCAATTAAAATTTAAAGTAAATGTATTTTTAAAAAAATAGTATTATTTACCTCTATATGGTAGTTAAAAATGTAAGAACAAAGTTATAAATTTAACAGAAAACCTTTTGTTATTTACATTGTTTGTACTGTTGTCCTTATCTTTGCCATATTCACATATATGGCAACAAAGATGAAGACAACAGCCTGAACAATGTAAATAGTGTAAATAATTACAATACCTCAGAAATATAGACAAACCTTTGGTTGTATCCATATGTGACATCCCTTTGAGATAAAACTGGCAGGTTAAAGATAAGTTTACTCATGATTATGCTGAAGCCTTTGCAACCTCTTGCATATACTCTTCCCAAAAGACAAAATTTTTATGCTTGATTATTTAATAGAATTTCACTAATAGGTAAGTAATATGGTTTGTACTTATTTCTCAAATTGTATATGTTTATTTTGTATTTTCTTTAGCCTATAACACTATGTAGATGACTATTTTTGTCAAGCTAAATGTTAGTCCTGCCAATGCAAGTTGAATTTGAATTTCTTGGTTGTGTAGTCATATCCTTTTCTAGTAACACCTAAAACAATCTTGACTGAAACTGAGAGCCAGGCTATTGCAATTATATATAGAACTAATATATAAAACCCTATATTTTGAGGGTATTCCATGTAGAGTAAAAGGGGAAGTATTATTTATAAACTAGCTTAAAAGGGATCCTATCGGGCGGCATTTAAACTAGCTTCTGCAGAGGGCTCTTAATTAGGCCTTCATCACAATAGGTAGGGAGGAGTGATTGTAATAGGCAACAATAAGTTACAGAACTCAAAATTGATCGCTGCATTTAAGTTGCATTAATATCTAAGCTTAGCTTTTAAAAGTTTAATGATAATGTCTGCTGCTACTTAATTTAAAGACAATTTGCTGTATGTAGGTCCTTACTTTCCATACAAACAATTATTTTTATTTCATGGGTGACTTTTGCTGGATTTTGCAATTAATTTCTATTATTCCCAAATTTAATATCCAAGTTATAAAAATTATTGTACAAAAAAATTTGTTTCAAAAAACCACAGGGCTATGATCTCTAGGAGTAAAGTTTTAAAAGTGTGACACACTGACATTCGCATTTATTGTATAGATGATGCAAAGCACTAAATGTTTAAAAAAAAAATTACAATTGAGGAAACTAGTAATTGCATATCAAGTGTTAGTAAAATTTATGGTTTTGTATTAGGAATGTAAAATTGCAATTTTTATTTATTTTTACAATAAATAAAATTGTCAGATGCTACAATAATAATTTTTCTTTTACATTTTTTTAGGTATATATACTATGAAACCATTTTTTTCTTCTATATATGTGGACAGCATCAAAAAGAAAAATGTAATTAATATTAATGTTAAATTAATGTTAAATCTGGTGACTAATTTTAGTATTTTCAGACATCAAACTTTGTCTTTACTTTTTTGCTTTGTTTTGGAAATGATTTTCATCCACTTTTAGGATATAAGTTATATTTATTTATATAAAATGCTAAATATCTTTGTTTTCACCAAAAGCTCTCCAGCCTTCTTTCGGTGTCTGTTGCATTCCAAAATGTTGTTGAATCCTATTTTGGGGAGCATGCACACATCTCCATCTCATGCATATCATGTCTGGGTTTTGTCCAACCCTGGTCTCTGCACTGACATTGTGATCATGTATTGTGCTTTGTATGTCTGCAGAGTCCCAAGAGGAGGAAATACACCTGCTTTTCCAAAATAGGGTTCAGTAACATTATGGAACACAAGATAGCTGAGGAATGCTGGAATGTACATAGCTAAAAAGTTGGGAGTGAGGAACAGATATGAAGAAAATTAAACCAACTTAACAATGATTTTAAAGCATATCATCTAAGAAAGTTCAGACAAGAACTGCCAAATCACTTATATATTAATACTGTGTATTAATTATAAACCTGGAACAAATATATAATGGAAAATATAAGCACTTGGTTACATTTGTATTTGTGACAATATTTCACTTCAGTCAGTAAGAGAACTTTAAACTAATTTTTTTCTCACTGATTTACTTTCATTTACTCTGATAATTTGAGTCAACAAAATCTCTTTGCTTTGTAGAAAGACTTCTTCCTTTTATTTAATTGTTTACCTTGTTTAATTATCATATGGCCTTGATGTGTGAATAATGGCCTTAAGAGCCAGGGTGAAGTTAGTAAAGACTGATAGCTGACTAAAATAATTGTATATTGTCATTGAATAATGCCATTTTTATCTCTTTCTCTCAAGTTGCTTACCATGTTCATGTTTCTATTTGTTTGTCTATTGTGGATTATTTGCTTATTACCCAGTGTATTACATAGCACTACAAAATCTGGGAATTGGAATTGATGCAACATATGCAAGCTAAGGATACACTGAAAATACATTATGATAAAACTTTAACTGATAGATTTACAGAGTTGTGAAGAAATCAGTTAGGAATCTCTTATCTAACGCGTCTGTTAGTATCTGTGTTCGTATTGGAAAAACATTTAAATTTTTTGTCCACTGTCAGATTTTTGTTTAAATGAAAGTTGTAGTAAATTTTTCTCTTAATTAAAATTCTCTCTTTCTGCATAATTTCTTTTGCTCTGTGCAGTTCTCCTATTCAAAATAATTTTTTTTTTCACATAGTCAGTTTTTGTATCTTTTTATATTAACATGTTTGTAGGTAGTTTCTATGATCTGTGAGTGTTTGGCCAACATTGCCCCCCCCCATTGAAATGTAACATTATTATTAATTATAGTTAAATTTAATATTGCAATTTGTGGAACAGAAAAATATAGTGAATCTTATGAGCATAAAATCTGAAGAAAGCAGTGTGAAAGTCTTTATACTTTAAACCTTTTTTTTTATTTTTATTAATATCCCATCGCTTTTTAATCAAAATGAGGGGAAAAGATGTTTGAATTTCCGTATCCAATCACTACTTAAATCAAAATTTGAAATATTTATGTTTCAGTGTATCTAAATGAAAAATGACTTAATATTTCTTGAATCTTTAATACATCTATGCAAAATCTACAAATTTTTAAATCCCTGGCTTAATATAATCTTCCAAATTTGATGAACTGGGATAGCAGAGACACCGTCATAATTTCAGTTGTAACTGCTAAAGTAATTGGCTCTGATGCTAATGGCAAAACAAATATTGAAAGATTTTGGCTGAACACAGCTTATGGCTTGTCAAGAACATGATGACTCTCTGCTCTTTTCCATATCATTTAATTGAGGACTTTAAGTTATGGCACTTTCATAGTCGTTAGATATTTGATCTTCACTGAGTACTTAACTTTTGGCAGGCTTTCTTGCATCCAAATTTAGATGCTGGTATGAAAAATATAAGGAAAGACAAGACCTTTTCTTTCTCATTTTATTTTTTATTCCACTCAAAAATGATTTGAAAAGTTATTAGTTTTTGATTAATTAATACCATGTAATTTTTTGGCAACCCTCTTAGATCTTTCATTTATTTAGAATCTCATTTAATTTACTCTTAATTAATTTAGTGTTAGTAATTGAATTGTAACATCTGCTTGCTTTTAATAATCATTATTTTAACCTGAAAACAATGAAGGATTGCTTATTTTGAATGTTTACAGCTAAATAGTTATAAACTTTTAAGAACTATTTTTGCTAATTAAGTTAGAGGAAAGATGATGTCAGTATTTTATATTCTCTTTCATGGTAGAACTTTTTTGGTTTGACAATTCCCTTAGTCCTGCCTTTACCAAAAGGTTTCTCTTTTTTCATTCACATGATTCTCTTCCCCATCATTGTAATTCCATGATCCACTTTCCCTGTGCATATAAAGAATAATTCTGTTATTTATTACCTTGCTTATATGAACACTTTCATTGTTTTATATGTGGAACATGCAAATGCCACGCACCTCATTTCCTCCTTTTTTTTTTTTTTTTTTTTTCTTGCTTCTATTTCTAGAGAAAGAAAGATATTCTGATGCATTGTCATCTCTTTAGCTCAGTCTATAGTTAACTTAATATTTATTATCTGTGAGGAATACAATACCATAACATTTTGAATTGATCAATGGCAGTCTTGTTCTTTAGTCAACAAGAAATTTAGTTACTTGTCAGGCAGTTGTAATAATTTTGTCAACATTTGAAAGCTTCCAAAGGAGAGAAAAACAATTTTCAGTAATAAGACATGGTCACAGTGTGTATTGCCTTTTGGAACAGTTTTCTCGCGTACAAAGTAAGTGATCCCCTGCCCTAGTAAAAAACAACAACAAAATAACTGATTCCAATTGCCAAGTTCTTCAATTAAAGTTGGTAGTTAGAAATAGAATGAAAGTGTAAAATTTTAACTCTGAGATTTGAAATCTCTTATGAGATTTCCAATGTGGAAGCACATGACCAGTTTAATGTTGAATATGTTTTTTACTTTTCAATTCACAGATGCTCCTCTGTCATACAAAAATTAATATCCTCCCTATTTATAATGGACCAAAGTTCTAGTTATGGAAAAATTTTTTTTTTTTTTTTTTTTTTTTTTTTTAAAAATCTCTCTTCTCTATCCAGTATAAAATAATTGAATAGAAATTCATTTGATAGCATCATCTTTTGACATTGATATTTTGTTTCTATAACCTCCCTTGAATTGGCAGTTGGCAGAAACCCATGACATGTATTCATGTCATTTGGAATGGGCACAACAAGAAAAGCATATCTCTTGCTATTCAAAATTTTATATACTCTTATGACACTTGCTATTGTTAGTTTGCAAACAAGAATTTATCTTTATAAAAGCTTTTTACGATTTTTTTTTGGTGTGAAGTGTTAATACACCTAGCCTGATACACAGGTGTGAATTTTAAATATTGGTACATATTCATTTAATCTATTATTGAATTTCTGTTGGAGGTACTTTCTTAAAAAAAGAAAATAGAGCATTGCACTTTTTCTCAGAAAAAACAACAAAAAACAAACTAGGAATGAATAGAACTAAGCACACCAAAATATCATTAACTGGGGGTGGGGGAGTATGTTGTAGTGAATATCTCTGATATAATCCAGCCTGGAAGCAAAGTTGTTTATTTTGGGGGTTGAAGGGGAAGGGAGGGGTTCTGCTTCTGTTTTATTTTTGAACCATAATTAATGTTTGTTTTTTTTGTTTTTCTTTTTTTTTTTCTTTTTTTATCCTCATCAAAATTCTCTTTTAATGACCAATTTATTATCAAAGTAGATTTCAAATTCAGTTGATTGTTTAAAAAATTTTTGTCAGATTCTGCAAATTGTCTTGTGCAAGTTATTACTGTGGCAACATATAGGACAGTTGCACTTGTTAGTTTTGTATTTTTTCCTTTATCACAGTAGATGGTATGAAAGAGACAATCAAGTGAGTAAACCAGCAAATGTTTGTACAGAAACTGATATCTTGTTTATCATATAGGGTGTTAGTTTTTGGTATTAATGTCTTTGATAATATTGTTTGCACGTGCTGCTTACAGCTGCAATACTGTATGGAAGCACTGTAATAACCATAATCCAAGTGATGTTCTTGAACCAAGTCTTTTTTTTTTTTTTATCTTAGGAGTAAATCCTGAAATTGTCACTCTAGGCTTGTATTCTTTTAAACAAAATATGCATAAAAGAAAAAAAAAAAAAAAAAACCATTTTTTTTTTTTTGTTTGAACTCTGTTATCTACTGACCAAATGTATGATGCAACGCCCCAACTTTCCGTTTTTGATATTTACAATAACGGTAGGTGATCCTGGGTGGAGTAAACACTTTTTTTTTCTCTTCTTGATTATTTTCTTTTGAGAAAGTGCCTAGGAATACTTCTTTCAAATTTTTGTTCTTTTTCTAATCAATTCTATCAGATCTCACAACCCATTGGATTGTTGTGCCTTCACTAAATCTTTTACATTATTGACTGTTAATTGAAACTTTCACTTCAATGACTCCTTTTTATGTTCTTTTATTCAGAGTTCTTGGGTCATTATTAGATTTTAGACACTATGGCTTACTCATTATGTGATATTTTTGGGAACTTTTAAATGGGGATGTGTCTCGTTTAGTTATATTATTGACATTATACTACAATTCCTGTGGAATTCAGCTAAGATGCCAGTTAACTGACTGATAGTAAAATAGACTACAAGAATTAAAAGTAGTGCCATTTTATTTTATTTTTTACTTTAAATTCAAATTTTAATTTATATTTTGTCATTTTATTTTGATCATTACTTCAAGGCATATCTTTGCAACTGAGCAATATTTTAACATTCTAATCATGCTGACTTTCTAAAAGGAATTTGTTATAAATAAACATTAATTTTAGTAAGTTTCTTAATTCAACTCATTTAGTAAAATGATTAATATGAATAGATACATAATTTTGAATGTTACCTTCTTCTAAACTTTGGTAGTTTTTATTTAAATAATGTTTGATGTTATTAAAACCTTGATGACTTTGAATGTCCCAGTTTTGAGAATTCTCTCTTGTAAGCCAAATAGACATGTCTTTGATTGTGTTTTTCTTTTTTACTGAATATGTTCCAGCTGTTGGTTGTATTACTTGATTTGCCTGTGTGGTGTAAGCCTCAGCTGTCCACCACTGACCCATTCACTGATATGTCTCTTGATAAATGACTGTGCTGCTTGTCAGAAGGCACAACTCAACAGCCATAGATTCCATTAATAATCTCTCTCACACAAGCAGGAATATAGAATAAGAGAAAAGAGGCATTTGAGAAGTCCAATTTATTGTTCACTTTCTATTCTGAATGTAGATAACAAGTGTTGAAATTCTACTTGGCTCATGAAGATTTTGTAAGTAGAAATCTATTTGGGTACATCTCCCAATTTCTTTATCCAGATCTGTCTAGTCCTCAGTTTGAATTGGTATTGATACCTTAACTATTAATTATAAATACAAGGCTATTTTGAGGACTTTAAAGTTAGTTTTGTTTAATTTACAGTTAATGAGTTTCTCTAGTATGAATGAAAAGGCCTTTTTGACCACTCTGAAAGTAGAAAATTGTATTTTGCATTCATTCACAAAAGAAAATCCTTTTGTTGCTTGGTTAGAGGTAATATCTTAAATATATAAGCTTCTTATTGCTGAAGTATTACTTTATATGGATTTATTTTTACATATAAGTCAATGTTTCACAAGTAACTTACTTTCTGTGATAAATAACAAAGTACAGGTTACTTACACAGAAATTACCAGAGCACTTTTCTCTCTATTCAGTTATTATTCATGAACTTCCTGGTTTTATGAAATATGATCAAGTTTAATGGAAGAGGAATATGGTTTTTATTTTGAAGAGTAAAAGTTGACCAGGCTTGGTTCTACTTTGGTTGTATTACTTGAACAAATTCAAGTTGGTGTGTACTACTGTTGCTTGCTGTAAAATTAAATACTTGTATTAAAATTTGAAGGTATTCTATTCCAACCACATTGTTGTCAAATAATTCCTGTAGTGAGTGAGTTGTTGTAGCATCCTTTAATATAAGTGTTTTAGATTTTTTTTTTTCCCCCAAGAAATTTGAAGGTCAGAAAACAAACCAGAATAAAATCAATACAACTTGGATAGTCAAAAGTATGTGGAGATACATTAAAAACTGCCACTCGTACAAATATGAAATTTGATTCCAAACTATTTTTACAGGATATTGCAATTAAGCAGCTGTTGCCTGAAGTATGCTGAGTCTGGGAATCTCCAGTATGCACACAGTGATTGCATATCCATTATCATACAGTCTTCATTAGTTGTATAAATATCCTTCGTATACTTTGTTATCTCATGACAGTCATAAGTGCAGGTTGTCATACTTTGTACATCTTAATTTAGGTACTACTAGTATTACATTAAGAGATGATTCAACTTGGAAGAAAGAACAAAACAAGCAAACAAATTTGTTTCTTGTGGTTTTATTGTTAACATTTTGCTTTGAGTTTGTGCTGTTGAGGGTTTTGGTAGATGGAGGTTTCTCTGTCTTGTAGAAGTTATCTTATTGACATTTGCCTTTGCCATTAACTACTTGTTCTACATTTTGCTTTTGAAGAGGCCAAGGATGAACATTTATGATGATGTAATCAAGATTTCTGTTGACTGTAAATAATTGGCTCAAGTGTCTCTTTGATGTCTTATGTGGAGGTTTTATTTATAGTTTTACAAGTTTCCAATTATATCTTACTTTGGAATTAGTGTTTGTATTGTTTTTATCTTTATAGGTATCTTATAGTTAATAAGCAGTGATATATCTCCTGTCATTTGTTGAATTAACTTGTAAGCTACCATTTAAAATTTTAATTTTTTTTTTAAATTGATATTACTTTGACTTTTAATATTTTTAAGGTAAAATTTAACGCATTAAGAAATTTATACTATTTCTCCAGTCATTAAGTTTTCTCGTAAGCAATTGGGGAATAAATTGGCAACACATCTATGCATATATAAAGGGCAGTTGTCTGTGTGTCCGGCTAAGACTAAAAAAACTACATTAATTAATGAAAAAAGTAAATATATATACACTCATTATCACTCAAGCCAGTTTTTTGTAAAAAAATTATCATCATATGATTTGTATTTATGAAGATATTTCTATTGTCTTGAATTTTTCACATAAAAAAAAGGGTAACTTAAAAAAAATGAATATTAAAACAAAGTAAATTTAAAAGAAGAATAATATTAAATACAATTATTTGAAAAAAAAAAGTTTATTCAAATGTGTGTGTGTGTGTGCGCGCATGGCTACAAAATAAATATACAGATAAACCTCTCGTCTATGCCCCCCCCCCATTAACAGACTTCGGATGCAATGTATAAAATCTGCAAATAAAACAACAAAAATCTGCAAGAAAAAAAACTTCCTAATCTTCAGCAGTAACTTTCTAAATTTGCAGGATTAGCAAAACGAGTCATATTAGTTCTCAAAGTGACCGCTTAGTGGTGGTGGTGGCTGGCCTTTCAATTGTAAACAAAGATGAAAAGTTTGATACATTTAGTGTGTGTGTGTGAGAAATCTATTTTGTTATTTTGATTAATATATTTATATTAAGTATATATTTATGCCATATATACATGTTTATACTATTTACATTATGACCATAACTACTGGTAGTTACTATAATTGTTATTATAACTCAAAAATAATCCCTTCCCATTTACAGACAATTGGCTTTAAAGCCTCCACCCTAGTCTGTTGATGAGGTTTGTCTGTATATACAAACTCAGTATCGCCTTAAAGGGCACTTATCTGTATCTGTGTGTATTATTGACTTAATATTTTTTGGCCATCTTTATGGAAAATAATTTTTTTTATTCAATCTTTGAAAAGTAAACTTCATTTATTTTATTTTTTTTTTTTTTTGTAACTAACATAAAAAAGTAAATTTCAAATGAAGTTTTATTAAAGCCAAAAAAAAAAAAAAAACTATAGCGAGCCTTATTTTTTTCCAAAATTAATTTAAATAAAATATAGTTAAATTTGTAAAACAATTATTCAACACAACTAATGTTGACTGTAACTCATATTTGTCTTTGCTAATTTTTATTTAACTAAAGTTTTTTTTTTTTTTCCAAATATAAATTGAAATTTAAGCATAATTGCTTTTCAAAACAAAATTTTCAATGTGTCTTGCTTTTACCCTCTTTCAAAATAGTAATTAAATTCATTTACAGAGAAATGTTTGCTGCTTAAAAAAAAAACTTTTACTTAAAAAAATCTAAATTCCCCTCCAAATAAATAATTATTTTTCGAAGAAGTAAGGTGTGCTATAGATTTTGTTTGAAAAAAGAAATGATTAAACTAAATGTTTAAATATATTGTAATTAAGTTTATTTACTTTTTGAAAAAAGTTTGAACTTTTATCTAAGTTTGTTTGAAAACAACATTAATAGTATTTAAACCGAAAAATAGTGTCTTTTTGAATGAAAATATGGGGATACTCAGCTCTCTAATCCCCCCCACCGTCCAGTGTGGTATTGGTAGTGTGGTATTTTCCTAAATTTAGTTATTTTGTAACAAACCAAAAAAAACAATGAAGTTTATTTTTTAAAGATTGAATAAAAAATTATTTCCCATAAGATGGCTGAAAAATATCAATAAAATGTCAATGATAAATTATTATTCACATATCTTCTGAGCAATACCAGGTATCCCCACTAATTTACTAGAAAAGAGAAAAATTGTTAAAATGAAACTAATATAGCAGTTGTTGATCTAAAATATTTTGTTCTTTAATATCAAAGTTTAGCTTAGTGGGACATATGAGAGATGCATTTAGCTAAAAACCAAGTCTTTGGTTTATATTCCTATATTTTTTTTTTTCTTAATCATTAATCTTAATATTAATGCAATTGTGATGCATGCCAATATTAAAATTGATGATTGGTGTATTACAGAATGTAGGACCAATGAGTCTGTAGATTGCATTAAGTTGATTCTGTTGCCAATATGCTTTCTTCAGTTAAACTGAGTGTTTATTAGAGAACTTTGTCTTATATTAGAATTAACCTGTTAAACCTAAAAATTAAATGAATAAAATCAAGGAAAAAAGTAATTTCAGCTAAATATTTGGCTGATTTATTAACATCTGGTTATTAAATATATCAATGATGTGTGAAAAATTTTCTCTTGAAAATAATCCCTGTCATAGATGTTTTTTTGCTTAAATATTTTTTATTGCTTTAAAAAAGTTGTATTGGATTTTTCTCCTTTTTTTTGTACTACTAAGGAGTGTATCAGTTGAAATGAACTTAGTTACATTCTACCTTTGTGAATCATATATATATATATATATATATATATATATATTTTTTTTTTTTTTTTTTTTTTTTGTTGTTCCCAACAGAAAAGTGAACAGTTGACTGGGGATATAAACCCAATAATTTGATGGCAATCATCAGAATCTATTGATTTTTTTTTTTTTTTTTTTTTTTTGCTAACATTTTTCTTTTCATTGTTTGGTATATTGCTGCTGCTTAGTTATTTAATATCTTCTCACTAGATGGAACTATTTTATCATTTTACCCCACATATGGTGATAATGCCACTAGGATGCATGGGTTTACTGGGAGTGAAAGTGAATGAGAAGACTTCCCTGAGAAGAAAGGACAATAAAAGAACAAGTTTCATGAAACAGAAGATGGCGATTGGCATTGCATTTAAATTTTTGAAGATTGTAGATGGCAGGGAAACAATAAATCAATAGTTGCCAATATAGTAGCATGCTTAAATTCATAGAGTTGAAGCACAAAGGAGGAATTGCTATTGAAAATAAACTTAGAAATGACAGAGGGAAGACACATCATATTGGTGAGAAAGTGAAATCGAGATACCAGGTCAGGGTTGATTATATTACAGAGCTACTTTTTAATTTTCTCAAGAATCTTGAGATATATAGTAGAAGCATCAGATCAGATATGGCAGTAATATTCCATGCACGGATGAATGGTAGATTTATAAATGTGCAAGATGGATACTGACAAGAAAAATTGTCTGGCATGTCACAGTGAACTAAATTTCTTAGCAGCAAACCTAACAATTGATTCAAAATAATCACTCCACTTCATGTCAATTGAAAACAATGTGCAAAAAGTTACTCTCTTGAAGGTTAGTATCAGCCATGTGGATGGAAAGCAGAAAAGGTTCTCTATGGTAATTAAATGAAAGCAGTTTTGTTTTGGAAGCATTAAAATTAGCAAACCATTCCTTGCCCAAATTAACCACTGATTGGAGGTAATGTTAGAGAGCAGTTGCCAGTTTTACTTTGTTGAACCTGTCTGGCTTGCTACTAAGACGGGAGTAAATAGTTGTCATCTGTATAAATACCTAGTTGGAAACGGATGACATCAGGAATGTCGTTGATGAATGCAAGAAGCAATGTTGGTCCAAGGACAGGTCCCTCGGGGACCCTTGCATTAAGGTGAAATGATCTAGATGCAGACATTCAATGCGATCTTCATTACACGATTTACAATGATTGGATAAAACCAAATATTTGTCCAGAGACATTGTATCCCTTCAGCTTGTCGAGAAGGCCAGCATGCCAAACCCTGTTGAATGATTTTGAGATATCTAGAACCACAATCTTAGCTTCACTGTTCTTATCTGACACTTGATAGTCAAATTCAGTGATAGCCAATAACATATTGGCGCTAGACCTGGAGAAACAGATGCAAAAAAAGGCTGTGTGAAGTAAGATATTTACTCTTACAGGATTACTGGGATAAATCCAGGTAATGATATCCTATTTACCATCTTGTTAATTTAGTAATCTTCAGTATTTACTAATCTAAAGAGACTTCATTGTTGGTAAAGGCAAAAAAAAATCTTTATTAGGGAAGGAAATGATATAAAGTAATCATCATTCTGTAGATTTTGTTTCCCCCCTATTTTGTGAAGGACCCAATAATTTTTTAATTGATGCATTTTATCTAGGTACCTCCACTTTTTCCGGCAAAATTTCCGATACCTAACTTTAAAATAAATTTTAAAAAATGAAAAAACATGCTTGAAAATTTCATTTTAGCTTTAATTGAAAGTTTAATCATTAAATTTATTATTTCCATTAAGGAAACAATTCTGGTGTATTTCAGATAGAAACTTTATACATTGGAATGTCAAATTTAATTTTGGAATTTCAAATTTTCGTAATTCCCGCCATTTTCTTAATTTTACGAAATTTGTAAACAAACACAAATTTATCGATTTTAAAAATATTTAAAAAAGTTTCTGACACGTTATTTTAGTAAAATTAGAAAATTTAATGTTAAATTAATCTGATTTAAAAGAAATATTACTTACTTCTAGCATAAAAAAGTAATATACAACCAATTATTAACGATTGGTACTGTGATTTTTATCCAATACTTGATCTACGTGTTGATTGACGAGTGATGACAGCTACTACGGATGACCATAAATGAAAATTATTAGAAATCTGAGTAAACGCTTTTTTTTTTAGTTTTAGCGAAAGGGGCAAAACTCTTTTTCTAATAATGGCAATTTCAGTCTACTGTACATGAAAATACGGAACGTATTAATTAAAAAAAATACAACATAAAAAATTATATGAAAAAAAATTAGCACCACTAAGTTTATTAAACTTTGCAATTTTGAACTTGTAAATTTTGTTTCTACTTAATTACTAATTATCACAAGGAAATAGGCTAATACAGAATTTTGCAAGATTTTTAAACTGTTATAAATTATTATAATTAAAATGTAAAACCAATGAAAAATTCTTGTAAAATTTAATTATTCATCAGAAAAAATTTATTTCTTCAGGCAACACGACCTTAATATTACTTATTTATAAAAGCAATTAAAAGCTTTTTCTAATTAAGTAATATCATAGATTTATTGATTCATTATTTTTCAATTCAGAGCAGATTTTTAGTTAATTAGCGCAAATTTAAAAAAAAAGAGTAGGTGATTTACCATCTCTAATGACTTTTACTTTAAAAAAAAAAATTGTCAGGAAATAAAAAGGTTTTGAACAAAATTTCAGGAAAATAAGTAAGTGGGGTGTAACATATTTAAAAAAAAAATATTTTTTACCAAAATTTTCTAGAAAGAAATATTTCAAAAATAATTTCATTCATTTGTGAATAAGTCCTGAAAATTTCATTAAAATCGGACAATTACTTGATTTTTACAAGAATTTCCAAATCAATGTGTTTTCAATGGAAAAAAAGCGCGAAAAAAACAATGTTATTTTAACAGCACCGCGATGACGTAAACAAAAGATTTTAACCAAAATTTCGAATGTGTTAAAAAATAATAAAAAATTTCAAAAAATATTTAAAAAATACTTTGGTCTTTCATCTTAATAATAACATAAGCATTTTGACGATAAAACTTGATTTACATTAAGTTTGTGGCATTTTTCATTACGCTATGCCGTTTTCCCGGAAAAAGTGGATGTGCCTAATTTTATCTCACTTGCAACTTCCTCATTGACTTTTTTTTTTCAATACTCTATGCACATATTTTGGGATTGAGTATTGCTAAGTTTATATATAGCACCATTTTTATGGTACCTGCAATTGTGTGTATCTCTTTGATTTTGTATGTCTCTTCCTCATTTTTTTTATCTTCCCAATAATGCAATTATCCCTTTTCTTTCTTTTTGTTGGTGTTGTCATTTCCACTCATAAACTTGATGCCATTTCACCAATGATGAAATCCATTCAAGTGTTTGCCCACTCTCTTCCTACTTTACTAGCTCCAATAGCTGTAATACTTGATTCTGTCCCATTATACTTCAGTTTGTGTGTGGATTTTTCTTTTGCATAAGAGCAGAATATAAAAGTTGAAGGAGTTGTCTTTTCTTTTGCTTGAATAATTAAGATCTTTACCTTCTTTTGATAAAAGTTCAAGCTGTCCTAGAAAAAGAATTATTCCAATCTTCATAAGGTCATTATGCCTTAATGTTAACTTTTTAATAATAGCCATATACATTGCTTCTCACATTATTAGCCACTTTTTTTTTATATATATATATATATATATATATATATATATATATATATATATATATATATAAAATAAATATTTATTTAAATCTAAAGGTTTATTTGCTCAATGATAGAAACATCTGTGTAGTGAGGATGAAAGTTGGATTTGTTTCTGTGCAAGTATAAAGAAAGGACAGTTTTAAAGTCACAAATTAATAGCCATGTTGCAATTTTGAAGCTTTAAAATGGCTTGTAAGGCTAATTTGGATAAAGAGACATTCATCTACAAAATGGCATTTTCTGCATTGACACTCATCAATTTTGTTCATACTTGCCATAATAGCAAATATACCAGTAAAATCAAAATTCCCAAAATATTAGTGCTGTCTGAGTTCTGTAACCTTGCATCTTGCCTTTTTTTTTTTTCTTCTTGTGATGTAACTGAAATATTAAGGCTAGTGGATTGGTTTTGGTTTCATTTGAAAGCTCTTGTGTAATCTTTTAAATTATTCCTTGCTAACACATGTCAGAGTGATAGTAATGTATAACAAAATACCAAAAAAAGCCATAATTGGCTGATAATGAATTCACTATTGAAAATATAATGGTAAATAACATTTCAGAAATAGTCATTGTTAAGCTGTTCAGTTTACTTTTGATTGAGATAGAAATAGTTGCTGATTTTATTGTCCAAATGCTAGTTTTTACCTGTTTTTCTTTTTTGTCTCCTCTGATGCTAGCTCTTGGTGATTTTTGGGATGAGAAAACATTTTAATACATTTTTTTTTTTAATTCGCAATTATCATATCCATAATGGTCATTTAGCATAAAGCATGAATATATGACATAACATTAAAATCAACATTCAGTACCATTCATTCATCATATAATTTAATTCTTCTACAGTATTAAGAATCTCCTTTCACAATCCCACCCTTGTCAGATTTCAGGGGACCTGTTTTATAAATCATCTACTTTAATGATGGTTGGTTTTTTTTTTTCCCATTTTAATCTGTCTCTCAGTGTTGTTTTTCTCCTTTTCCTATGTTGTTGTAATGGCTCTCTGTTAATCCTTTGGCATTTAGCCTTCAATAAAAATACATTTGCAATCCTCCTAAATCATTTTAAAACAATCTCTCCTCCTCCTCCTCCCTTTGACATCACAAATGCAATTTTATTCAATTCAAGTACCTTTCCATTTTTCATTTTGCCTAACGTTGTTGTTACTTTTCTACTTCTGTTCTTTCATGATTCACTCTCATCATAACTAATCCTAATACTGTTACATTTGCTTCTCAGTTTTTATGTTTAATAAATGCAAGTAACATATTTAAGTTTTTCTTGCCTTCCTCTGCTGTAGATTTGCAAAGATATTAATAAATGATTTTAAATTATCTTTTCAAATGCTGTAAATTTGTTAATTATTAGTAGATACCTTAATTTGTATCAAAATACATGAAAATGGTATAATTAGTTAATTTGGTTGATGAAGGTAAACAAATGATTGGTTTGCACCATAGTGATGAAAGCATGTGGCTTTTATTTCTTGTATCCCCTCCATTCCATATGCCAGTCACAAAGGGCAAATCTTATACTGCAGTCACAAAAACTAAGCATTTCCTCTTCAGGTAGGAATTCTTCTTCAGTAACTTTCTCAATAAACATGTTCTCAAAGAAAAGTTTCTCATTTAAGAGACTTGAATGTCACTGACTTAAAAAAGTTATAATTCCTGTATTCCTACAATAGTCCTTGCATTTGAATGTTTATTATAGAGAAATTGGCTTTCCTCTTAATTAGCTGAAAAATGACATTTTATATTTTCAGTATTCTCATTTACATTTTCTGCAGTCAGGATTACCATAAGGTCATTGTAGACCAAAATTATTATGATCAAAATGATTTCAGGCAGAAAAAAAAGATTCAATATTTTTTTTAGTTTTTATATTATCTTGCACACCTATCTGAAAAGTAAACTATTTTGTGGATGGATGAAATGTTATCTTACAGGAAGTCTATCAAATACTTCTGAAATAACTATACAGCACCTGTTATGGATGTTACTCTCTTTGAAACAATAAACTTTAAGTGAGCAATCTCCTTTCATTATAATAGATAACAAAACAATGTAGAGTTGCCATTCCAGTGAAAAACTCTGAACCCCAACTTCAAGAACAAAAGAATAATTTTATGCAAAATCACATACTACATGTCCCTTACATCTTTCAATTTTTTTTTTCCTTTTCATTCATGCTAAAAGGTTGCTTTTATCTTTGTCATTTCTCATGTTTTTTTCAGTTGATTACAAAAAGGCTCAATTCATGTGTATTTATTTCCGATTCAAGATCGGAATGATTTGTATTGGTTAACTTTTAAATTCTTAATTGCAAGCAACTTCATTGATAGCCTCTGTTCAGTAATCTTTCTCTTAAATCTGATGAATCTCCACATTATTCCTATTGTCTAAGGCATTGTTGCATTCCATGAAATCAGTGCAATTTCTATTCATTCTTAATAGACATGTCATAATTTCCAGTTTTGCTAACTTTCAATACCATTTTCTTGAAAAATTACTCTATTTCCCCCTTTTTTATTTTTAATTTTCATTTTGTATACTTTGGACTAGTTATGGAATTGAAATGGGTTCATTTCAACTTGGTGAGCTCGAAAAAATATTATTCTAATTTAGTACAATGAACCAATTACCACAGAATTACCTTTTTTTTTTTTTTTTTTTTTTTTTTTTTTTTTTGGTATTTTGTTTTTACTTAAGGTACGATGATACAAATTTAAAATTTTTTTTCTCCCCAACACAATAACCTTGGGAAAGACATGAATTTATCTAGTCTCCTAACAGATATGATTTAAATATTGAGGTACACTTGGGTTGCATCCAGTCTAGGAAAAGGACTACTCTGAATTCTAAACTATAAAGAATGCAATAGGAAACCACTCCACTATCTTTCACAAGAAGTTTTGTCAATTTTCAGGGAATAAATAAAATCCGGAGAGCCATGATTGCTCATGTCCTTGAAGGGTCATGGTATTAAAAAGAAAAAATTAACATTTTTATTTTTTATATTAGTGATATTGAACAAGAGGCACTTGAAAGGTTACTCAAGAGATGTAAAATGAGACTGAAACTAATCCTGTAGCTTTAATAGCATTTTTAGGTTAAAATTGGTTTAATTGAAGTAACCAAATTTTGTATAAAAAAAAATGCATTTTTATTATGTAGCTAAGTTTCCTTTGGAAAATGTTTTATTTTTGAGAAATTAAATTTTAAAGTGGGATTGTGTGGAATGGTTCTAAAGTGGGCATTACATTTACAATATAAGTATAAAGCTAAGCAGCACCATGACTGGTTGCTGATCAATTTAAAGTGTAAATTGAATGTAAAACTGGACCTTGATTTTTATGCCCTCTTAATAAATATAGATACAAAAGAAAGGTAAAATCCAGTTGGTCTAAATATATAAATAGTAAAAGAATAATAATAATAATAAAAAAAACAACAACAATCCAAAGCAGGAATAAAATAGTTATTTTGAATTTAAGGAAACTTTTTTATTATAATAATAATAATAAACAGTGACACAAAATTAGGATGTTTATATCTCTTTTTGAGCAGCCATTTCACTTTATTTTTCTCAAATGAAAAATTTAAAAAAGAAATGTATTCAAGCAAAACAAACAAAATAGGAAAAATACATTTTTCTACAAAATCTGTTACATAAGACTGAATCTTACTCTTTTAATTTTTGTAATGTTTTATTTGTATTTTAGTTACACCAATTTAAGGACTGTCTTGTTTTGTAAAAGAAAGAAAAACAAAAAAAGAAAAGAAAAAAGAATGACTTTGTATCTTGGTAACCAAAGATTAGACAGCTCTAATATTTTGGGAATTCTAGTTTCATTGTGCAAATATTTTCCGTTTTAATTTTTCTACAAATGGGCAAAAATTAAGTGATTAATGTGAGATGCAATGTAGAAACAAGGTTGTCCTGTAGATTTTGCAAAAGATTGGTATGTTTTCATTTTATCTTCTACATTGAGTATATTAGATATATAATTTAGTTTTGTGTCAGATTAATAAGATGATGGAAGATAATGTTTATCATGACACTTGCATACATGCTGGATTATAATCTTGATGGTAATAATGACATTTGTCAAATCAAGCCATAATGTTTCATTAAATGAAACTCAAACTGTCAATGATTTATAAGGCCTGATTTACTGTGGTGTTTGTTCCAAAAGCAAACTTCTAAGCAATAAATATTGGTTTCTGTTGGCCTTTTGATTGTCTTGTTTTTTATATTTGAATTGGCAATTTAGAATTTTCACAGCGTCTTTCATGATCAGTACCCTGTAAAGTAAATTGGTATTGTATGTATGAGTATTCTAAGTGACATATAAAACCTAGAACATATTTGCCATTTCATACAATACATATACAAGGCACATTTTACAAATATATAATTTTATGCAGACAGTACACTTTGTGGGCATAGTAGATTGTTAAGAGTTTTGGATTAATGATTACAGTAGAAAATAAATTACTTGGACACTGCTGACAGCACATTTGTTTATTTCACAAATGTGTTGCACTTAACCTTTATCACTCTGTATGTGACTTCATTTTCTGTACAAAAAGTTTATCCTTCTACTGACTCTGATCCATGAACAATAGTGTGCTTGAATTTCATAGTTGTCATATCCTGCTATGGCAACAGAAAATAAGTTTGAGTGAAATTAACAGTAAGGATATTGCAATTAATAGGCCTTGTAAAAAGAATACAGTGGAAAGGGAATTAATATTAATAATGCAGAATGCTAAAGGTTAAGAAATAGATATCAAGTTTCTTTTGATTTAATTCTTGTTTCCTTTCTTTTTGGTAAGTACAACAATTTGTTATCAAAATTTAAGTTGAATAAAAAGCAACAGTATATGAATGATCTTGCTATATGAAATTTAAGTACCTATTTCTTTACACAGGTAAAATATGTCTGGATTTTTAGGCCTTTAGAATAAGCAGTAACGAGAGTGAATTCTGCTTTACTGGTATGATTGCATGGTTGAATAAGGAAAAAAAATGATAATGAAACTTGTATATTCATTTTGAACTAGTAGGCATAACTAATATGTATGTAAGAAATTTAGTGCAAAACCATTTATAATTTCTTATGTTTTTGTTTTCTGTTTAAAAAAAAGTCTTTGAAGTGTATACATTTTGACTTGAAAATCTTTCAGATTGAAAGGAATAAGAGTCTTTTTTTTTTTTTTTTTCTTCATTTTATTTTTCCCCCCTCATCATAATTGTTGGAAAGTTTGACTTCAAAACCATTATAGACAAGACCAGTACATGTTTTCTGGTGCCTGTGACTCCAAAATTTGCCAAATTAAACATTTTGCTCTATCAAACATAAAGCCATGGTACTGAATTAGAATTAATCCCTCATTCCATAATTACTTGATTAGACTCAGAATGTTTAACATCTTGTTAATTTTAAAAATGTTTATTTTAATGCTTATTTGCTTCTTCAAATTAGTCTACATAAAAATTCAATATTTTGTTTTATATTTGTGAATGTCACAAAACTTATGCTGACTCCATAGTCTAATAGTTTAACTTTCTTTTTGGAATCATAGGATTTGTATTTATGCTTAATATTACCATTAATAATTACATCACTTTCAGATGCTATTATAAGAGTTAAGTATAAACAAAGTAAAATATTTAACAGTTTAAAGGTGTTGAACTATGATTTGCTGGAAGAATGATGTTGTGCATATATATATATATATATATATATATATATATATATATTTGTTATTCACTTTTATTTGTAAAAGGGGTGTGTGTCCTCTTTTTCTCCTGTGGTACCCATTTTTTGTCAAACAATTAGGTTATATTTTTTATCTTAAAGATCAATAAGAAATGTTAATTTTTTTTATTAATTTTTGTTATGTCATGACTATTTTGGTTCTATATCTATTAAATTTCTATATACAGATATTTTAATAGCTAATTTTTGTTTTGTATGAATTAAACCATATGGAAATACAACAAAGTGGCCATTTAAGTTTATCCCTAGCACTTGCTTATTCTAGGCAACCTAATTTTGCTTGTTTTAATACTGAAGCTGAATAAGTAAAAATGCTTGTAGATGGTCTCCCTGCACTTTCTGTGAAGGGGTCAAGGCCAATCTTGGTGAGGTAAAAAGAAAACAGCAAGTGAAATAGGTATCAACACTCATTTTACTCCCAAGAATCCAAAACGATTGGAACTATTAGAATTATATTGGCAAAAGGACTACAATATAGTTTGTAGAGATAATTTTTCTTTTAATTTGTAAATGTTGGTTGAACAATGTCATAGTCAGATTTTCCAATTAGCTCCTGCATTAACCTATTAATTGCAGCATAAAATTCTGTTGTCATTTGCAGTTGAGCCATAGAACTGCAATGCCACAGTTAATAGTATGAATAACAGTGTGTATTACTGGGTTGAACTGACTGCATATCTGCCTGCCTTAATTTAGCTTAAGTTTACTCTGGCACAAGGCCACAATTATGGAGACCCAGCAAGAAGACAAGCTTTTAATATGGATTATATAACATTGCCAAGTGAAAACCTTCATTGTTCTTTTACAAATATTCCAATTTTGCATGCATTGGAGTTGACTGCATTCATTATTTTTAGTATAGACTTCATTTATTCTACTTGGAAAAAAATGTTAGACCTTTTGAAAAGCATTTATTTCATCTATAAATATGTTTCTGCAAAGAACAAAATGAATTACATTAATTTTATTCTGAGTTCTCTGTTTCCCTATAAGCTCCTGGAAATAACTAATCTCTTTAAATACAAAAAGTGGCTTTTGCTTTATTTAAAGTTATTATTTTTGATCATGTGACATGACTAAGAATAATTGTTTTGCTTTCCTGTTTCAGAAGAGATAATGTGTCCATTTATGTACTCTTCACTAGTGACTAATAAAAAGGTGTCATGCTAAATCTAAATTCATTATAAGTGGATCTAGTGTCAGCAAGTGCAGTCAGCTGTAAAATTTGCTTTATTATAAATTGCATAAATTTCATGCAACTGCAAATATGTTTCTCAAAACAAGGAAAACTACTTTGAAATAATAATGATGAATTAAAAATAAATTTCATATCAGGTGGTAGATGTGTGGGTGGTGTAATAATAGCAACTCTGAATAAGAAATCAGAGCTTGTTGAATTACAGTCAGGTTTGTTACATTCACTTATGCAAAAATACCTTTGGGAAAGTTATGAATCCAACCCAATCCATGCTCCAACTATGGGTTAAATGGTATGACTTGTGCCTGGAAAGGAAAATCATTGCTTATTCTCAAAAATTATTAATTTACTTGTGAAAAAAAAAGTGTTGACAAGCTAAAAAAAAAAAAAAAAAAGCACATCAGGTTCTGGTAGATACGATACAGTTGGATAGCATTAAATAAAAGCTGCTTCATAAGATTGAATAAATAGAAATATTAGAGGATGTGCTTACAAACTTGCTATTATCAGATAAAATAATGTATGGTATTTTTCCTATCTTTTTTTTTTCCCTTCTGTAACCAAAGATATGGTTAGACAGTGAATATTGTTGGATACCAATTTTTATTAACTAGTGATATGCAATCAGTCAGTTCTGTAGCAGTGGTCAAAATTTGGCTTTATTTTTAAGTTTTCTTTAATCCATATAAATGTTTTGTTGAAAAAAAAGTAAGTAAAAGATTTTAAGACATATTTTTCAGTTATTTTGCATGTTCTGAAATCTTTATTCTAATCTAGAATGACTGCAGCTTTCTGTTTTCTCTCTCTCTCTCTCCCCTCAATCAAGTGTTTATATGAAAATCTTTGTGGACATGATTATTTATTTTGAATTTAATATCACAGGTTGTTGCTATGACTTTATTACAAGTTGAAAGATTTGTATAGGTCTAAAGATATATCACTTTCTTCATAAGAAGGCTTGCTGATGGGAGGGGGTTGACAGTCTTGTTTGAGGGAACTGTTTCCCTAGCACTTTTTAAAATAAGAAAAAAAAAAATAATATCTTGTGTCTCAACTCCAAGAACAGTATATTCTCTACAGAACAGTATAGGGGGAGAAAAATAATAAAATTCAGCTAAGTTTAAAATTTTTATAAATTTTATTTATAAAATTTTAAACTTAGCTGAAAAAATTTTTTTTAAAATTTTAATAGCAATTACTACCGTTTATGGATTTACAAGATGACCTAAATGACTAATCATTATGAACAAATTATAGAAATGTTCATATTTTGGTTTATAAACTGAGATGCACCTCTTACTCTAAGGTGACTGGTGTCTTAAAATCTCTCATCAAATCAACCAATGTTCTACTTTTGGTTTTTTAATCTACTTTTCCTACATATTTTTTTTTCTTTGCTTCCCATTTCCATCATGATATATATGTAAATGGCCGTGTTCTAATTAGCAATTAGATTTATGCTTTGTGTCTTTATGAATGAGGCTACTTTTTTCAGATAGAAATGTCACTTTTTCTTTTATGTATTGCATATCACATGAAATTATTGCCTGACAAGGAAGCAGCAAGAATCTTTTATGTGGTAATTGTACTTAAAAAACGAGAGCTGCTCTATGAGAGGAGAGATCATATCAGAAGTTTATTGCAAGCAATGATGTTGGCAGGAGTGACTATTATAGGAGCTGTCTAGTATAATATGTTGAAATCTTTTATCTCTGATAAGTAATATGTAGATGTAGGAAAATATCTTGCTGATTTAATATTTTTTAAACCTTCTTGGTTGAAAAGCTTTCTCTAGAAAAGTTATTTTTTTCCTGTGATAGAATATCAGAACTTATGCAAAAATAAGGACTGGGAATATTTTTATTTTGTGAAATTTGATTGTTGCAATTAAATAGTTTGTCATTATTACTTGATTATTGATACAATTCTCAAGATTGAAAGAAAGTGTAGGTTAAAATGTAGAGGTGTAAAGAGCAAGAAGCAGGGAAAGATAATCATATTTGTATTGCATATATATCTGTTACATTTTTAAGAGATATGTTTCTTTGACAGTTTATTTGTTGATAGATTATCATATTTGATGGTATAGACTTTAAGATGAGTGACTCGCCTATATTGGATATGCAAAAGTGAACCACTTCAGCAAACCAATATTTAAATTTAACTAATGTAGCTTCTATTTCAGCAAAGAATATGCATTATAATGGAATATTCCTTTGACATGGGGGGTGCATTCTATATTTATCTGATACCTATTTTATGCAAAGGTGGAAAATTACTGTTAAGAATTTATACAAAAATTGTTTTATCTATTGGCCTGTGATGTATTTGCAAAATTTGCAGTATTAATGTTGAATAAATATCACTTTGTTACAAAAGGTGGCTCAATATAAATGTTAGTCTTGATTTATAAGCTTCTAAAATGGCAAGTAGTTGGTAAGAACTGTGAAATCAGTAAGTGTTGTGGCCAATGCCAGGTAGGTAGTTGGTGGTTTTGAAGAAACAATGGCTGGCCTAACAACTTGTTATTGTCAAGCTGCTACTTAATATGAATGGAGATAGGACTAAGATAATTGTCTATCGATGACGTGATGAAAACCTCTGAGCTAAAAATCACTTTTTGTGAAGACGACATTAATGCCACATTATTCACATCTCATTATTAATAACGCAAGTTAACTGTAGGGCTTCTACCCATTTTCTTTATTTTTAATCTGCATTTCTATTTCATTATATAATCAGAATTGTGAATCATTCTTAGAGACCTCTGTATTGTCATAAATATAATTTTTTCACAATGGACCCATGTCACTAACTGAAGCTCTCTGTCATACCATAAAGAATGTCTTGACATATGATATTTCTGCTTAACATTCTGCTATCAAGCATTTTTGAAAAATAAAATTGGAGAAAAGCATGTATTAATTATTTTTGATTTCTTTTCTTTTCTTTTTTTTTTTTTTTTTGCTTAGATATTGATTTCAGTGTAATTGTTAATGTTTATTTCATAATTTATTGCCTGAATAAGAATAATGGCTGATAATTAAATAAAACTTGTTCTTTATTGTTTGAATAAAATATTCCATGTTTTTAATAAAATAAATCTTGCATGGTGTCATAAAAATTTTGAGGTAGTTAAATTTTATTAAAAAAAAAAAAATTAACCTCTTACCTGCTACAAAGAGAACTTAAATTGTCCAAGGTTTGTGCCATATTTCAACTTAGTTTTGTTCATAAAGAGAACTTTGTGGCAAAGAAGAATAAATAATAGCTAACATTACATTGTTTTTTTTTCTTTTTGTCTGTTGTTTTAATGCAAATGTATATTTCATTTATAAAATGACCCACTTTACAAGAATGTGTACAGAACACACACACAGTGAATTGATAACAAATTATAAAGAAAAATTAGAATATTTTCAAAAAAGTTTGTACTTCATCTTAGAAAAACAGAAAAAGGTAATTCAATAAAACCAACTTCAGTCTCAAGGACACCTTTGATATGGCCTCACATAAAACAAGCCTGGAGCAAATTGTTCTCATTCATGTTGGCCATCATGATAGCAGCCTTCAATGAATCTTTAGTATTATGTGGTCACTGGTTGGTCACCATTTCGATAATGATACCCCTAGACATAATGGTCCAAGGAATTCAAATTTAGTGTACTGGGAGGCCACATGTTAGTAACATGATTGTGAGAATTCTTGGTCAGCCACTCTTGATGACTTGGGTCATGTAGAAGGGAGTAGAATCCTGCTGCAACATGTATGACCACCACTTTGACCCAGAGCTTAACCACCATGTGTATACAGGCAATAGCATTAGTCTGAGACCCTGTAGAAAGAAACAGGATGGCATGGCTCTTAGGACCATCACAATGTGAATTTGGTGTGGATCTTTGTAAATACTTCGATGGGGTTAATTCCTTTGTTTCACTTGGCTAATTTTAAGAAACTACCCTTTTATTTCCTGTGTCAGGTTGGAAGCTGGAATGCTAATGTGGTCTAAACATCTGAAAGAGAAATGAAAATATGAAAATTTTAGTGCATACTATTTGAGAACACAGGTGATCATAATTGGCTCACCTATTGTGTGTCTGCAAAACTGATTGCAAGGAGGTCCACTTTTTATGCTTATGTACCCAGTGAAAACTCTTTAGGTGATGGGCATTGGTTAGCATGGTTGCTCTACCTGGCCTGCAGCCAGTATGCAACAAGTGTATATTGTGATGTATTCCTGTTCATTCACCTTGATTAAAGTTATATGTAATTTGTACTACAGTAGTCATTCTGTTGGCTTGTACTTGGCAGGAAAATCTCCATTTACTTGTCAAATCAATGTCTTGGCCACCCAATATCTTCTTAGCAGTTGGTAAGTTTTTCTTCCCTCCCTCATCTAACCATTACTGATTGGTACTCATACCAACTGAATTTGAGTATCCCAAAAGCCATACCATTTTGGAAATGTTAATTTAGGTTTTCTGTTCATAATAATTTGGTCTTCTTCAAAGTTTTTCTTTTTGGTCACAGCTGTGACATTCAACACTTCAAAATAAAGTACTCTAGATTGGCTTACTTGTTTTTATATACTTCTAACACTAACATGTGCAGTTGTTATGAGAGTAGCTCTTATTCTTGCCACATGTTATTGGTCAGAATACTTGTGTTTTCACACATACACAACAGCCAATTATAGTTAGAAAATATTGAAAAAAAACTGGCCTGAATTTGTTTGTGTGAAATATTTTATTCCATTTTTGCTTATTTGTTAAAAGGTATATCTGTATGATAAGACAAAAGGATATCTTGTGAATACAATATCACATTTTTCTCTTTTGCTGGCCCTGAAAATATAGAGATTCTACCATTGAAGTCTGAACTCCTTGCAGCTTGGTTTTTGGGGATTTCTCTCTCTTTTTTTTTTTTTTTTTTTTTTTTTTTTTTTTAGAAAGTTTCTTTATAAACTTTTTTTAGGAGCAAAGAATTGTCTGGCTTTGGGTCAAATTTCTGTAATTTATTATTTAAAATTTTTCTTAGACTGATTATTTAATGCTTAGCCAAGGTGTCCATGTGTCTTTTGGGCATATGTATGTTAAATGGTAGTTAAATGACAGCAATTATTTTTTGAGCCTGTATTGTTCATTAATAATGAGGAAGTAATTTAACCACATGTACATACAACTGTTTCAGTTAGATTACTGCTTATGTCATTGGACAATTTCTGATTTGATCTCAGTTCCTGAAAATGGCATTTATAACTTAACTCTTTATCTTTTGATCTTTCAAAACAAGATATTTAAATGAAAATTACAAGAACTCACATTTAGTGGTGATTATTTAATCCACTGAAGTAATATAATATATATATATATATATATATATATATATATATATATAATGACTTTCAAATTGAATTCTGCATCTAAAGATTGTGTCATGCTAGAGGTGAGATTGTGTGTAATATATATATATATATATATATATATATATGTGTGTGTGTGTGCTCTTTTTCATTACATTGAGCACTGTTTTGTTAACACCTGCACTATATGTGTGATATGTTGTAATTTTAATTATATTATATATATATATATATATATATATATATATATAATATATATCCCAAATTTCTTAAAATATTTCCCTTTCATTGTCTGTCTTGATAAAGTCAGAAGATGAAACTAAGATCTTTTTCCAATTGCCATTTTTATACCATATATATATGGTGGACTCTCCTGTTGTATTTGATGTATGAGGGTCAAGCAGCTCAGTTCCTAGGAACTGACAGCTCAGACACCAACACATGTGATTTGATTATAGTGGTGAAGGCTGTGCAGAACCAATCACACTTTTTGAAGGGCTGAATACAGGAACCTGGTGCACTACATGCAACAAGGTACCCAAACAACCCTCCGCAGGTTTTAAATTCAGTTTTGTCGTTCTCTTAGACCAGTTGCCATTCAAGGCTTAGAACCCAATCTGTCCTGCTATTTACCCATAGTGGGAGAGAGAAGAGGATCAATACCTCTCCCAAGGGTATCAGCATGTAAGTGAATGTAATGGATTTGACTGGAATTCAAGTAAAATGTACACACACACACACGTGTGTGTCTACATTTTACTTGCAGCATTTTTCTCATTCTCCACTAACAAATTAATTGCAGATTTTTTTTTCCTTTCTAAGTTTTCATTATATCTAATAAGATTAACTTAGCCAAGCTATTTAAATAGAACCATCCATACTACAGCTACCATTCCAGTTCTGACACCACTGAATAATTAGGATTTTTTTCTTGTATCTATGTTGGTACTTTTACTGTTTTCATACTTGAATTATTACAAGAATTGATCATTGGGATGGATATTCCTCCCCTTACTACTTTCATTATTGACCTCAAACATAAAATGTGGGAATGAAATTCTAGACCTTGTAATTTCTAGCCCACTAGCCTAATCACTAAGATGCTATCTTCTCAGAATGCAATGTCAGCCTAACTTTGTAGAATCTTAGCTGATAATTTAATAAAAGGGGGGAAATCAAATCCCCCCCTCCCGCTCTCTCAATTAGCCTCTACTATTCACTTTCTCTTTTGCTCTTGACCTCCATAATGCTGCTCCCAATAAAGTCAGTGGTGCAAATATTGTTCTTTCTCTTGGAAATGTGATCATTTCAACTGAAAGCTCCTACCTCTTTGCTTCTCTGCCCTACCCCAATCTTGTCTGGATGTGATGCCAAAAGGTGCTTCTGTAACTGAGATATCTTCTTCTTGGAACTCTTGTCACATTAGATCTCTTCCAATCTGTAACTCCAGTCTTTGTTATTAGACACATGTTTTTCTTTTCTTCCCTCCTGCTCCATCAATTCCTGAAATTTTTTTTCAGTGAAGAAATGTACTCATTGGATTAAATGCAATGCTGCTCTCATAGTAGACATTTACCAAATCTGACGATGTCTAAGAAAACAGACAAATCAATTAATTCTCAAAGTTTATTCCCACTGCATTAATTTATTTTTAGCATAAACTCATGGTGCTGATATTGCAAAATATTGATGTAGAAAAATCTCATTAATGGGAATAAGGAACTCTAAACTAGTTTCTCAATTTGCAGCTAACTGTTCTGGCATAAGTATTAAAATGTGCACATGTAGCTTTTTTATCTTCATAAATGAATTTCTTTTTTGATTTGGGTTGTCTTAAACAAAAATTTGATTATTGCTGAAACTAACAATCATGGATTCAATTGTTGATTGTATTATGAGTTTAAATTCCATTGTCATCCACTCATTTGGTTATTTTATTTTCACTATATATGAGTAACCTTTTGAATTCTTTATTAATTGTAGCTATCAAAGTAAAAATAATTTTGTTGGCAAGTTGTTGCAAGTGACTTAAAGCATCTGGTATGAGTTGCTGAGTTTTTATAACTACTTAATTAATTTCTTTTGTTGTTACTTATTTTCTGATTGTTGATTTGGGCTTTATTATGATCAACTGTTTGGTAAATTATTAAATGATTTTGACTCTAGTTGATATCTAAAAATTATGTTTTTAGTCCTAAGGACATAGGTTTCAAATTATTTGAATTTATTTTTTTAAAAATTCCTGTAAATTTGTTAAAATAATCTATTGCAATAATGAGTTGTCTTCTCCTTACTTATTTACTACTCTTCATGCTTTTTTGATTGTTTTTCTTTGTGTTCCTACAGACTGTATTTACTGTACTTGAATTCCTGCTTTTGTTAGTTAAATGTTATATGAAAATATTTGTCCATTCTTACATTAGATGTAAACACCACAGGCTGTTTCAACTGTGCTGTACAAGTTAGATTTGTATGATTAGTGTCAAATGATGTTCTACACTTCATAAGGTTTCTTTTTGTAGAATAATTTGAGTAGCTATCATTTTCATGTAAACTAAAATTATTTTTTTTAAGTTTTTTTTTAGAAATTCAAAATCACTAGATATTGTGATGCAGTGTCTCTATATGTAAGAATGTTTAAAAAATGAATTATGAAAGAATGTATGTACTGATATTAATATTTAAATGCAAACTTCAACTCAGCTGATTATTTCAGATACCATGTTTGAATTTGAAGTGAATTTGAGCTTTTAGCATTTATTGATTGATCAGCAGATAAGAATGATATAACACAAAATTATTCATGTTTTTACAATTAAACTTCATTTGCATACTTATGTAAGGTCTTCATGTAAATATTTTTACCACTAAATATATATGGTTGAAATAGAATTAAAATTAATTTTTTTATCAATGATAATACAAAATATGTCAGCAGTCTCAAAATGTATTTCTTTTCAATTATGCTTCCTTACATTGTACTCCATAGCATAAGTCTCTTGTTATTATCTGCTTTCATTTATAGTGCTCCTTGCCTGGGGCTGCTGCCTATCATTTGAAAATGTAGGTTACCATTTACAATGTAGTTAAGGGTTATCTCTGGATAAGGGGTCACCTGATTGAAGTAGAACTTAGATGGGAGTTTAAAAAACCTAACTGAAACTTGAGTTGGTATGCTGCTGTAAAGAGAAACTAGAATGACTAACGACTGGAAGCTGTTTAAATTTATTCTCTACTTTTTCATTTATAATTTCTACCAGTATTTTTCTGTAATATGTAGAGGTTGAATTTTGGCATATTTCATAGTCCTTTATCCTAAAGTAGAAGGATGAGTGAATTGGCAAATGAAAATTGACACATTCTGGATCTTGTTTTGAGAGAGAAATAGAAAATGGCATCTGCTAGATTTTTGGTAGATGCACAACAATACTTTCAAAATTGCTTCACCATCTCTTCTAAAAGTTACTTTTTAAGAAGTTGTCAGAGTTGATAGTATTTTGGTAAATATTGGGGTAACTTTAACTCAATTTCTTTATTATTAAGATTATGTATATATAAAACTTAATATGTAATAAATTCATGAAGTATAATGAGAAAGAAAAAATTGGTCACAAAGTAGCAAGTGGGATAGTATGTCTAAAATTTGAATTGCTAAACCAAGTTTTAATGGGGGTTGCTTAAATTATTTTTACTTTTGTGTCATTGTAACTCTAGTCTTGTCTATCAGTAGCACTTTTAGATAAGAAAAAAGGCAAAAGTATTGTACAAATTTTGTTTACTTTGTATAGTAGGCATATTGTGAATCAATTTCTCTAAATATCTCTAGGTGAATAAAATATTATATATGCATTTCACATATACATAGTGTTTATATAATTGATAATTAAGTTTTCTTAAATCTATATATTTATTGCTACTATAGCCTTTTATGATCATTTATTTGTACAGAAAATAAATCTTAAATATCCTCAATGTATATCAACTCCACTCCAAATTGGTTAAGCATCTTTCACTCACTCACACACACACACACAATATAGCTTTCACTTCTCAAGGTCAACTGCCAATGTGTTAATGGTTATTACTGAATTTGTCTATTGGGCTTTAGATCAGAATGGTGAGGCTCAGGCATATCTTGAAGGGGTTTGGTAGGGTTTGACCTTTGGCCTTCTTCACAAGCTCAAGGACTATGGTGTCTCTGGACCAATACTTGACTTAATCCAGTTGTTCTTAACAAATTGTATAATGAAAGTCATGTTGAATGGCCACACTTCTAGATCATTTCACATTAATGTGTGGGTCCCCAAGGACTCTAACCTTAGACACAACTATTTACTCCTGTCTTAATAGTAAGTCCAATAACAAAATAAAACTGGCATCTGCTCTTGAAAATGACCTCCAATCAGTGGTTAACTAGTTGAAAAAATGTCTGGCAAATTTTAACACCTCCTTAATGAAACTTCTATCTTTTAATCAGCATAGCAAATTATTTTCTCTTTCCATCAGCATGACTGATGCTAACCTCCATTGTGCCTTCTTGGGCTTATGTTTTTCACTAACATAAAGTGGAGTGGTTATATTGAATCAATTGCTAGGTCTGCTGCTAGGAAAGTTAGTTCACTGTGATGTGCCAGCCAATTTTTTTCAACAAAATCTATCTTGCACATTTATAAATCTACCATTTGTTCATGCAATGAATATTGCTACCATCTTGACAAAATTCAATGAAGGGTCTTTAATGTTATTCATCCTGACTTGGTATCTTGACTTCAATCATTATTCCACAGCCATGATGTGTTTTCTCTCTTTTCTATAAAAAAAATAACAGATTGTAAGATTAAAAAAAAAATAGATAATGATTCTTAGAACTATATACAGAAAACTATAATCTTTTATAAACAATATTTAAAAAAAAAAAAAAAAATTTTTGTTGTCCTAATGAGCTCTTCTCCTTAGTACTTTTACTACATGAATTTAAGCATACTACTAGATTAGTTACTAGGTCTTATTGTTCTACTCTAATAGTTTCTTTTCCTGCACTTCTTCCTTGTGGAAATCTCTTCTGGTTTCTTGCTTTCCTGCCACCTGCAAGCTTAAAAAATTTAAATGCAATATCAATTGCCATCTTGTGTCTTCAGGAATCCTGTTCTTTTATTGTCCTTTCTCACTAAAGTCTTTTCATTCTCTTTCACTCTCGGTAACTCCTTGTGTCTTATTTGTATTATCACTTTTCTTGTGCTGAAATGATTATTTAAAACAAAAAATCTAGTTAAATAATTATGGGAAGTTTACACTTAGATGAAAAAGAAAACATTAAAGAAAATCTGATCATCAGTATACATTTTTTTTTTTTTTTTTTTTTTTTTTTTTCGATACTTTTATATAGGACATTTCAACTTTGAGTTAAAATCTTGAAATGTGATAGCATTTACTCTGATTGGAAAATTTCTTTGACTTACAATGACTGAACCTGACATTTTATAGGTTTACAAACTGTCTAAGCACTGAGCTATTAAACTAGACACCTTTTGAAAATATCTGTACTAAAACTGAAGGAGAAATAATAATGGCGGCTAGTATGTTGCCCATCAGCAACAGGGAATAAGCAATTACTCTTTTCATTTGAAGAATGACTTTTTCTTGAGATCAAAATTGTAACTTTTTTTTTTTTTTTTTTTTTTTTTTAAATATTGTTTATAAAAGATTATAGTTTTCTGTATATAGTTCTAAGAATGATTATCTATTTTTTTTTAATCTTACAATCTGTTATGTTTTTGATATCTCTCTGTGTAGTAGCAGTTGTAGCAGTTTTTCTCATCCTGAATAGCAAACAGGTATGCTAAGCATTCCCTATGTTCATCTGTTGTTCTTTATTTATACTTGTCTATCTAATTTGCATACGATACTAAAATCATACTGAATTGGAGAGGTTGTATACCCTTGTTTTTTCTTTTACTATTCCTGATTATTTTTGTACTGTGTTGTCCTTCCGAGCCTTTCTTGTTTTCTCTTTAATGGTGAGATTGGTCTCTCTTCATTTTCTTCTTCATACTCGTCCGTCTTTTCATTCTCACTTTCTTCCATTTTTTGCTCTATTCCACTTTTGTAACTTTCTGTCTCTTCTTCTATGTCATCCATTTGATTTCTACTTCTGAACTGATCTGCATGTGCCAGTATATATTGTCCATTTTTTCTCAAGTATAACCGTATTGTGTCTCTTTTGTATCAGGAAATTTGCTTCTTCTGGATCAGCCTCTTTATTCTTTCTATACCATACCTTTTCTTCTATTGCAAAGGACATAGTTATGGGAGCTGTGATTTATCTTCCCATTAATGCCGAAGGACTCAGTTTTCATCCTGCATGTGGAATGGATCTGTAACTGAGGAGCATTTTTGGTAGATATGATTCTGTGCTTTCATTAAGTGGTGAGAATGCTTTTAATCCCATTTTCACCGTTTGTATCAATCTTTCCGCAATGCCATTAGATTGTGGATAATATGGTGGTGTCTTGTATGGTATGCATCCAATCTGTTTTAACCCTGCACATAAGGTTCTCATCGCAAAATTTGAGTGCATTGTCAGTGGATATTGTCTGGAGTACTCCATTCCATGAGAATATAGTTCTTAGTACTTGCTTTATTGTGGTGTCTTTTCTGTCTTTTACTCCTACAACCCCTGGCTATTCTGAATACGAGTCCACTAATACTAAGAACAATCCCCTATCATTGATGTGTGTGTGATCCATGTGGACCCTGACCCATGACTCTGCTTCCTTGGGCCATGAGTGAATTTTTGCATGCTTGAAGTTTTTTATTTCCGCACATTTTTGGCATCTCTTAATGTATTCCTTTATATCTTTTGAATATTTTGGCCACCAGGCTTGTAACTTTAGTCTTTTTTGTGTTGCTGTTATGCCACAATGCATGTCATCATGCACTCCTTTTAATATGTCCCTTCTCAGTATTTGTCAAGCTACTATTATATCCCCATTGCATATTATCACATTTTCTATGGTTAGTTTGTGCTTCATTTCTTTAAATGGTTACTCTGCCATTGAACAATTGCTCCATATATTATTTTTTTATTCTCTCTACTATTCTGCTTAATATTTGGTCTTCCTTGGTTTCTATTTTGAGTCTATTTATAGGAAGAACGTTCCTTTCAACCCAGTGTATTATTTTATCTTCAGCATTTTACTGTTTTTCTGTTTCATTCTTGAACTGTAATCTTTATAAAGCGTCTACATGAGGAATAGTGTTTCTTTTTATGTATACTATGTCAAAATCGAATGCCATGACTTTTATCACACATTTTAAAATCCTTGACAATGTGACTTTTGGCAATTACTTTCTCAGGTTAAATATGAATTCTAGTGGTTTGTGGTCCGATTTTAATAATTTTTTTCCTATCCAAAAGTTTTTTTGCCTTTTCCATGCTCCATACAATCATTAGTGTTTCTTTTTCAATATTCGAGTAGTTAGTTTCTGCTGACGTTAACGTTGTTGATATGTACATGATTGGGTGTTCTTCTTGTGATAGAATAGCTGCAATCACCCTTTCACTCAAGTCTGTGTTTAACGTTACTTCTTTTTGTGAATCAAAAACTTTTATTATTGGTTTGTTCCTCAGTATTTTCTTTAATGTTTCAAAAGTGATAGTTTGCTTTTGTGTCCAGTTAAATTCATTATTTTTTTTGTGTAATTTTGCAAATGGCTCTATTATGTTGCTGTATCTTGGTATGTATTTACTATAAAAATTTATTAGCTCCAAAAAGGATTATAATTCTTTTTTATTTGTTTGAGCAGCTATTTCTGTTATTTTCTTTGTTATTCTATTGTCAGGTGATATGCCTTCTTTTGATATTTGATATCCTAATTATATATTCTTACAGTCAAAATTACACTTGTCTTTCTTTGCAGACATGCCTGCCTTTTTTAAACTCACTAAAATTTGTTCTGTTTTATATTTTAATTTAGTTCTTGCTCCTACACATATATCATCCTGGTATATTATATTTTTTATTTTTCCTAATAAGACTCTTTCAATTGTTTTTTGAAAAATTTGGCTCAGTCTTCACCCCAAACAGTAGACAAGTCCATCTTAGTAAGCCTATAGGAGTGTTTGTGGTGATTTCCTTGAATTTCTTGTCAATTTTTATTTGGTTGTATGCTGCCTTGAGATCAATTTTTGTAAAGTGTCCCATTTTTGCTAACTAGTGGCTAGCATTTTTGATATTTGGCAAAGGAAAAAAGTCTGAACATATCTGGTGATTTACCCCAATCTTGTAATCACCACATATCCTTAAATCTCCCTCAGGTTTCTTTATCGCTACTATCGGTGACACTCAATTACTACCACCTTCAGTTACTCTTTCTATTATGCAGTGTTATATCATTTTGTTTAATTTGGCTACTACCAAAAGTAGGATGTAAATTGGAACTTTTCTTGACTATATATTTTGGGTGATAATTTTCTTTTAGTTGAATGCTTTCAATACTCCTATTTCATTTTCTTCTGCTTCCATGGAATTGATTAGTCTCGCTGTATCTACTTTTAATACATCAATTCCTAGTAATCTGTGATCTTTTTCTACAACTGTAATAGGAATTATTTTGTAATGCATGTGTTTCAAAATTGCCTTGAAATGTACCCATTATTTTTATAGCCATTTCATCAAGTTGCTTTAATTGGATGCTGCTTTTTTTTTTTTTTTTTAGTTTAGGTCGTCCTAATTTTATCCAGAAATTTCTTGGTATCAATGTGACTTCCTTGCCAGTATCAACTTGCATATTAAATATTTGTCCATTTATCCTTATTTTTTCTCTACTTCTTGTTTATTCATTGTAAATATTTCAGATTCTTCTTTGGAGGGGGTTTGTACTCTTTCAATTTTCCTTTTCTATTTGCATACATTCTGAAAATGATCTTCTTTTTTTTTTTTTTTTTTTTTTTTTTTGCAATTTGAGCATATTATTCCTTGAGCTGGACATTTGTACTTGTCTCTCTTGTGTTTTTTCCACAATGTCTACATTTAATTATGGATTTGGTCATGCTCATCCTGTATGTCTCGAATTCTTTTGTTTGATTAAATTCTCTAATCAACTCTAATTATTGTAAAAATTCAACACTAGCTTCCAAACTGCTGCTATTACTCTGTAGACATTCTAGTATTTTTCATTTGTGGTTTTAGTCTTGCAAGCCTTCAATTATTCTGAGAAGGATTAATTCATCATTTCCCCAGCTCCTAATTTTTCAAATTCACAATACTTGGCTTGTTCTTTCAATCTATCTAAGTATTGTATAATGGACTCATTGGGTGCTTGTTTTGTTTCTAAAGACTTGGTTCTTTCAGCAATAACCAATCTTTTCTTTGGTCTTATGTTCTTTTTTATAATTTTAATAATTTCTTCAAATGTCATTTCTTTTAATTCAGTAACACATTGTCAAAATTTTCTTCACAACCAAGGGTAGCAAGAAATAAATCTGTTACCTCGTTCTCTCCTCTGCCAGTCTTTGTGTCTCTTAATTTTTTCACTCTTGCAAATACAGCAAAAGTTCTTATCCATGTTTCTATGTGTTCTGGGTTGTCCAGTGAATTTAACGATACTATCACAATGCCATTGTTATGTTTTGGATATCTCTCCGTGTAGTAGCAGTTGTAGTATAGTTTTCCTCATCCTGAATAGCAAACGGGTTTGCTAGGCATTCCCTATGTTTGTCAGTTCTTCTCTATTTATACTTGTCTATCTAATTTGCATTCAATACTGTAAAAGCAGATGTAGCAATTAAAGTGATTAGCTTTTATTGTTGGGATTAGATTATGATTATTTTCTCTGTCCATTATTCTAACTTGAAAGTTTTATTAATCAGAAAGGCAGGTTATAAAGTTTACATTATCATCATCAGACTTTTCTTCACTTCTGAAGGAAGCTCTCTCTCTCTCTCTCTCTGTCCTATCCTACAGTTGTCTATTCGTGACATTTGTCAACCATATTAGGTCCTGTGTGGTGCATTCACTCCTTGTTCTCAGTCATGCTGTGTTCTGGCCTTGTCTTTTGGTGTTCATTAAATGACTGATTGTTCACCTGTTATCTCAATGACTGGTTAGATGTCCTGACCATCTGCTTTTGGTGTGTCTGATGGATTGAATTATGGTGGAGTCTCTTATTTCATGTCTTATCCAGCTGTTTACATAATAGGTGATAAATTTCTTACTCAGCAGACTTTTCTCCAAGAGAGAATTAGTAGAGTTCTTTGAGAATCCTCTGGGTTGAAACTGTTAACCTATTGTACCATATCAATATGATTACACTTGAATTTAGAATAAGGCTCAAGAGGTTTAAGCTGAATGTACTTATAATGCTCTTTCAGTGATGTGTTGGTCACTTCATTTTTTTTTTTTTTTTTTCAAAATTAACAAAGTACTCGAGATGAATTTTTATAATTTTTCTTTTTTTCTTTTTGTTCATTGGTTAATTACTCTTCTGACTCATATCTTTTTCAATTCATTCTTCTACACTGTAGGATCTTATTATCCAAGTCAATATTTGCATAATAAAATTGTTACTAACCAACCTATGTTGTTAAAATTGTCTTATACAAGGTGATGCTGAAATTTCTCATTCCACCCAAGAAGCCCTTAAAAAATAATCTGTTTATTTGGTCAGATTTTATGAAGTAGTTTGAACCAAGAACTTTTAAGCATCCCTATATATTTATATTAGTAATATATTTTGGTTTTTCAACTTGTAATAGCTATCCTTCTTAGAAATATTGATAACTTGTTGAGTGTGGCAGATTTTATTATACAAAGTGAAATGTACATTTTTATTTATTAATTAAAAAAAATCTTGGTCAAATATATTTGATTAATGCAATCTCTCATTTACCTAAATTAATTATTTTACTTGATGTGTTAATATTAGCTCCTTCATATTTTGAGTTTCATCCATGTTTCATTTGTTGAATTTTTTCCCCCTATGGTTTTAATATTACTTGTAGCAGTTTTTATTCCTTCCCAGAGGTCTTGTAAAAATTCAACACTAGCAATTTTTTACATACCTTTTAATGATGGACCATAAGTTTTCTGTTTGATTAATATCTGAAAAGACTGGCAACTCTCTGAATTTGGTTTTTGAAACTTTGTTTTGTTTGCAGTTATATTGAAAACTAGTTGCAGTGTCATTTTACTTTTATTTTTCCTTAGAAAAATGTCTTAACATTAAAATGAAATATCTCTTGATCACAAAAGCCTCCTGCTTAGGTCTGGACTAATTGTGGCTGATAACTAACAACTTGTATATTCTTGATAAGATTTGGGCTTTTGCTTTAGTGTTTTTCTTCTCCCTACCAATTATGCTATGCTGTTTTTTCCCTATTAAGCAATGTATTATTGGATTTCTTATGCAGAACTCTTGGCCATTTTTATCAGAATAACCTTATGACATTTCTCATGTTCTGTAGTCAGGCACCACTTCTTAAGAAATATTTCGAAGTTGTTGTAATTAATCTGCTATCACTTACATAATTGAATTTTGGAGGGTGTGGATTCTTTTCTGTTTTAAGAGATCTATTTGGTTTAATTGTTCTCTCCCTGTCCCCTTAATAGTCTGCTGATTATTTTTATCAAATTTGAAATTTGGAACAACTGATTTTATAACAAATGGTAGAATGTTTGTAGTTAAAAGCAGAGTTGTTTAAAATGCTGTACAGGAAAGGTTATTTCCAAGTTGGTTTCATACTTTGTTGGTCAACTTTTTTTTTTTTTTTTTTTTTTTGTTGATTGCAGTAATCTAGGTACCACCATGGACTTCAAAAAAAAAAAGACCTGGAAAACATTTTGCATTTTGTCTTTTGATGTTAAATTTTGGTTTTATTTAAAAGATAACCTAAAGCTAAATTTAGGTAAATAAAGGTTTAAGGCCTTTTTTAAACATTAGCATGTTCACTTGTAACTAATTGACCAGCTATTATAGACAAAAATAGTAAACATTTAAAATTCTCTTGAAAGTAAAATATTTATTCTAGAGATGTGTTTCAAAGTAAATTAATAAATTTAAGGAATAATTAATTGGATTTTGTAAAAGAATTATTTACTTATTGCTTAAAACATAATGAAAATACTGTTTATTTACACACAGTAGCCTAGTTAAATAACAGTAGTTTTCTCTGACTTAAAAAAAAAAAAAAGGAAAAATTAAAGAAGTACAGAACATGAGCAGTGTAATAATAAAGAATTTGGTATCTATGTTTAAAAATAAATTATTTTAACCTCATATAACCAATAGTTTAAGAATATATTTTTTATTCTGTTGACTTTTATGAAACTTTGGAGAATGTATAACTTTATTTTTTATACATTAGAAGTATTAAAAAAAATGATACTTTTTGAGTTTCATTGCTTTTATTTTTTTTATTTTCTTTCCTGTTTGATGTCATAAAATATTTGTTTTCACCCAATGAGTTTTTTAATTATTCTGAATTTAAAAAGATATTGAATTATCATATATCCTATTACTTTTCTGATAGGGAAGTATCGTCACTCAAAGGGGGTGATTCAGAATTTTCCTTTTTGAACTTGTGTATATATATATATATATATATATATATATAACAGTTGCAAAAATGAAAAAATTAGAATTCTTTTAAAAAAATGGCATTAAATCTTACATTTTTCAAATGGGTCTTTTTTTTTTTAATTTTAGATAAAAAAAAAGACACCTGTTTTGATGTGCCTACTGTAATCACAGAATTTAACTTCACTTTTTCCTTGTAAATCTGCTACAAATTCTATGCTTACTTTTACATAATGAATTTCTTTAAACTTTTTGGTCATCAGTCTTCATTCATTTTCCAGTAATTTTTAATACCACTTTCTTCTCGTATTTTTTTCTTTCCTCTTTTTGTGAATATTCAAACTAGGGAATTTGTTAAAACAAAACCTTTTCCCCGAGGAGTTTAAAAATAAAGTTAGACTAAAAGGTAAATAATAAAAATACCTAATGAATTACTCTGTGTTTTTGTTGAAACCTGATTTCATGCAAGATTTTGAAATTTGTGTGCTTCTGCTTTAGTTAATGTACATTAATGAAATTTGCATAATTTGTTGGGACCAATTCCTGTTGAATTCATCATATTCACTTTTGCACAACTAGGTTTGAATCCACTTCTCCCCCCCCCCCCGTTATGGATTAATTAGTAGGATTTGTACCAATAAATTATCATTTCTCAAAAATTCTTACAATGTAAAAATATTTTCTGGCTTTAAATAAAGTTAAGCCATAAAAAACCTAAATCAATCAATGTTTAGTTATTTTCACCTTTCTTTATCAAATGTCTGCAAATAGCCCACTTAGGGAATTGACTAAGAATTGTGATATATATCCACTTCTCTAAACTGGAAAAAAATAAAATAAATGGATATATTTTTATTTCCCTTTTTTCTCATTTTAATTAAATATACAAAATAAATCTGCAGATAAATGACTTCATAAGAAATACTCATCTATTCCTCATTTTGCCAATCACTTTTTCTCTTTTACTCTTTGGTTTATTGAGTTTGAAACATGGATACCATATCTTTTCACTTGGTAAGGTCTATGCCAAATTAGATCAAGTGATTGGATAAGAGGAAAGAAACACATTTTCAGTTCCTGTGTTTAACTCTTAAAACAATTGGCAATTGTGAGAAAATTAAAGTAATTTAAAATGACCAATTTTTCTTTGAACTTTGTCTGAAATAAATCAATTAGCTAGCAAACATTGTAATTTTGTCTTTATAACCCGCCCATAAAGCTTAAGGGATTATCCACAAGATTAGCAATAAGAAAATATTTTCATATCTATGTTGTGCTAAGTCCATGGTGGACATCTATTCATTATTCAGTCACTTTTACAGTTTATCTAATCCTCTCTTATGCTTTGTTGAGCTTATAATTACAAATAAGAATTTCTGGTGCCGCTTTAGCGTGAATCCTACTGATCAGTTTCTGCTTTAGCTTTTTAGAGTGTGTATCCTACCACCACATTTGTAAGGAACTGTCCCGACTTTTTTTTCTCGATATGTTTGACATTCACAATGTTTTTTTTTTTTATTTAAAGGATTCAAATATCTTGTTTTCTGATTTTTGAGTCAAATTACTTATTTTATAATTTTTTTAAAATTTTATAATACAACAATAAATGGTATCCCTGCTTCCGTTTTTGCTTTTCCCCTTTTACGTTGTTTGTAGGATACACATATGGTGGTAGTAGGTAGGATAACACGCTAAGTGGCACAGATTTCTTTTTTTTTTTTTTCTTCTTCTTCTTCTTTATAAATTGATGATTGGTAAGCTTCTTTGGATATGACACAGCTGAGATAATGATTATAATTTTTTTTTTTAAAGTGCTGAAAATAAACATAGTTCTAAACGCACCAACACAATGATTCTTTAAAAAATTAAATGTGTACCATTCGAAATAATGTATTGTAACAGAACTTAATATTGTACTACAGGATATTTTACGGGTGTATTTTTAGCAGATTTCTTTGAGGCATCCGGGTCTTGGTCATATGTAAATTTGAAACAAATTTCTATGCGCTCAGTTTGTAAACCATTTTTGCTTATTTAAAATCTACATGGCAAGGATTGAAGAATTTGAAAACTTTAATTTTGTAGGAAATTGCTTTGATTCATTTTCAAAAATGAAAATGAAGTTGGCAGTGATCGATGAGAAGACTGAATTTTTAACAGCTGAGGACGTGGAGCCCAAACTCTTAAAACTCTCTCCATTATTAAGTTCATCATATGTTTTTCTGTTTCTACCTCAAGTTTCAAATTATAAAGTGCATAATTCATCCGTAATTATTTGTCGGTAATTTGGTTGTCTCTGTTTTCAAGTTCAGTACTAATAGGAAATGACAATAAAAGTAAAACTAAAAGAAAAAACCTTATTAAACAGTAAACACTAAAGTAAACTGATTGACAAACTGCTCGAGAGAGAGAGAGAGAGAAAAAAAACTTGTTTTTTTTTTTTTTTTTTTATACTTATTTTCCAAATGAGGCATAGATTCATCTGGAAACTGTATAAAACTATCTATTTAGTGTGCTTTTTTTTTTTTTTTTTTTTTGCGCAACACTGGATATGGCTATCAATGAAGAAGCGTTTCATCCGAAATCTTCAAAAAGTTTACCGAGTAAGAATCTAGGCACGTAAAGGCCGGATAAAAAAAAAACTGTTGAAACAACGATAACAACTCAGATGAGTATATGCTGGTCTGAATAGCAAACTATGATTCCTCACTACTTTAAATTCCGACAAAATGATTTGTCTAAAATGTGAAGATTTATATTTGTATTTATTTGGTGGGTGGGGGTGGCGTTGGGAGCAAAGTTGTATAATTTACTTTTTTTTTTTATTACTTTTAGTTTTAGTTTTAAGTAGCTTCATAATTTTTTTTTTTTTTTTAAATAGAAGACAATTTTGTGTTTGAGCTTGGCGGTTAGTTAGGATAATTCTTTGTCTAGCATTATTTATTGTTAATTTCATCATGTGATCTCTAAAATTTGACTGGTTTTTAATTTTAAATTACTTTTTATTCACTGTAAGACAGACTTTCTCAGATCTAAGCTCTTCTTAGAGTAGTTGTTTTTGATAGTAAGTACATCATAAATAAATTAAATATTTAAAAATTATCTTCAAATCAGCGGTGTAAGTGGGGCTGCAAAGTTTCCGTTGTGATCAGTTAATTTATTTGGGGACCTTTTTTCTCCAGGGTATACCACTTTTTTAGCGTTACCTGGGACAAGCCTAGTTAATTAGAACGAGAAGAATGTGATACGTTTTACTTTTAAGAACACTCTTATTCACTGAATGTATTTCCCTCTTATGAATATTATTTTTGGATCATTGAAAGTAGTTTTTTGTCCAAAGAATTTTTGGTGTTGCGTAATCATTTTATTTTTAAGTTTTGTAATTTAGATTCATCTTTTAAAAAAAAAAAAAAAAAAGGAAGTCTTAAGGTTTTTAACTTTAACTGACATCGAAAATCGATGTGTTGAAATAGATAAAAACAAAATTCTTTACGTAAGGTTGCAGTTTTGTGCTTTCTTAAACTGTGTCCACTCCGGCAATCTCGCCTGCCGTTCATAGGCAATTTTTTTTCTTTTATTGACAGGAATTATTTGCTTGGGCCATTATTCTGCCACTTTCATTCACAAAGAGATGGAAATGGGACGGTTTCCCAAGTTACGTCGAACTATTTATTACCGACATTAGTTATTCTCTAGTATTACGTACTCAAAAGGAACACGTGGTGTGCGTTCGCACATGTGCATGCATTAAGTAAAGTTGTTTGTGGTGGACGTAATTACAGAACAAAAAACAAAAAAACACACACACTCTCGTTGTTTACATGCAGAAATAACGCTGATGATGATAATAATACCGGGGGTGGCAGGGTATTCATCCACAACTCATTATATTGCTACGAGCTATCGTTTGTGGCTCTAGCTTGTTCGTATCTGCCGTGCCTAAATACTGATTTGGCTTGGCTACTATTCACAAATATGATTTTTGGCTGGCTGTGAAGGCAAATGGAGAAGAATTATACGGTGCCCTTACCTTCTCCCCATTCGTCACGTTCAGTGGCAACAAATCGGTCTCTACTGCTGGGGGCATCACCCACAGCTCGACGCCAACAGTTGTGGTAAAGACAGTTGCTTTATTCTCTGCTTCACCTTAAATTGTGACAAGCAATGATTGACATAGACACAAGTACCTCCTAACTGTGTTTTAAACATTTTTTTAATGTACATTGGTTGGTATGTGAGTATGTCATAAGGATTTTTATTTGAGTTGAGTGACCGCTTTATGAAATCTTAGTGCGTGTGTCTCTTTAACCCACATCAACTTTTTTCTGGTTTGTTTATTTATTTTTAAAACCTTTACAGAGGCTTGTTTGGACCGCCTGTCGTCTGATAATCTTTACAGAATCACTCACTCGTTTTTCCTTAAAACAAGTGGATTGTTAAAAAAGAAAGTGACTGGCTACTAACGTGGAAGAACATTTAATTCGTGTCATTGGATAAAGAAAATTTACGTTCATAATCTACACTGCTCGACTCTTCTCTCGAGCACGCAGATTGATTTACACTAGAGAGAGAGAGAGAAGCAGCCGCAGAAGAAACAATAATAATATCAGTTACGTCGTCCGAGACATAATCTCACTCATGAATGGCATCTAAGAAGCTACTTTGTTTTGTTCTAACTTATCTTTACTTTACAACAATTATCTGTAAAGCAACATTACAAGAGCCGTTGTGTAGATCCTGGGCAACTTTCTTTCCACATCTCCACGCTGTTTCCTAGTTCTCTCACGTGTGTGTAAATTCTGAGGTACACATTTATCAACAGGTTAAAACATCGATTTTTACCAGACTCGGCCGCTATGATCGTTTCTCTGTAAAGTTCCCTCCGAGGATTTTTACCGCATTTTCGGGGGCGTCGAGTTGGAAGTTCTTATTGTTTTTCTTTCTCATCGTTTGTTACTCGCTGTTGGATTACTTGTTCGTTGTCATTAATACTTGATGTCGTTACGGTTTATCCCCAAAGTGACTACCATCTGTTTTCCTTCGGATACCCCTCTTCACTAATGTATCCCAGTCTGACCGTTCAGACTGTCCAGACGTGTTACTCTTATCCGAACATCCCGGCTGCCATAGGCTTCCAACTCTCCCCACAGCCGCTGTCCCCTACTCTCATTCCAGGGAGTCTCTCTCCGCCAATTCAGCGGAGAGCCATGTCCCCCGGACCTCAATGTGAAACTTCTCTTGTCAGGAGATCCATGTCTCCTCTTCCTCATTACGAAAGAATTACCTCCATCAAATCACCCCCTTATTTGTACAGACAGGATAGTCACTTCAGAAGAAAGATTCAGGAAAGGTAACAGAAAACACTTGCTTTCTTTATTCATTTATTTTATTTTACAGTTTATATAGAAAAAACGGATTCTACCAGCAATAAGTTGTTGGTAAACACTCAAGACTCCCTCCCAAAAAGGTATCCATCTCTTGAATTTGTTCAAACAATTGGTTAATATTTTTCTAAATCTAAAAACATTTTTTTTCATTGTTCTCTCATTTTGAAATATAATGGTAATTGCAAATCTAGGTATTCTTCATTTTTCAATATCAGATTATTCTCCTACTCCCTTTCAAAGGAGAAATTTACTCATAGCATTGTTGTGTTTTTACTCCTTTTTAATCATAACATGTTGATTTATCAGTATACAATGTGGATTACTTATTCTGAATAATCCAAAATAATCAAAAGCATTAGAACTCCAAATGTAATAACCGTATAACTGTTGAAAAGATAGAAAAGAAAAAAAATCCCTCTGTTACTTTAAATTATATTTACTTTGTGTGTGTGATGTCACATTCTCAAGTTGTTTCATGTTGCTATTTTATGCAAACAAAATAGCAAAACTTAAATGTTGGCCCTTATTTTATTGATTTATCTTGCCAATATCACCATCTATTATCCTACATGCACTTGTTCAACAGGTCAGCTGTGTAAATGTCTCTTCATAACATTTTAAACTTCTTGAAAAATAAGGTCTTGGTTTGCACAATGTTTTCTTTCCTTTTATATTTTGTTATGTATGATTTAGTTTGATAAATCAACTATGATTGTAGCAAAATGGAATTGAGGATTATATTCAGTAGCTGAATGAATTCTGTTCTATTGATCTTATTCTTTTGTTATCACCAAGGATGTATCCTATTGGTTTCTTTTCAATTAAACTGTACACTCATTCCCATTCTTTTGTATGTTGTGTAATAATGATTCATAAGCAAGCTCCTTCTAGCATATCACTACTCCTGGATTTGATTTGTGGCCTTGTGCCAGATTTAAGCTTAATAGATGTTTCTATTTCTTTGAATAATGGTGAAGGAATGAAGCTAATTCTTAGCTGATTGGGTGAAGTAGTGAAGGAACAAGCATGATTGGTTAAGTGCAGAAAAATAAAAATATTAAAAATTTAAGCATCTGTCTTATTTTCATATGTGTGTGTGTGGCATATTTTGGGCAATTTTTTTTTTTGTCATATTTACACTTCCTCTCCTTGAATTAAAAAAAGAAAAAGCTATTTCTTTCAACTTTGCGTGTACTGTAAACACTTCAGCATAACACTTGGTCCTGTTGATATTTGCATTTTACTATCTTGTTTGTTAGTTACTTTTTCTTGTATGCAGTAGGAAACACCAAACCTGATTTTGTCTGGTTCTTTTCACCTATTTTCTCTCTTTTTTTTTATGCTTTTTTTTTTCTTTTTTTCTGACATTTCTTTACTCTGCTTTTTGGTTTGTGTGAAAGAGGACTGGTTTCAAATATCATTCATTTTTTTTTTGTGTGTACAAAACCCCTTCCTCTATATTCTACCTCTTCTCTCTTGAAGCTGGAATAATAAGAGAATGCACAATAAACGCATTTTTGTATTGAACATTCTATTTTCTAATTCAAGCTCATACTTATTATTTCTGTCACGTCTGAACCTTTGTTTCCCTCTTATCTTTTTGAAGTAATGTCGGCAAGATAGACATTACTAGAATTAATCTTAAATCTAGAACAACCTGCTTCATTTTGATTATATATCTAACCACTATGTCATTGCTATCATCTGTTTTTTTTTTCTTACCTGATAAATGTTAATTCAGTAAATACTTGGCTTATGTTCAAGTCTGTAGATTATACATACTAAAATTACTTTTCACTATTAAGAAACAAGGAAATGGTACATTATTTTTAATTGTGTAATAAAGGAAAAAATTCTTATTCCTTGTTTTTGTATTAAGTGAAGGTGGCAGTAGTGTTTTAAATACTATTGTATACCTCTGTCTGTTACATTAGAAATGTATCCAATAAAATCAGTATCTTTATATAATTATTGAATATTAGGCTAACTATGAGCAAATCCTATACAAATCAATTTTTGCTAAAAGGTCTCTCAGTCTACTGGAATTACAGCCAGATTATGTATAGCAAATCAGTTTTACTGCAGTTTTTGATTGGTTTCTCTTAGTTCCAAAAGTTTAATAGAAAAATGTTTTTTCAAGAGTTAATAATGAAAAGGAACAGAAACACGTTATCCATAGAATGGTTTATGATATTAACTGATTAAGGACAATTTTGGGGGCAATGTCAAGATAATTGAATTTGAATAACTAGCTTATCAAAATTTAAAATGATTGACATTTCATTCTGATCTTCTAAAAGTATTGTTTGTTTTTTTGTTTTTTTTTGTTTTCATTTAATCAACTTGGCATTCTTTTAGCTTTTTCTGCTACTTTTCCTCATAGCTATTAGCTTTTTGTTTGTTTTTTTACTCTAAAATATCATCTCAATCAGCTTTTTCCCATTTATTGCAGAAATATTGAAGTAAAAATAAAATTTGTAATTCCTTTTTTCTTTGTTCTTTAAATGTGATCTTTTTAGTTGTTTCATCTGCTTATACTGACCTTTTTGCAATAATTGGCTAAATATGCTTTTTTTTTTTTTTTTTAAAAGCTTATCCTGCTTTCTTTTCTCATGTAGTCTTGGTTCCATATTTTGTGACTGAATATATTTGATCTGTTGCTGTTTCATTTGTAACAAAAATTAATGTTGGATTTCAAATTATTAATTGAAAATTGAATTTGGCAGAACAACTGGTTTCAGGTTGACATAATGAAGTCAAAATTTTGTCACCAATCTAATTATCATTAATGGTTTTTATTTTCTGATATTCCTTGTTTAATTTGGTTTTGAAATTAGTTTTAATTTCAGAGTTAGTTGAGAGATTAATCAATGTCAAGGTTTTAAAAAATCCTGCAAATTGATGTTCTGAAACAGCAGTATTTTCATTTTTACCTGAATGCTCTTAGTGATTATCTATCAGATATTTGTTTCTAACTTTTTCTAAACTTTGATTTTGATCAAAATCACCGGTGAGATTGATAAAATGTACAAAATATGAATTAAGATAATTTTACAAAATTTACATAAAAGCTGAATAATACCAGAGAAATATTGAGACTTTGAAAATATTCAAAAGGTTTGATTATTTATTGTCAAGAAATGGTCCACTTGTTTGAAATTTTCATCTTTAAAATGTAAATTGAACTTTCATGTTTCTGTTGATTTTTCTTAAGTTTGCATCACTGGAGAAATAAGTGTTTGAAAATCTTATTTTTAATATTAAACAAATTGAATGCCTGATCTAATATGACTACTTAGCATTATAAATCTTTTTAAGTTTCCACTTATTTGTCTACTTTATAAAACACTTTCTAATTTCCCTGAAGTTCATTTCCAAATAAGTGATAAAATAATGACATTGATTTTTATGGAAACATTTTAAAACTGTCAAATTAAGATTCAATATTTAAAGAAGCTTTTCAATTTTTCATTCACTGCTATTTTCTGTTATTTACAGTTGAGAATTTATGGGATCTTTGAAACAGATTGACATCAATTATTTTGTGAACAAGCAGGATTTTATGCTATAACTGCTAATTGGAAATGCTGGCTGGCATTTTATTAATGTGTTTTGTATTGAAGATTAATTCTTCTTTTCTATATTGTTAGTAAATTTCACCTGGTTTTCCTCTTATCAATAAAAGGTTAAAATATTTTAATTAAGTTCACAATGTTAAATAAAAGCAAACAGAAACATTAAAAAAATAATAATAATTTCTTGAAATAACTTTTATAAATATTTTCATTCTTTATCAATGTTAAGTTTTTCTTTTTCTAGTTTTGACATTTTGATATGTTCCAATAAAAAAGCATTCACTGCAAAAATGTTTTCAGATTTCTTTGAACTCCTTTTAAATGGGCACCTCCATTGAATTTTCCATACCTAAAGTTTAAAATTAAATTTTAAAAATGAAAAAACATTCCTGAAGATTTCATTTTAGTTTTAATTGAAAGCTAAATGATTAAATTTATTATTTCCAGTAAGTAAAATATTCTGGTGATTTACTTTCTCCAAAGAGTCTTGTTTTTAACTATTTAAAAAAAAAAATCAAAAAGTTTAATTTCTCAAAATTTTGTGAAATTAAGTGGGTGGTAACATATGTAAAAAAAAAATTCAAAAGTAATTTCATTTACTATTTACATTATTTGGACTATTGTCCTCATCTTTGTTGCCATATTTATCACAATGTTTAGGCCGTTGTATGCTCTGGCCTTCTTCAGGTGGCTGGAATGTTGAACTGAATCCTTTATTTCGCTCACTGGGGTAAACTGTTCTAGTTCCACGTGCCATGTCTAATGGATGTCAGTTATCAGTTATCTCCTTTTAATTCCCCTCTCCAAGTTCTCCACCGCCTTAACCAGGTATTGAACACTCTTCATGTCCTATCACTGGATCTAACTAACGCCTTTATCCACTGTGCCATGTGTGACCAAGTTGTGCGACCAAATGGCGGTACCTACTTTTAAATGTGTACTATAATTTGAGAGCACTATGGGTTTTTTTTTTATTTATGACCAAATTTACAGTTTTGTTGCTATTTATATATGGGTTGTTAAGTAAAAACAGGACACACATCTAGTTTTTCTGGGTTTTTTTTTTTTTTAAATGTGAACACTTTATTAAAAGTTTATTTATACTTTATTACTATTTTTTATACTAAAAGTTTATTTATACTTTATTTTTTTAATGTTAACACTTTATTAAAAAACAAAAACAATGATTTCCACCTATTCACCATCCCTGTCAACACAAGCTTACAATCTTCTACAGGTGATTTAAATAAAATGGGAGTATCTTTTTCTTTTTTTTTTTTTTTTTTGCTCTTTAAAACAATGAAATCCTTGGCTGTATAAGTCTAAATGAGCTGGGAAGAACATTTTTAATAAAAGAAAATGGCTGTGTATCTTGTATGGCTTTCTTTTTAGATTCTTTTTCTGCTAATTAATTTAAGGCTTTGTTTCAAAATCACTTTAAACTTATTCTTACCATAGCTGCTTGCTTGCATTCCTCTTGGAATATTTTAATCTGATTTTTTGTTTGGTCTATGAAGTTGCAAAATCTGATTTTGCTTGTATTAACCAGGCTTGTTAACCATATCCATAAGTCGCAAGACCAAAAAGAATTGGTTAATAAGCTATTACTGCAGTTCTATCAAAATTTTATTGGCAATGAAGAAAAACAAAAAAACTATGGCTAAAATATATTGTCATTGTAGCTGTCCTAGTGACATTTGTTGTGACACATTGGTATAGAATTCCTCAGGCAATTCCCATAATTGAAAAGTTATGAAATTAAATAAAAATGTATCTATGAACTGATTAATTAATTCCATGTTGCATGTTTTTGAATTTTAAAAAATTTTTTTTTATAAGGACAATCTTGGTCTAAAGTAAATAAACTTTACTTTGGATAATGCAAGGTCATATTTTACATTCTGTTCAACATTTAGTACATCATAATGAGATTATTTTAAAAAGTATAATTGCTAAAGAATGTGTTAGACTGAATGAATTTGTTTTTTAAACAAGTAGTATCAATCAGGCACAGTGGTGGAGTAATGGATAGCGGCATGGATTGAGGAATCGGAGAGCTGAGTTTGAATTCCAGTCAAATACATTATATTCACTTATATGTTAATACCTTTGGGAAATGTATGAATCTACTCCCCCCCCCCAGCTAAGGGTAAATAGCAGGACAGATTGGGTTCTATAACCTTGGATGGCAATTGGTCTACTGCAGAAAAAAATGGCAAACTACCGTGGAAAAGAATCTGCCTCGTTAGTCATGTATCGAAAGATACATGATCGCCTAAGCGTGTATCATGCATGGCACATAACTGACTATCAGAATTTACTAATAAAAATAGGCTTCTAGATTTGTAATATGTTTAAAACAGCATATTTATAAAATTACAAAGGTACCCTTTTTTTCTTCACTCTGCTATAAGTACACTTAATACTGTTTTGTGATATGGAATCATGTTTGAAGATTTGAAAGTTGCACAAAATGAAATCTTTGACTAATATGGGCTTTGATTTCTATATAGCTTCAGTTTCATATTTTAAACATTAGAATGGTTATTGAAAACAAATATTAACAAAACACTTTTTTCCTATCTTTGTAGAATCTAAAGCATTTTTGGCATTTAAGATCTTTTCAAAATTTTTTTTTTTTCTACTGTTTTTAGGATTACCAAAAATTATTGATATTGAAAGAGTTAAACACTTGCCAGAGGAATATTGACTAATATCAACTTGAAATAACTCTGATTCATTATCAATTTTCTATGCATTTACTGGTCAAGATCAACATAATCTACCTTTTTTAATGTTGTCAACTTTTTTTCTAACATGCTATATATTGACAAGTCTTGTTTGAATAGCTGCTGTGATTGTTGGTAACATTTAAAATCAATATTTGTTAGTAGTATTTTTTCATCTGTAAAAATACTTTTGCAAAGACGGTTTATAATGAGTTTGATAGAAAATTAATTAAAAAAATTTTTTCACTGCTTATTTTTCAACCCCCCCATTTTTTTCTTTCTCTTGAATTATATCTAATGAATGGTTTTCTAGAATCCATCCCGAAAAATCTATACATACTACATGCCTATATCTTAAAATTTGTATGTGATAATTTATTTGCCTATACTTTCCCCACATCCCTTTTTAGTCTAAGGGACATAACTGACTCGGATTAAACTACAACCTAACATTAATTCATGGCTATGTTCAACAGTATTTCTTTGTATTAGATCCTTTTTTAAATCTTTTTTCTCTCTTTTCTTTTTTCTCTCTTTTCTTTTTTCTCTCTTTTCTTTTTTCTCTCTTTTCTTTTTTCTCTCTTTTCTCTCTTCTCTCTTCTCTCTTTTCTCTCTTTTCTCTTTTCTCTTTTCTCTCTTTCTCTTTTCTCTCTTTTCTCTCTTTTCTCTTTTCTCTCTTTTCTCTTTTCTCTCTTTTCTCTTTTCTCTCTTTTCTCTTTTCTCTCTTTTCTTTCTTTCTAAAACAAAATTTTGTTAACAGCAAGTGGGATTCCTTAGCATTTTTGTGTTTGCTAAATCTTTTGATATAAATTTGACTTTTTAAGTACAAAATGTTTTTCTGTTAATGGATTTTTAGTTCTTTACTTTTTAATAATTTTCTGAGAATATTTTTTTCAGTTAGAAAATATTTATTTTGGTTTTGATGAGAAGTAGACTTGTACCAAGACATGATACACATGACTGAGTGGTTAGAATGTTTCCTTTCTGTCAGGACAGATTGGAGCTAAAAAGGACCAAAGAAAACAGTGCATAAGCTACCTGACGAGCTTGTGTAAATGGATTGTGGAACAAGGTTTAGGAGAGATAACAAATAGACAAAATTTATTAAGAGCTACAAAGACAGGAAATTGTGTAGAGCCATGATTGCTTATGTACTGTAGGGATACAGCATATAGAAGTAGTAGTATTGCAGTTATGTGTTAGTTTGTGTAAAAGCCTTTTCTTTCTGATCTGTGTAAAATGCAAAAAATTCATTCAACTCTTGAGCCTCATGATATTTTCATATAAATATTGGTAGACTACATAAAACAAGTTTTTATGATCGATAGAAATAAATTCCAAAATATTCTTGTATATAACTAATTGATTATCAAAAAGGAAAGTGTTTTAATATTTCAGTGTTTATTTACAGCACTATCAGACCAGGGCCATTTTTGTGATAATGTGAATAAGTATTGAAATATTCAGATTAACCACACTTTTTTGTTAACAATTCATATTGATTATTTCTAGGTATTTTTATTTTAATTTTTTTTTCTTTCAGTGTTTTGCAATTGATGGTTTAATTTAAGATTTTTTTAAAAGGCATGTTTCTACTTGCTCAGTAACTTATAATCACCTTTTGACTTATTCAAACTTCATTGTGAACTAAAATTACTAATTGTTAAATGTTAAAAATTAGATTTGAGTAAATGTCATTGTGATATCAAGTTGACTTTTAAAGTGTTGCTAATGTTCATTTTGTACTTGGACACTCTCTGTCCATTTTGAAAGTCACAGTTTATGCTGTCTTGTAGATTTTTACTTAGAGAGCTTGTGGGTTAGACAAAAAGCATATTTTGTCCTTGAAAGATCTAACTCCTTCCAATCCTTATTTTATTTTTTATTATTTTTTTTTACCATTAGTGGTTAATAAATTTGTTTGATAAATAGTGGTAGTTTATTTAGCTGTCATTCATTTCATGACTTCACTTTTTTTGCCTTTTTATTTTTTTCCTTTGCTCTCTTCATAAATCTTTACATTTTCTTTTTCTTTCATTTAATCTCACATATATACTCACAATGCATCTTTATTTTATTACTCTGAACATTATTTAAGATGGTCCATGCAAAGAACTTTTTTGCCTACACTCATTTTTGAGTTGTGGGGACAAGCCTAAAAAAATATATATATATATATATATATATATATATATATATATATATATATATATATATATATATATATATATATATATATATATACACACACACAAAATAAATCATGCTTTAACAAGTCATTTGTGTTGGAGTTTTTTATTTATTTTTTATTTTTTATTTCTAAGAGTTAACCCAAAAATTGATAGAATCTTTTGAAATTTCTTTTTCTTCTGTGAGTGTGTGCACTGAATATACAGACATTGATCTTCTGTTCTGGATAAGTGGTTTTGTCAGTTAAAGAAATTAAATAAAAGGACTTGAAATCTTAGATTCTGCCAATTTCACATTATGCTCTCTGGATTTCAGATGTTACAGAAAAAAAAAAGATATTTATTTAAAGGAACACCTGAGCTTTAGTAGTTAGACTGTACTTAGTTTAGTAATAGCAAATTCATATAAGGTTTTGAGTTGCAAAGGGAACAATTGCTGGATATAAACATATTTTTGTTTTGAAATAGGCTTTTTCAGTGATAAAGATAACTTGGTTGTAATACCAAGATTGTTTATTTTCTAGTAATAGATGTGAGAGGAAATGGTTCAGAGGTGAAAAGATTATGCTTTCTGAATTTTTCAAAGGAAAATTTCAGAGGAAACCTTGATATAAGGAAATAGCTTTATATGATAGGAAACAAGTATTGCCACAAGTAATTCATCTAACATGTGTGTTTTGTTATTATTGCAAGTGACTTGTTAATTTGAATGCCTGTACAATGAAATTGATTTTTATTAATCATCATATAGTACCCTTTTTTTTTTTTTTTTTTTTTAACCTTCCAACTTGCTGTTCCTTGAGCTCATGTTGCTAGGGAAGTTGGTTCACTGTTGTGCTAAACAATTTTTCTTGTCATAATTTATTTTGCACATTTATAAGTCTACCATTCCTTTGTCCATCAAATATTGCTGTTGCATTTTGGCAACATTATTGGTCCTGACCTGGCATCTCAGCTACAGTCACTTTCTCACTGGCATAGTATAGGTTCCCTTTGCCTTTTTTATAAATATTTTCATTGTAATTGTTCTGATAAGCTTTCCTCATTGGTACTTCAGCATCATAAATGTAAGTTCAGTAGTAGATTGGCAGCTAGGTGTCATTTCACTGTTGAAAATTGCTAGTCGTAACATTAAGTTCTATGTTAATAGTTTCTTTTCCTGTACTTGTTGTTTGTGTAACTTCTTGGGCTTCCTGCTTTCTGGTCAACTAGTCTTCCGAAATTTAAATGCAATGTCAATCGTCATGTTCTGTCTCTTTGAATCCTGTTTTTTTTGTTCTCTCTGTTTCTTTCACTGTCAGTAACCCTCTTGCATCCTTGTAGCTTTTTATTGCTTTGCTTGGGTTAAAGGTGATGAGCTATGAAAATGCTTCATTTTTGTGTTTGAAATAAAACTTTGACTTTTTTCTTTTTTACTTGAAGCATTTATAATTTGCTCCTTTCTTTTATCTTCTCCTGCATGTGCAGGAACAATTAATCTTTACACTGCTGGAAGATTCATACTGTTTGTTATGATGATGTGAAACAATGAGAAATTAAGTAGTGCAAATTTATTGATCTTTAAAAATATAGGCTTTTCTTGATCTAAAAGTTAATTTTGTTTAAAATAATAGAAATTAATTCTGAATTCTATTCTAAAGGACAATATCATTAAAACTTATTGAAATTATAATGCTGTGAGTTAACCTGACTTTTGAAAATAGCCAAAGTTATTTTGATTAAAGTGGAACATGAAATAAATTTAGAACCTTTATTTTTTCTAAGTTTGTCTCAGTGTACACTCAAAAATTTGACTATATTCTATTAATAAAAACTAATGCAAGAAATCCAAATCCACTGTTACTCTTGTACTTTGAAAATCCTTGCTACAAGTTTTTTAGAAAATCCATGTAAAAATATAAAGGTTAATATTCCTGAATGCTTACTACACTTGTTCATTATAAAAGCACTTAAATTATGAAAAAAAAAAAAAAAATGATCTCATTCATTATAGCAATAATTATTTTTTAAAAACAAAAAAGGAATACAATACATAAAATGATCTTAAAATAATTCAGATTAGTAGTACTTAAAACCTAACTAATGTATTGAAAATAATTTGAGTCAAGCAATTACAAAAATTATAGATTCAGTCTACATAAATTTCCAAAAATCTCTATCAATTTCTTGAATGGAAAATGGTAAAATGATTAACATTTTTTATTTTTTTTTATTTTTCTTTGATAAAAAAAGGAAAGGTGAAGAATTGACCTAAACTTTAGTATTTGGAATCTTCTGATTTCCAGCTTTTACTGGAAGATAACATTCTTAGTTATTACCTTGTCTTTTGCAGAAGGTTACTCTCAAGTATTAGGTTGCCAAAATGGTTTGTTTGGTTTTAATTAAAACAAAAGAATTTTTTATGTTTAGTATTAACTCTTAAACAACACAGTTACCATTTTGTTCCACTATCTTTCAGACAATTCCACAAATCCATCATAGAAATTTTTACATTTCTGAGTAAAACAATGTATTTTGCAGTCTTTAAGAAATTGAAATTCTTTCCTGTTTTTTATCTTCCCTTTTCCATTTTTTTCTATTTCCTATTTTTTTTCTATTTTTTTAAAATACAGAATAAATTTTAATCTGAACGTGTGATATCCTAATGAGATATTATGCTCCTTTTTCTTAACTAATTTCAAAGGTTTTTTTCTTTTTGCTGCTTTCATTTGGTCTGATTGGTAGCATTCTAATTATTTGGTTCTTTGAAATGTGCCCATAGTAGAGAACCTGCTATCCAGTCCTACCTTATATACATCTTCACCTTTTTTAATACACTTAGTAGTGGTTCATTTCACTTGTTCCACTTATGTTATAAAAGAACCATTTTTCATTGCCAGTCACACTTTGTTTAAATAATTGAACAGTATTATTAGATTTCAATTAAAAATCACATACAGGATTTCCTTCACCCATTATATGGAAACCACACATCAACATAATCAAACAGGTGAAAATTATTTTAGTACATGATTTGAATAATCTGTTTTGTTTTTAAAGAATGTTTAAATTTTATATCGGCTTCCTTTGGTCTACTTGACTATAGTGCCTCATCCAGCACCTTATCCATAAATTGCCCATCTCTCTCTCTTTTTTTTTTTTTTTTCTTTTTTAGGGGTGTATTACATCTTAACCTTTTTTAAAAATAAAAAGTATATGTTCAAAATGTTGCATATTTTCTTTCATCAATATTAGAATCAAATGAAAAAATTCCTTCTGATATGGCAACTGACACATGCACTAAGCAAAAGTAATTTTTTTTTGAATGACCTTCCTAAACTAAATGTTCCTAATGCTACTGAACAACAAAAACTGATGAAATATTTTTTTCAACTCAATAAATCTAATTTCATATATGGGGAAATTCTTGGATTTTATTCACAAAATAAAGATCTTTGTCGGAAAAAAAACATTTTCAACATATTTTGCATCATTGAAAAAAGGTTTTAGAATTCTTGAATTATTTATTGTTTTTCATGTGTTTGAATTTTTACATTTTGAAGTATTTAATCTTAATTTTAGTATTTAAAGTTTAAGCATGAATATGATTCAGTAATTTTGTGTAGATTGTATAATATCATAAACTATGTTGCAGTAAGTCATTTGCAGTTATTCAAGTGGATCAGACATGATAGTTTATCCATTGAGCATTTAAGTCCTTTTTTTATTTTTCATTCCATTTTATATTGACCAACTGCTATTGCTTCTTTCAATATGTTGTGGTTGTAAACAATAAAATTTACACAACCAAATTAGATTGATTGGCTTTATTCCAAATTTATATAGCTTGAGTCATTTGTTATTAATTTCTGTCTGCCTTTGGTCATGAGTTTGGATGTTAACAATAGATAATTTGTGGCATTCACTGGATGTCTAGACATGAATGAAGAAAATATAGTCACATTTACAGGTATTATTTATTATTTAATTACTTTCTAAAACTTTTTGCCCCTTTGACATAAAAATGTTTCTATTTTGAGCTTTGTTTGCTTACCTTGCACTTGGTTTGAATCTCATAATTCAGTCTAATAATTTGACCTTTTGAATAGAAGCCCGAGAGATGCTGTACTGTTATCACATTAAGGTATTTATAGTTTAGTTGCTTACAATTGAAAGCTAATTTGTAACTCATCATCTCAAGAAATCACCTCACTGAAAGAAGCATTAGCAATTATTTTTGCCATGTGCATGTGTGGGTTTTCTCTTTAAAATGTTAACATGCCTTGAAATTACAATTTTTTTTTTTTCTCTCTCTTATCTATTTAAACAAGTCATTGGATTTTTGTTATCTGGCAATTATCCACTTTATATTTCGTGGGTGTTCCATAGTATTGATCAACAACAGGTACTGCGTAATTCCTGCCATCAGCAAATTTTATCATTCTGTTGAAAATTGGTTAATAGATTCATCAGTTTTTAGTTTCCTAAAATAAAACCATTTAATAATTGCGGTTGAATTAAGAATTTATTTTATTTATCATTGGCTCCGTTTTACTTTGGTATCTCCCTTGTGTACTGCAATCTAAACAGTCGATAGTAATAATTTGTGTGGACAGGAGCAGGAAAATTAACTAATTTTTTTTCTACAAAGGGAGGTTATTTCGAGTTTTATTTTGTGAGTGCGCTCCCTTGAATTTCTTGCAACTTAATGTTGAAAAGATTTAAATTCTATGGAAGGAGGCATGTACACTAATGTTGCATTTCTATATCAACATGTTGGAGTGAGTCTTACTAAATCATTCTTACTACTTTATCGCTTGGATTTTTCTTTTTAATATCGTCTCATTATAATTAGGCAATTTTAGTCATTCAGTTCTCCAAGCCTGCTTGAGGATTTAATGACATTAAATATAATTTACTTTTTTCATGGTTTTATCTATAAATTTCACATTTCTCTCTGAATCTTTCTTAGATTCTTTTCTCTTACAAAAGTCTCAACTGTTTTTAACTTTCTTTCTTCATATTTGAAGTCTGTGGGTGGGGGAAGAACTATTTCTAGCTATTTAAATGAAGATAAATATTGACTGAGATTTTATAATCTTTTGGTTGCTAATTCATTGTTATCATTCAGAAACCCAGTTCATAAAATTATAATTTTAATTAAACTACTTTCTTCCAGTAAAGTGTTTTAGTAAAACACATTACACTGTTCTCATAACTAACAAGAATTAAAATTTTCATGCATTTAATTTTAGCCTAACCTTAAGCCTTTAAGAATGTTGAAGGTTGACTATTTGATCTTTGTCCATTTTCTAGTCTCTCTTTTGCACCCTGAGTAATTGCTACTCTCTGCACATGCATGCAACCTCTCTGCTTTAAAAAAAATACAATAATGATAAAACATGCTCTCAGCTAAAATAAAACATTCAGACAATATCTCCTCTTTAGGAGGGAGGAAGACAATTGGTGATAAAGCACAACATTACTTTATATTTAAACCTTTAGCAAGTGTAACATTTTTTTTTTTTTTTAAATAAATATCTATACTTTTATTTTGGGAATCCTGTAGAGAAATGAAATGACAATTGCTGCTGGTGTCTTTGTCACTTCATTATTTAATTACAATCATTAATGTAATCCAAACAGTTTTCTTTTTCAAACTGTCATTTGAGCAAATGTGATTGCATCTTCTATGACTTCCCCTATATTTATATATTTTTAATTTAATGAATATAAATTATCATTTTTATCTTGCTAGTAATAGGCTTGGAATTTTAAGATAAAAATTATTTCAAGTAGTTTATACAATCTGGTTTAAATAACTAGTGTCACTATCAAAATGTGTGTGTTTTTCTTTTAATTTTTTTTTAATTTTTTTTTTTTTTTTTAAATTTACATTTATCTAAAGCAGAATTAGGTGATTGAATTATTTTTAGGCATTGATGATTTAATTAATGTAGAACATCTTATTGTGAGATAAAAAGAAACAATCTTTAGTTTCCAATGTCTCTCTTAATTTATAAATGGAGGAATATAATTTTAAGTTACAATATTTTTTTCACTGGCTCTAGTTGCCCAAACAGAATGTTGTGTATGTACAATTGTTTTGTTACTTTGGAATTGTTTGTTTCTTGATTCCATTAATGATGAACCATCCAGTAAAATGAGATAAGTATACTTCTTCCTATATTTACATATATTTATATAAATAATATATGTTAGAAAATATCATGAATCGAAAATGATTTATGTAGTATCACCTGATAGATATAATCTTATTTTTCCTCTCTAAATAGAAATTTATATATAATCAAAAAAAAAAAAAATAAATAAATAAATAAATAATTCAAGAGGTCATAATATCATGTTCAGGTGAAGTGGTTTGCTATTATTTAAACATTATAATGTAATCTGCTCAAATGCTGTTAAATTCTCTGGATATAATAAATTTAGCAACAGTTAAACTTATTCACTATTTGGAGAGTTGACTCCTTGTATCATGAGTTTATAAAAAAAAAAAAAGATAATGTATTTCTAATATGAACAAACATTAGCTAAAAGTAAATTAAAGATTTCATTGATGGTTTAAATCTCATGTAGACAAACTCTACTCACTTGAAATATTGTTTACATATTCATTTCTACATACACGAGAAAATTAAGTTTTTAGTTATTGCAGGTATTTTATACTTATTGATAACTGAGAAAAGGCTTTAGGGTGTTGCAATATTATAATCAGTTGCTTTTTACTTTTCTTGCTTTACAAGCTGCAGAATTTTTTTTAAATTAAAAATGAACTCTTTCATGATTGTTTAGAGTCTATATTTTTACATTATAGAAATTTGTATTAAGTTAGAAAAACAAAAATTTTTTTTTTTTTAACTGCATCTAATCTTATAAGTTTGAGATATGGTCATTTTTCCACTAAATTGTCACCTATTTCATTAATGTCTGCTTTAAAATTGTTTCTACTTAAAGACCTGCCTTCTCCATTGGTGCTCAGGATACTTCATAAACTTTAGAATTATTATTTTCTAGATTCCTTTATATTATAAATTCTCTAAAACAATTCCTTTTGATAGAGATGAAAAAATGCAAAATTATAAATGCAGATGCGATCAAATAGAATGTTCTCTGCTTTGCACAGTTCTAGGTCACTTTTGGCAAAGTTTTTGCATCTGTTGGATTCTCTCTCTCATCTACCATGGGATTACTTTGAATATTTAAAAGGCTATTTGATTAACATTAAGAATCAACTTGTTTGCTTGAACAAAGGGTGATGTGTTATAAAATCACATTCCTTATAACTGCATTATATCATTTTCTAATCTACTTATCAAGGTAAAAGAATAATCACATTTTAGTATAATAATAAAAATGTTCAAATCTGTATGTTAAAAATCTGATATTGATTTCTGTGTTACTGCTGCCTCCTCCTCCCATTCCCAGAATAGAGTTCCAGTGGGCTCACTATGTTTGATGTTCAGAGAAATCAATAAAGTAACTGTATTTATGACATTGTTCTTGTAGACCATCAGGCATTTCTAGATGAATCTTTGAATAGAAAGCATACAAAAGTCCTAAAAATAAATTTTACCCTTCCACACCACTTTGGTTTTTAGAGTTTGAGGAAGTTTGAGCTTGCCAACTTTTACTTCATTTGGCACACCTGTTTCTCTTGGATTACTTGAATGGTAATCATATCTTTATCCCTGATAATATTCTTAAGTACCACTTTCTAGAGACAGTTTAAACAGCAAATAAGTTTTATTTTGTAAACAAATCTGCTTCCTGTCCTATCATAGGGTTAGTTGAAATTTTATGACAAGACATTGTTAATTTTTAAGTGTTTATTATGACTAATATACTCATCTTTCTCTATGATCTCTGAAAATGTTGCATATTTGCGCCAATAATTTGGCTTGTCTTTTTAGGAATTCTAAAATTATCAATTGTGTATTTTATTTTGTGTAACTTTGAGCAGATAGGGTTGTTTTTATTGTGAGAATTCAGATTAGTTTATGATGGAAGAAAAAAAACAAAACAAGGCTGCTGTCTTCATATTCTCAGATTGCAACAATAGTCCATGACATATGGAATCAATTTTTATTCTCACAATCTTATGTTATAAAAATATCAAAACATTAACTTTTTACAGTAAATTTGGACTTATTTTTTTCTATTAAACATGGAACAGTTTAGAAAGTTAGCCATCTTTTTGCAAGATAACATTTTACTGAATTTTAATTGTAAAGTCATTTTTGTCTTTCAGATTATGTATGTACACTAACATACACACTTGCATTTTTTACCAATTTTGATTAAGTTCAAAATTAGCCATGACTTTTTATTACCATTTAATTTTAAGATTGTGCTGTACAATTCTGCTTATCTTTTTATTGTATTTCTTCTAATCTGATTGGAAAAGTTAATTAATTGCCACTTTCCTCATTGCTCTTATTGTTGTTGATGCCAAAAAAAATCAGAAGCCAGATTGTCTTAACCCAAGATCAAAAATGTTTACATGTTACTTTTTTTCTATCATTAAAAAAAAAAAGAAAACTCCTATGTGAAGTTTATTTGTGTGCATACAAAACAAAGATTCCTGTTAAAAGAAAGAAAATTGGCTTTTAAAACTTATTTTGCATCCTATTACTAATTATTCCAATCTTTTTGAATTTGAACATTGCCATTTGTTTTTTTAGTCAGTAATATTTGGTAGAATTGTTTGAGAAAATAATTCAAAATTAGGCTTTGAAACTTGACATATTCATATAAGGTTTTTATTCTTATTACTAGAAGAATTATGATTATTTAAATGCATAAAATTATTCTTTTACTATTGGTTCAAATTTCTGAAAGACTCCAATTTTTTACTATTTTATTAAATCTGATGATTAGTGTTTACCTATGTGGAAACAGATTTAATGAATATGAACATATACAGTTTAAGGTTAAATGTAAGAGTACTTGGTCCAAATATCTAATCTTGAGACCTTAAGGGAATCAACCATTTAGTTTTCATGGTTTTGTGAAATACTTGTATTTACTGAAAGAAGCAAAGTTTAAGGAATTGTTTATGTTGATCATACAGATCTCACATAAAGTCTTAAAATTTTATTTGTAAAATTTTAAAGGATTTTATTAGGTGTGTGAAAATAGAAGTGTTTAGTTTTCATAAAACAAGGACTGGCAGCTTGTGTGTGCACACATTATTACCTTACACAGAAGTTTTCAATTATGAAAATTCAGCATTATGCTTATTTTGTGCACTAAAACACTCATCAGGTATCATGTTATTTTAATACCTGACATTCAGCTAGCAATTGAAATCTTTGAGCTACAAGTTACCAAATATTAGAATTCCATTCTTGAATAGATTAGTTGAGATGAGTTGATTAAAGCTAACTGAATTGCAATGAAGTCCTTTCCTAATTCTCAAATCCTGTTACCTATATTGTTAAGATGGGCAGAGGAAAAGGTAACATGTCAGCTGCTCTTTTATTTGCTGAGATTTAGTTCTTCTTTCACATAATCCTTTTCTCTTTCTTCATTGTAAACATTTTATTGTTTCTTGATTCTGCAGAGAATTCTCTCTCTCTTCACAAGTATTGATTCCTTTTTTTTTCTTGAGGCTCTCCAACACTAAACACAATCTCTATTTACATGTGACACTCATATCAAATTGATTCTCATTTTGTATATTGCATGGAAACTGGATGTCAGTAATCAATCTGGGTACAATAATTAATGTTTTTTAAAGGTTTTTTATAAAAAAATATGGGTTAGAAATTCACAAGTAGCAGCAAAAGGACAGTTTTGTTTGCATTGAAAACTCTGTACAAGTAATATAGAAATGGTTAAAGCCTCATAACCAATCATAAACACAATTCCTGCAGATAATTATTTTGGTATATACTAGAGCTTTCCTATTGAGATGTGGCTTTGATCAAACTTGTTGAGTATTGAATATAAATGGAATTTTCTTCATCCTATTATAGGTGCTGTGTAAACAAAAAAAACAAAAAAAAAAAAACGATTTTTTTTATTTTATTTTATTTATTGTTTTTTTATATATTTATCTGCCCTAGTTAATTTGTCATTGAAGAGATGACATGAAACTTAATGTCATTGCATACAATGTGATTGTTTTGGTGATATTGTTTTTAGATAAGATTTGATGTAAGTGTAAAATCAATGGTTGGCTCAATAATTAAATGTTGCATAAGGTTTTTAGCTTTTCTAATGAGGTTGATTGTGTTAATTAATTGGCTAATGAAATCAGATCTGAAAATGATTTGTTCAGGTCCATGGATTTTCACTAAGCCCAGTAAATTAGGAAAAGACACTAAGCTGTCTACTTGGCTTCTTTGCTTGTGTTAATAGTCTTGAAGTTGAGATCAATAATGGCTCTAATAGCTTCTTTTGCAGTATAGAAATGCTGTAGTATCCAAGGTTGTTTTTAGGTTAACCCCAAGACTTGAATAATAGAAGTGGATGGAGTTGGTACTTGGGATAGGTTACTATTGAAATAACAGCACAAAAAGCTTTTCAGAGGTCATTTTTTAAAAACTCACATCCAGTTTATTTTCTCATTCCATACAAGTTGATAGAAATTGTAAGAACTACTGCTGCTTTTTTTTTGCTTTTTTTTTAATTAATTTTTTTTTCTTTTTTGTTTTTGTATATGAAATCTGAATCTTTTGTTTTTGTGTTTTCAATCTTGATAAAAAATATAATTGAATGAAAATCATTTTGTTAATTTTAGAATTGATCAGTTTGGAAATCGGCCATATATGTGTGCTGTCCCCTGGCATTCAGTCCAGTCTCCTGTGGGGTAAATAGAAGCAATTACAAAAAATATTTTATCAGATGATATATGCACTAATCTCTCTACTTTTTATGGATGACTAGTTGCAAAGTGTTTAATTTTAATTTATATTATTTTGAATTGTTTTTGATGACTGGAAGTGCATTTTTGCTGTTTTATTGTATTTGATTACCTGTGGGAATTGAGGTTCTACAAAGTGGTGGAGGAAGATCATTTCCTGGGTGGGAGGGAATTAAGCAATTTATACATCTGCATAATATTGAAGTTGCAGTATTTTACTTTCAAATTAGGAATTCATGAATACCTATAAACATTGTCCATTCTCTCCACTCTTTGGCAAGAAAGTGAAAGTAAATTAACAAATTTAAATACTAGGTTTTTATAAAAATGCTTAATTTTTTTTTTTTTTTTTTTTTTTTTTTTTACTTTGTAAAACTTAAGACCAAAAAAGCAACTGCAATAACTCCTTTAATGTTATTGCTCTTAAAACAAGTGAATGAATGCAGGACATAGTAAAGTTAAAATGGTACATTTTTCTTATGATAGCATTTATCAAGTCCTACATGTATGTCATTAAGTCTATGGAATTTCAAAAGGACTATTATGGCTAAGACTATATATCAGACAGATTAAATGAAATTGAAGGGTATAATTGTTATTTCTATTGAGTTTTTGATCATTATTGTATTAATATACCAATGCATTTTACTGCTTTATATTAGCAATGTTTTAATCTTCAGGCTGATATCTACATACTACTATAATTTTATATATAAAGTCTTCAAATATTTGCCATTTGAAAAATATTTCTTTCACCTGAATTTTGGTTGCCTTTTATTATAACTACTCAGCCTGTCATTTTATGGCAGACTGGAAGTCAGGAATGGTGATCTGGATAATCACACAAGATGAAATAGTGATCAAAAATTAATAATGATGGGCAATGGAAATTGTCAGTTTTAAGTGTTAGTGTTTGAAGTTCATGAAAAAGATGACTATATCATATCTTTGTCAGTTTTAAAATTTTTTATATTATTGACAAGAATTAATAATACAAGATAATGTTACTGCTAAGACTACTAACACAGTTTTGACAAGTTTAAAAAATAGTTAATAAGATAATAAAAATCGTATCTTTTTTAAACTATGTTGCATTTTTTAAATAATCCCAATGAGCATTTAATAGTTTAATTCTTGTTTGTTGGCACTGTTTATAAAATCTAAGGTTGAGGCTTGATTTCTATCTATAGAAAAGTAGCTATATATATATAATTTTTTTGCAGAAAATAGAATTCACAGCAACTAAATTGATATTCATAAAATGGTGACATATTGTGAATTAAACAAAAGTCCTACTTATTATTTACATGTAAACTTTTGTCCTTATCTTTATTGTTTTGATAATAACAACAAAGGTGATAATAGTCCAAATGTAAATAAAAGCTTTGTTTTTATTTTTGTATTATTTAAAGGTTTAACATATGTGTTTCTTTGCATTTGTTAGTGAATCAATTTGATTAGACAACATAATTCTGTGTTTTGGGTTCTCTGTCTTATAAAACCAGATTGTCATTTAATACCTTTTTGCCAGCCCTTTATTCTAATGACATTCATCATTATTTTATTATAACCTTTAAATGTTTTTGTAAAAATTCTTGGGATTTTAGCTTAACAAAATTATACAAAAATTTTTTTTTTTTATATATATATATATATATATATATATCCTGATGTCAGTTTTTATTTGGTCTGTGTTTAAATTATTTGAATATTACACTTTTTTCTTTCTTTTTTTTTTTTTTTTTTTTGCTTCTTATTTTAAGGTATTTTTTATTCTTTTTATAAGTAAAACTAATTGTACATTATGTATCACCTTTTTGCCGCTCAGGATCTTAGAAAGACGTTTTAACCACAGGGCTAACTGCGCTTGTCAATGCTGATGCTGGTTGTTGGCCACTTCAATCTATGCCAGCACTGGTCAAGCTGTGGTGGGTGCTATATTAAGGAAAAAAAAATATCCCCACGATGAAAATTAAAATGAGAAATTTGTTAGGTTAATGTTCAATTGATTTATATAGCTCTTGGCACAACAAAAATTAACCCTTCCTGCATCAATCTTTATAATGACATTGGGCCTTGTCTAAACTTCTGGAAGGCTGACTTCAAAGTTTTAGAATCAGGAATTCTGGTGGCAGCTGATGTGGATTCCAGAGGCACTTGATGTGGCTTCTCAGCCAAGTCTCCGAGCTCCCCAAAGTCATTGCTTATTTGCACTGGCGTGTGGCTAAAGGGTTCAGGGAATTCAGTGATTCCCCAATTTTCATTCATTCAAATAAAGGTTTTCTTTGTTTCCTATTTTTGCTTTCTTATCAACCTTCCAAATTTGGAGAATCATCCACCTTCCTTGGGAGTAATCACAGGGATTGCTCTTCCCTTAACTCTAACCTGCTTCACTTCACATCTTGCACCACTACTCCACACAGGTAAGGCTAAATTCTGCCTCTTGCTCCTTTCTCGGTATTCTAACTCTGCCCACTTCTCATAACTTTTGTGACAAATGTAATTTTTAAAGTGCGTAGGAGAAAGGGTGGAGTTTTATTCTAGTCATTAATTTAAATTTTCTGATTCTTTTCTATTTTCCTGGAACTATCTCTGTCCAGTGAAAATATAAACCAGAGCACAGATGACAAAATGTTTTCATAACTCCAGCCTTAATTGTACAGTACATCCGACCTGTTAAGAGAAATTTGTTCTCATTTAACCTTCCAAGCGAGAGATAAAATTATTTCCCAATTTGTTTTTGTTGATGAAAATATATTTGTTTACCTAAATTCTCAACAAAAAGACTGTTTTCCATCCTTGGGCTGGTTGCTGTCTCAGCAAAAACATAGGCCAGATCACCTGCCTGTTATGACAGATCAATTTTCATAATCTTACCCTTTGCAGCAGGCTAATTCTCAGTTTTCATTTCTCAATTCATTTTCACTAACAAAAATATAATTCTTGTCTACTTTTCTGTTTGCCAGTGATATGTATTTTGCTAATTTCTCAAGAAAGAGATAAAATTGTTTTCTCCAAATCTGTTTTCCTCTGCATGCCAGACTCTCGACAGATAAGAAAAATAAACTTTATGAGAGAAGAAATCCAGGTGGTCCCACTCTCACCAAGGAAAATATCTTCACACTCTCTCTTTCTCTTTCAGCTCTATATTTCATTTTAAGATTAATCCTTTTAATGTTTTTACCTCACACCCTCAGTGTTACAATTATATTAAAAACTATGATGGGCATCTCTTTAGTCTGAGTTTATATATTGTTAAATGCATTTTCTCTCTTAACACAATTATCTGCTTTTTTATCAATGTAGCTAAGATGTTCTCTGAGTTATAATAGGTATCTGCATGTGCCTTTGTATCTGTCAATTTATTTTATATTATATAAACTCGCTAAATTTTTTCATGGCAAGTCAGTTTAATTCAAATCTAATCAAATTATGGAGCATTAAAAATAATTTCTTTCAACAAAGTCATTCTGCTATACTCAAACTTTTGAAAATGTTTTAATGGGGAAGAGGGAATTATATTCTTTTACATGAGATATTTACTTTATATTCACAAGACAGTTTTTATTTATTTTTATGGCCATCATTAAGGTGTCTCTGGCAGTATTACCTTGATGGGATAACATAAACTGTTATGAAAAAGACAAAATTTTGCTTATGGATTTTAGGAAAAACATGTGACTTGCATTTGTTTCCTCATTATGAAATTAAGAAATGTGTATTTGGTAAATGGATCTTGAGTGATCATTTCAATTGATTTGGATTTTAGTGCAAAACTCATCAGCTAAAGGAGATAGAAAATTTATCAGTTGATGTAAATAGATGTACATTGAAAATAATCCATTTTTACAATGCTTGACAATCTATTTTAGTTTATATTTTTCCTTGTAGCATTACATATTTTGCCCATTGTAAACTCCCTCTTAAAGAAAGATATTTTTTCTCTCTTCAGGTCTTTTTATTTTATATGTTGAGCAAAATATTAAATTAGTGCTATTAGTGAAAGACCTTTTCACAATGCATTACTGATTTGGCTTATATATATATATATATATATATATAATCCACTTTTTTTTTTTTTAAGACTATAGTTAATGGGAAATTATAAGCATAACTAATTGTAGGGTTAGTTAGCAGTTTGTATATTTACATGGGTGGGGTGACAGTCATGTGTACAAGCTGTAGCCTTGATTTGTTTGGGTAGGAATAGATAAATTAATTTATCTACAGACAATATTACTTAAATTGGCTCATCTAACCAAGCACTTCGCTTATCTTTTTTATATCCCATGTTGTTGAAGGTAAGGGAATGGATTTGTTAAGTAAGTGTTAAGCTTTTTTAATCAATTAACCAAAATCTGTGCTACTAATTTTATTTGGTGTTTTGTTTGTTTTTGCTGGAAAACAAAAATAGTTACAACCACTTTCATTGTTAATTTATTTTTTTTCTCTCATTTTCCCAACTTTTGCCTTGAGCAGGGTATACAGAAATTTTATATTTTGGAGAATATTTAAAAAAAAAAAAAAAAAAAAAGGATTGTAATAAATTATTTGTATTAATTGCCTCTGACAATCTTATATCCTGAATAACTGGTAATGGGCTAGCAGTATCAGTTCCCATCACCCCACACAATGCACAACAAATGCCAAAATGACTGCAAATTTTGATTACCTTTTAGTCATTGCCAACTTTTGGTGGTTCCATTTGACAAAAATGGAAAGCATGTTCTTAAAAAAGATTACATCAAATCCGGTTGACATTCATGAATTGTTAAAACTTGGCATATTTTTCATATCACTTTTCCTTTTCATTGTATGGACCAAACACTTATGTATGTTTTTACTTTGACAGATGATTGAAATTAAACACAAATAATTAGATGCCTTCCCAAAGTGAAGCAAAGTATTAAGAAACTGGAAAATTTTATTAGAAACAAAGAAAAGAATACCGAATTGTTATGTAATATAGGTCCTCCAATATGGCAGTAAATGCTGGACAGTCTTCTTACAATTGAAGAAAACTTGAGGCAACAAAAATGTACAGAAGGATGCTGAGAATACCATGGACTGAACAATGACAAAGTTTTAGAGAAAATGGAAACAAAAAGGATGCTTAATCAGAAAGAGAATATTGAAGTTCCTTGGCGCATAATGCGGAAATAAAGCTTGGAAAATTTGACTCTCACAGGACAGATTGAAGGCAAGAAAAAGCAGTACATAATCTACCTAATGAGCTTGTGTAAATGGTTGGCAGAACAGGGATTAGGAGAGATGGCTAAAAGACAAAATTTACTAAGAACTACAAAGGACAGAAAAATGTGGAGAGCCATGATCACCACATCCTGAAGGGACACAGCACATAGAAGAAAGATTTAGTTTTCACTCTTGAAATTTATAATTTTTAATTTGCTATGATGCTTGATATAAAAGTAAACCAGTAAAACTTTGAAAGTTTTAATCATAACACTTCCATTATCAAAACAAATGTAGACAATGCTTTTTTGTGTTTAGATGAAGTTAATTCTACCCTTCCTTCCTACACAATAAAGAGATACAAGAAGAAATTATTGAAAAATTGGGCAAAATGAATTTGTATTGTAATTTGTATTGTTTGTGATTTAAGGACACTAATTGTTATTTGTCAGGTGTTACAATCCTTCTTCCCTTAGTATGTTCACATAGCTAATATCTTACTCAAACGCCTGAAGACTTGAGGTGGTGGTGGTGAACAGATATGCCAAGGCAGAAGCTAGAATCATTGCCTTGGTAAACTAGTATTGTTGCTGCTTGTACCGGCTTTTGATTTTTCTCTACTCACTGGCAGAATTTGTTGTGCTGCTGTCTGACAACTATTTGAGCCAACTTGCCACCTTGAGGTTCATGCTATCACAGCAAGAAAACTTGGCAGATTTGGCGACCTACCAAATATATGTAAAAACAATTATAGATAAAGAACTATAAAAGTTACAGATATGTGCATAATATATGTAAGATTGGTTTGTCAATTTGTCAGGTGCTGAATAATTGATAGTGAAAAATTATATAACTGTAAATAATGTAATGTTTGACTCAGTGTCTTTGGTTACTGAAATGCATTATGGGGAATACAGCATACATATGTATAAAATTTATCTGTAAAAATTTAAATTCTTGTGTGCTGTTCAAATTTAGCTTGGAGTTGACTAAAGTTATAGAAATGCACATAATATTTTGTCTTTTCGCAAAGAAAATAAAATCCTCTACTTTTGGTGATAAGCAAAACACAAAGTTTCTTATATATACATACACACACACACACCTTGGAATAAATAATAAATAAATGAGTTAAATGTTTTCACTTTTATGAACTATTTGAAAACTGGAAGTTGTATCAGGTTAAGATACCTACTAGTTTTCTTATTTAATACAGCTGATCAAATAGGACATTCTATAAAGGGTGCTTTTCAGTTGTTAGATGCTTGTTGCTTGTCTTTAACTTATTGTATTTTTTGATGTTGAGAATGTTCCAGCCTCAAGAATGAACAAAAATTTTGGGAGGGAAGAAAATAAAAGTTAAATATAAAAAAAGTAACCTTTAGTTTGTTGGATGCAGGCAAATAACAATAGTTGTTAGAAAATTGTCTTTACATTTTCACTAGATTTTTATCATCTCATGATGAGATCTAATAATTTGGTGGGTACATATTTTTTTGTCAAGAAAATATGTATTCAATACAAAATGACCCTTTTTAAACAGGTTTTGGAATAGAGAATATCCTGTCTTCTGCATTTTGTGTGTATATCTCTACTTTAAAATATTCAAATAAAAATGACATCTGATCAAGTATTATTGCTTGTGAACCTGCCATACATAATGACTTGAGAAGAAAGATGCTTAATTGGAAATCAATTCTTCCTTCAGTAGTAAAGATGTATCACTTTAGTTTCCTTAAATATTGAATTTGAAATATATTTGATGTTGTACTTCATTATGATTGTAATAATCATTATAATTCTGCTTGTTCCTCTGTTAGTAATTCAGTTAAGCACATGCATTATGCCCCACCATTACCTCAGGTAAACAATGGACCATTCTGTTATGATTGCAAGGAAAGATTAAAGAAAAGTATATTGGAGATACTATTTGGTTTTAGTGAGAACAAGAAAGCAGACTTAGTAAGAAAGAAAGGGAAGATGTGGGAGGTGTTATCACCCCCCGCTTATCTGCTTCAGTGAAATGGAAAAACTGTCAATTTTGAATCTTTTCATTTGTATCCCCTTACTGCTTTAAACAAAAATTTGTATCCATACTTATGATGGTTGTTATTGCAATATTTTGTTAAAGTTGTTAAGCTCAGATATATAATGATATAATAGAGGAATTTCCATGGGTATTTTATAGTAATGGAACTTGCAAAGAGCTTATTCAAATATCAGTATTAATCAGAAAATTCAAATTGGAAACCTGAAATTTTCATGGATTCTGATATTATTATTAGTAATAGTACTGCTACTAGTAGTAGTAATAATAATGATAATTTTTTCTTTTTTAGTTTCTGCACCAGAAGTAATTGATGGGTTTTATAGTGGAGATTCAGTGGTAGAATGTCTTGGTATTTTTGCACTTTTTAGTAGTGTTATCTTGCTGTTTTTTTCTTTCTGGATTTCAAGTTAATTCAGCCATTTTGGGATCATTCCCAGTACTCCAACAACAATTAGCATAACAATTACCTGTTCCATTATTTTTTCAATTTTCTGTTGAGATTTGAGATATTTATCCAGTTTTTCAGTTTCTTTCAATTTTACTTTATCTGCTGAAACTTCAGGATTCGTGATCTGACAGGTTTTCTTTTCTTTGTTTATAATAGTTAGATCTTGTCTTCTGGATTGGGTGATCTATTGGAATCTAAATTCTGGGAAGATTTTTTAATATTTTTTTCTTTCTTTGTTTTTTTTTTAATTTTTATTCTGACAGATTCTGGTTTGTGCATATTGTATTGGTATGGATGGTCAAATTGTGGTTGCTTGCTTAAATCTCAGTTCTTTCTATCCAGTCATGCAAAGTTTTGTACTGTTTCTCTGTTATTATTATTATTATTATAAATATTTATTCCAGCAATATGTCATGATTACTGTTGGGAATCAGGTGATAATAATTTTTCCAGTGCACCTGCTGCCTCCTCAATATTCTTACCTATTTCAATAATACTGTTTAAATAGATTCAATTTCTTCTTGGATGTCTTTGATTCTTCTAACATGAGTTGTCAAAATTGTTCCAAGCACTCAAAAAAATTATGGATATGATTGTCAAAATTGTCTTTTTTTCTCTGGCAATGTTTTGATATATATATATATATATATATATATATCTAAGTGTATAGTCTCTCTCCATTTTATTCTAGCTTTCTTGAACAGTTACATCTGCTGTGAGATTTCCTGTCTGTTTATAATGACTAGATTTGATCTCTTCATATGGACAATGTGATCTATTTGTATTTTACTGTCTTCTTTAAAATCACTTTATATATTTTTCTTTCATACTTAAATTGTTTGATTGAATTGGTCATTTGCACAATTTCCAATGAATGACTATCCCAATCTAGTCATGTTATTTTGATTTGTGTTCTAGATTCCCATTTTGAATCATTATCACAGCAATAATCTATGAATTATGATGTTTCTGGCATTTGGTGTAATGCCCCCCCCTCGTTTTGATTTGAGGTCTGTTCATTGCATTAAAATATTAGTCTTTTTTTTTGTTTTGTTTTTTTTAAAAAAAGTAGTAGACTTTCTTCATATTATCAATTAAATTGGATTATATATATATATATATATATATATATAATGATTAATGTGAGTAAAAGTTTGGCATATTGGTGTTATCCCCAGCATCCCAACTCCAGAGTTTCATAGGTGGACCTGTTCATCCACCTTAGTGATTTACTGCTTATATATATATATATATATATATATATATATATATATATAATATTTTTCCCCTTTTATGTATATTTAGCATTGGTGTAAGATTTTTTTTTTTTTTTTTTTTTCTATATTTTTAAAAAGTTCTTGACCTGGCCTGCTTCTCAAAATTTGAGCAAATGACCAGACATCAACCTTTTTTTTATTTTTGGTTTTAAGTCCTTTCTTGGTTTGTCCAAGAACATTTCAGTATGTTCATATTATGATTGTGTTATTCAGAAACATTTGCATAAGTGTAATTGTTGAATTTTCACACTTTGACTTGCACATTTTGAACACCCTGTTCATTTAGGTACTTGTAAAATCTGTAATATGCAGTGGTCTAGATATCAATGTGTAGGCATTTGGATTTGGACAATGTTGATGTCTTTAACCTGAAAATTTGGTTATATCTTACAAATGAGTATCAAGATTAGGGAAAATAATTTATCCTTTTAGTACTGGTAATTTTATAAAGATGATATTTGTGTGTTTTTTCTTAATGTTTTTCCTCTTTTGTTTAACCCATTGTAAGCTTCATTAAGGTATAGACTAAAGAACAAAAAAGCGTATTGAAAATTTATTTATTTATTTATTTTTTTTTTTTCAGACCTTATTAAATCTAAGAATGTGATTCACTTTCTGATCGTGTGACATTTTAGATTTGTAGAATTAACTTTTTGGTTTAAGTATAAGTAGACTTGAGTAAGTTCTATCATTTTCTTTTTTTGTTTTACTTTATTTATTTTTTTTTGTGTATGTGTGCGAGAAAGTCTCACTGTTTCTTTATACTCCATGATAAGATAATTTTAAAATTGTATTGTTTTGGCTGGCTATTGTTTCATCCCTTATTTTCTCTGGAAAGCATGTCGTGGATGGTTGGTAAACAAAAGATTTTTTTTTAATGGCATTAACTTACCATTAGTTTTGCTCTGTACTTTCATTATGAAATCATCTCTTGATATTGTAATTTCATCATTGAGACAAAAAGGGTTGATGGATTTTAATAATGTTAAGTGCAGTCCTCCAAGTTATATTGAGATTGATTTTTAAATGACATAAACTGTTACTTTCTTAGAAAATCACCTTTGCCATTCTAATTTGCAACTTTGTTTATTGTGTTAATTTTAATTTTCTACAATTACTCATTATTTATCCATTGTTCTCTTAACTGTTTATGGGTTTTGGTTCTATATAAAATTTCCTCTAAGGAAATACTAGTAACAAAATATTTTTTTTTTTATACACATTTTATCTATCAGTGGTCTCTGGTGTTTTTATTTACAGTTATCTATCAGAATGAAGAAATAAATAAATTTCTTTGTTTAGCTCACAAGTTTGTAAAATGGGATAATAAATTCATTTGTTTACAGTATTCTTTAACTTGAATTTATAATTGTCAATAAATTGACAATTATAAAATAGTACTTGTTTCTGCATGACCATGCAGATGTTGACATGTTTGAAAATATGATCAAATGACAAATGTACCTTTTTAAGATTTTCATTACTTGTCATTTGTATCTTTTGCCTCCTTTTGTCATATGTCAAATAAAAATGTGCTTCCCCTGTCATTTTATATATGGCAAAATAAATTTAGAAAAGAAAAAAAAAAGGTAAATTTTGTTTATTATTCTGTCAAAACCTGACAACTCTTTCATTCCTTTATTTCTTCAACACTCATGTTGATTTCATTTTGCCAAAAATGTTTCATTGGTTTGTAAAAGCACTTTACATATTTCTCTATCCACCTAACTCATCCAACCAGAATTTTATTTTATTTTTTTTTATTTTTTTATTTTTCATTATTTCCAAAATAGAAATTTTGGATATTTACACTTGTGCTAGTTTGCTGCTGCTATCTATTGGCCTGGCTGCAATAGTGAGATTGGAAACTAAGTTACGCTAATGTGCTGCTGCTGCTATTGTCACTATAGCCTTGCTGCTGCTAGTGCTTGTTGGTGGTCGATATTAATTGGCCATTGCACAAAGTACTTGTCTCCTTTTTTTCCTTCTCTCTCTCTTTTTCTTTCTTCCTCCTGCTCCTGACAACAACAAGAGCAATTATAGAGAGGGGTAACACGAGGGGTGGTGTGAGCATTTGTATTACTGCAGCAGCAACAACTTCTTCATTGATACACTAGTCTGTGTTAAAGGCAGAGTATCATAACATGGAAACACAGCCTCATCTCACGTTCCCTTGGCCAAGGACAATGCATTCAAAATCTACTTTAGACACTACCTTCTCAGAAAAGTTCCTTTTGGCTGCCTATACTATCATTAAGTCTTTCAGGTAATTCTTTCTCTTCTGTTTGTCGATGTATTGATGAGGAACGTAGCCACTCTCTTTCTTGACTCCCTACCTCTCTCCCCTCCACTATCAACATGATCACTCTAAGAGCATGTCTATTTGTCTTGAATTAGCATTCTGTTTTTAAATAACAAGTTTCAGAATTTCTCATTTAACTTCTTAAAGCCACTTGTTTCATTTATGTTTACTTCTCTTCTATGGTTTTCTCTTTCTGCTTCATTCTAAATATAAACTCCTCAGTGTCTCTCTCCCTCTGTTGCAATTTTCCCCACCTACATATTTTTTCTATTTTTATTTATCTACTGTTACATGTTTTTATTCAGCTGATGGATTTTTTTGTAAATATTTATAATTTTCATTTGTATTGTTTACTAAATTCTTAAATTAATTAGTTTATTACTTAATAGCTTGTTGACACATTTTGTCATCACCATGCATGTTTAAAAAATAGTAAAATTTAAAAACCTTTAGAAATAGGTAGGTACTTGTTGATAGTCTTAGGAAATTGGTAGGTTGGCTTTAGTAAAATATTAGTAAGACAGTTGATATGAAATTCTATTGTGTTGTAGTTCTGGTAATGATCCTGTTCATTCTAAATGGCCATTTGTTGAAAGCATGTCAAATGCTTGACATAATCATTTAATATTTGTTAAAGCTTTCACTTCAGTTCCATTTCTTTCTTTTTTCTCAGTTTACCAAAGTATTGCATAATAACTGATTATAAATTTTTTCTGGATTTTTGATTCTGAAGAGCTTGGCCTTTTGTCATGTTCATTTTTTTAAAATAACTTTTTACAGTTTTATTTGAAATAATTTTAAAGTTCTATGTAGATAAATATAAAATCTATTATTTAGAATCATTGTTAGTTTGCTGAATAAAAATTTCATTAAACTAAAGCACTTATGGCAAAATCTGCATACTAAAATCATTTATTATTTATAATCTTTTGTTTAACCAATGTTTTTCCAGCTTTGTTGACTTTTCTCCCATGTTGATGTTGATTTCAGGTAGTAATTTTATTAAGGAAGGTTTTAAGCTTAACCATTTTAAGATGTTTTTGTGGAAAGAAAGTAAAAATTGTCAGCATTGATGAGCAAGCCAGTCTACCCAATGAAACAATTGATGTCATTTAAAAACTCGTGCCACTGCCTGTTCCTCTTACGTAATCACACTTTCTGCGAAACCTTGTCAATTTGTTTGTACATGTGTTCTTTTTCACACTTATCTCTGTGAGAGTGAAGCATTTTTAATAGTTTGATGCAACATTTTCATCAGTTACAAAATTTGATCACTTGTTAGATTGATTGTTTATAAAACATTTCTTTGTGCATTGCAAAGAAATGTATGCTTCATTTTTCAAATGTTCTTACCTTTCTTTGTTTTTTATAACTTATTTGTTAATAAACAAATTTTTGCATAAAATGCAGACTTTTGTAATAAAATAATTCTGCAGAGTTAGTCAATTTTTTAAAAAATTTATGCATGTTTTTAATAAAAAAAACAACTTGTGAATTTACATTTACTATAAATATAAAAAATTATATCAAAAACTTTGTAAACCTGAATTATTTCAAGAAAAATAGTGAATTTGCTTTATTTAAAAAAGGACAATTGAATAAGTTAAAACAATAATTTAATTGATTACAATAAGACTTTCTTTTTTTTTTTTTTTTTTTATAAAAGATCTAAATAAAACTTGAAAACTGGTTCATTGACTCTTGAAATACAAATATCAAATGTGTGTATATATATATATATATATATATATATAAATAAAAAAGGACAAGTTAAAACTGATTTAATCTTACAATTATCATTGATTTTCCTCATCTCCTATGATGCTTTAAAGACTCAAATCAACACATTTTGTCTGATCTTTTATCGATTCTTATGAGAGATAAGAGTTGCAATTAACATTTTCCTTTCCTCCATTTGTAATTTTTGCCAACTCCAAGATATGGAGCACCTGAATGTTTTCAGTGGCCTTATTATGCTATATGAACTTTATTGGAAATTACCACCATTGTTATCCATGCCTGTTTAATTCATTGCATCTTAAAGAATAGCAGCAAACTATAGTTGGGATGTTTAATAACATAAATTTGGAGAAAGAAAATTTTAACTTCAGCTTTGCTTAATACTTATAAAATGTTATTGTTAATTTGTATAAATGTCAAACATTTTAGCTATGTCATTACTTTTTAATAAATGTCATTTTAAATATATATATTTTTTCTTATTCACAATATTGTTAACTTTAGTTAGTTTTTGAAACTTTTTTCTTTTTCTTAGTTGTCAGTCTTTAATGATAATGTCTTGTTGCTTTTTTTATTTTTTTTATTTTTTTTAATTTTTTTTTTACAGAATATTTTTAAATCTTATTTAAAAGCAATGATCAGAATTAAGGTTAATTTTAAAATGTATCTATCTCCATGTAAATACTAACTTTTGCTTCACACAGATCTAAAATAGCTATTTGTTAGTGAACTTTCATTTTTGTGATATGATGACAAGTTAATTAACCGTAGGGTGTTACTGATCACACCCTTTCTGTCTTTTATGGTAGTCCACATGAACTTTTTCTTCAACAAGGTTATGACTTGCTTCACTACTGTGTTATTGACTGGTCATACCAGGTAACCTCAGGTATTGACTAACTCTCTACACTATCATCATTGGATCTTATGATAATGATTCACCTTGTCTGACCACTGCAACCTGTAGTGTTGTAAGAGGCCACACCTTACATCAAGATCCCCCTCTGTCTTGATAACTTAGTTGCTATATGATAGTCATATGCAACACTTGCTTTCATGTTTATCAATTTATTTGATTCAGCTTAACAACCTATCCCCCCCCCCTGCCAGTTGGATTTGATTTGCCTTGATCCACCAATGCAGTGCTGATGTGAGCATACAGTCTGCCTACAAAGTATGGCTTGCACCTGTATATGCTTGATGCACCCATTGCTACTGCTGCACTTGCTTGCAAATAAACTGAAAGTATCTTATATATATTGTTTACTTGCTTATTTCTGTATGAATGCATTTGCTTTTTGTTTCCTCTAATCACTTTGTTTCATTTGCTGGATCAATTTAAGGAACTTTGATGAAGGAAAAGATGATAATCTCCTTTTTTTATTTTTTATTTTTTTACTCTTTGCAAATCTTTTATTGTCTTAGTGTTTCTTTTTTTATAAAATGTTAAAATATTCTAAAAAAAAAAAACAAAAAACTAACATTTTCATTTTTGCACAGATTTGTTTTTTTTTCCGCTCCCTTTATTTCTGTTCAACAACTTTATAAGCATTGTCTGGATTGTCATGAGATTTTGGTCTGTGCTTAGATGTTCCCATGAAGAACTTTCTTGATTTAGAGCACACTAACCTTGTGTGTTTTTGTAATACTTAATTTTATTATATATTCCATTAAATAATGGATGATGGAATATTTTTGCATAAAATCTGTCTTGTCCACCCTCTAAGAGTTTCACTCTTGGAAAAGGTTTTCTAGCCTAGACTTAACTGTCTCCCCCTGATCTAACCTCTAGAGACTGACCTTTGGGTTTTATATTAACAGCAGTTACAAAGCTTTTACATGAAGTTGCTATTTCATTGCTTTGCAATCTACTTGGTTGAGGTGGTCATTGACCTTTTATACGAGATCAGTTTTCATCATCATTTAAAATATTATCCATTAACATGGATCTAGTATTGAAGAATTTATCAAAGTTCTACTGTGACAACATAATTAAATTCAAATGTTGAAATAATATTTAGGTAGAAATTTGATATAATTTTTTTTTCCTACAGCTGAACACAAATGATCATTTGCTATGAATGGAGAAAAATGATGGTTAAAAATTTTTGAGAAGCCATATGCAGTTTGTTTGGCCCCCACCTAATCTGGACTCTGCTTTACTTAACAAAATGATTACTAAAAGTGGAGCAAAATTGTTCATTCCCTGAAGTAAGAATTTAAAGAGACTGTGAATTTATGATCACCACTTTTGTTTTTATTTGGCCCAATAGATAAAGGGTTAAGAAAACATTTTGTGTTTATAGATTTTGTTTCTAAATTTATTAGTGAATAAAGATTTGGTTTGAGTAATAAGTTGTAAATACACCCATCATCATTCATTCATAACACTTTATTGTAGTTTCTTCTGAATATTCAGTTTCCTTAGTTTAGAAATATCTTCATTCAGAGTGTAACTGGAATCTTTGTCTAAAAGGTACCTTTCTGTGCATTTTATTTTATTTTTTTTAAAATAACCCTTTGTGTATCCTTTCATTTAATATTCTTTTTCGCTTATTTATAAAAAATTCCTCCATACTATTTTGTCAGTGCAAAAACGGTACATTTTGCAATATGACCCACATAGTTGATTTCCTTCATGTAAAACTTTGTAATGCTTTGGACCAAATTTTCTAGATAATGATTTTTGTTAGTGCAGCTCAAGTAGCTGAATTAATATTTTGATTGTTTCCATAATATCCTATAACTTTATTTTAGTAATCTTAAAATTAAGTATTTTATTCAAGCAAGTGTTACTTGATCCTAAAGGATTAATTTTTAAAGGAAACAGCTTGTGGATAATTTCCATAGCAGATTATATATTTTGTAACTGCCAAATTCAAGGTTTTAATGACATGTATATTGATCTTCACTAGACTGTTGTCTTGTAAGATTCTTCTATTTAAAAAAATACAAAAATCATAAAAAAAATCTTGCCTAAACATTTAAAATCATGCAGAAATTGTACTACACAAATGATACATTTTTCTTTTATCTAAGTACATTATCTGTACAGGTCATAAACATAAAATCTTCATATAGACTTTTTGAATTTTGGTTTAGAAGCTTGTTGAAAAAAAACAAACAAACAAAAAAAAAAAAACAACCCTGTATAAATAAAGACTTTTTTAATGCAAAATTTGTTGTCTTTCTAACACACTCCTGTAGACTTCCTTGTCTACATACTGAAAAGCACATATCTTTTTCTTTAATCAAAGGTTATGAATAGTCAAGTGATCTACAGCTTACAGGATACAGCAGAGGCTTAGAGAATCGGGTTTTTAATTAAAATTTTGTTTTAACTTTAAAAACTTTTGAAGACCCTTAGATTAAGTTGTTTTAATAAATTTTGAATTCTGTTAATATTGGCCAAATTCTTTTAAAAGTATTTTTTTTTCTGGTGTGATGAAACTATTTTATTTTTCTGCAGGAATCTTGAAACTGCTTTCCTTTTTAAAGGATACATTTTTGCTTTTCAGGAAACAAAAATAGCTAAAGACATTGAGAATCTCTAAAATTAATCACTTTCATTACATTTTCTTTGTATATTGATTTAATACAAATTTATTTAGCTTTTGTTAATTTGGGTATATTGAATGACTTACTGACTATATTATCATTATTTAATATTTCCCTTCTCTTTTAAGTGATTTTGATGTAGATATTCTTGAGTTAATATTACCAATTGTTAACTTGAGGTAAAAATTCCATTTTCTTCTTTCTCAATTTTTTTTTTTTCTGAAGGGTGTGAACATTAGATCATTTGAACTGTTCTACTCTCATGCTAATTGTGTTTTTTTTTGTTTGTTTTTTTTTTAAATACAAATACAGTAACTTGCCTTCATATTAAATTAACTTCCATAGATTCTTTTTGGTTCCTATTATCCCAGTTGCAGGTTTTATTGACCATTTATAACTATAGATGATAATTTTTGACAAATTAAATGCAACAGTTGGGATCATAATACTTTTAAACTAAATTCTTTTTTTTAACTACATATTCATGTTTATGAATTTAGTTATCTTTCTCTTAGACTGGTTGCCAACCAAGGCCAATGAGCTCTGTCTGCCTTATTTAATTCCTAACTGGGTGTTGATGTTTAGTGTTGTCTTTTTATTACCATTTTTATAACTTTTTGGAGATGAACACCCCATATTCCTTGTGTTCATTAATCTTTCTTTTTATTTTTAACTGACCTATGCACGAAAAGAGTTTCTAAAATCTATCTCTTGACTTGTCAACATCTGATGATTTTAGCCTTTATAAACATCAACAATCAACATAATGTAACTCTAAACTGAGAAATCTGATCTGATTCATTGCCAGCACCCATCTTCTCTGTCTTAATGCAAAAGAAATTCAAGCTGACTTTTTAAGTAGAATTTTGATTTCTTTACTGAAGCAACTATATTAATCTCATGAGAATGTGCATCTTGTTAATTTTAGAACTAATATTAATTCCTTGTTAGCTGACACCACTTCATTATTGATTTACCAAAGCAGTTTCTGAAAATAGTTGCTTCTTGGTATTTTGTGGTTGAATAGGAGCTTTTTCCACAATCCAATAGCTGGCAAGAGAAGATTCAAATGTCTTTTCAAAAAGCTATCTACACTTGTGCAAGTTGGCAAACATTTTCTGAGATTTCATGTGTTCTTCATTCAACCTGGACTTGCTCAATCATCTCTGCTTGTTCAGTTGTTTGCTTGGCCTCTTGCTCACTACATTTAAAGTTTTCAAGGAGAAATGTAAACACACAAATAAACTAAGATTGCTAATTGTCCTAAGTGGTCCAGGTAAATTTTAAATTCGGACATATTCAAGAGAAGACAACTATTTTGGGACAATTTGTGAATTTGACTTTAAATTAAAGTCCTCACAGGAAAGTTTGAAGTTTTCTCAGGTTCTTAACATCACAACTAATATACATATATATTCAGTTGGATGCAAAATTAATTTAAGCAAAGTACTTAATTTTTTTTCTGACTGAATCTACCTAAAATTTGAAAATAACTAAAATTTATTAGTTATTTTTTGTTCTCATTTACCTAATTGGGCAGCTGTAGCCTTTTCAGTTAGAGGGCTTGTGTTCCTTAATAAAAATCTCAATTTAAAAATTTAAATTTTGTGATCATATACATTAGGTTATATGGATGAGTAGATTGTGTGTGTGTATTATACACACACACACAAAAAAAATTGTAAATTCAAACTTTTAGATTCAAAATGTATAGCGTTTATGAAAAGATTTACTAAAGTCAATTTTCATGGATTTTTTTATTTTTATTTTTTTTTATTTTATTTATTTATTTATTTTTTTTATAAACTTCAAGGATGAGTTTGGTCACTCAACAGAAATTTTATTTGGTGGGGTACATCCTCACGTCTCTGTTTCCATCCCTTCTAATACCACAGTTTGATCCCTGAGCATACCATTGTTCTAGATCAGTGTAGTTATATGAATGAAATATCAGGTTCTATTTTGTTTGTGTTGGTCTCCTATGGATATGGAAAAATAAGGAATCTATATGAATGTGTTTATTTTTAATTGTTGAGGTGTGTTTGAGTTAGTAACCATTTGTATATGTTCTATATATGCATTACTTGTGTGTGTAAAGGGGGGGATATATTTAATGACAAAGCTTAAATGACAGATTACACACAGCCAGATGTCTGGAAAAGGTTAAAAACAAAATAAAAGTATTGAACTGATACAGTATTTATGAGATTTGAGAACTGTATTAATTCTGGATGTTATAATCACTATAATTGCAAAATGACAGTGATAGGGATGAGACTAACGATGAATGTGGATTGTTCAACCTGAATCATTTCATCCTTCAGGCTTTACTGCGATAAAATGAATTTAAAAAATAATAGTAATAATAATAATGCTGTATCCCATGTGTAAGTTGTTTGTTCTTTTTGCAATCATTAGTAATTCTTTGTTTTTCAATGTCCTTGTAACTGTAATATTTTGGTAAGCCTTTTTAACTTATTTTTCCTTCATGATAATTTTGAAGAAGAAAAAATATTTTTTTCTTGTCTCTAAACTAGCTGGGACCATTACTTTGTTTATATTTTCCAATGTATATAGCTTTCTCTTTGTATATACATATTGGCAAAACACATTTTCGTTACATTCATCTATCTCTCTGCATTTCTGTATCCCCCCTCACTCACACACACACACACACACACACACACACACAAGTGGCCAAAGCAGAAATAACCTACAGCATGTCACCTGATGATAATTGGAAATTATATTGATCAAAAAGGAAAAAGTTGTTTGGGTTGGTAATCATTTATGGTTGTTGAAAGCAGAAGCTGAAAATAGAAGAGATTTATTTAGTTTTATTTAACCCTTTATTTGGCAAAAAGCCCAGCCAAAACAATGCAGCTAACCTGCAGATTTTTTGAGTAACTAAAACAATTTCCTTTTCATTACTTGTTTAAAAATGTGATTTTAATTTTTGGGATGCATTTTTATTTATTTTCCATTAAACAATATTCATATCTTTTTGGATTTTATTTTTTTTATTTATTTATTTTTATTTATTTTTATTTTTTTTGAAAGAGCAAAATATTAGAAATGAACTCATCTATTCAATTAATCAATGTCTGGAAAAGGTGGTTTTGTTTGGTGTTGAATGAGCTGACCAAGAGAATGGTCAGTTGTGTAGCAAGGCTAGAAGTGGGCATTAACTAACTTAGACATTTTGAATTTCTTCTTTCTCTCTCTTATTGTGAAAAAATCTATATTGATCAACCCAAGTTAAAGAAGTTGATTTTTTTTCTTTTTCTTCAACTTTGGTTTTTCTTTGCCTTCACTGTTAATTTATCTATTGTCTATACAAATCAATTTGACATTAATAACCATTTTTTTTTCTCTTCCTTTTAGCTTTTTGTTGATAGACTTCATCATTGCCATTGTTGATACATTTCGTTTTATCAACTAAACCAATTTTCTCAACTCATTTTTCTTTAAAATAACATTGGCTTATAGACAATATGTAGCTGTATCTGTTCATAATATTGATAATGAACATCTATCAATTGGACATTATCCAAATGCATGTAGGCTTATGGGCACATCACATTGAAACACTGGTTTCTGTACGATCACCAAAGTTAAGCAACATCGAGCCTAGTCAGTACTTGGATGGATGACTGCTTAAGAATTATCAGAATGTGTGGCTAGTGCAATGGATAATGGCTCAGAATTATTAATTGAAGAGCTGAGTTTCAATTCCAGTTGGGTTTGTTATATTCATGTAAGTGCAAATACCTTTGGGAAAGGCATGAATCCACCTCTTATGTGTTAATTAGTAGGACTTGTATCACTAAAACCATTATATCCCAAAATAATATTGTGTTCAAAATATTTAGATTTCAGCATTAAGTAACCTACAGAGGTTGATATAATGTTAAACAAAACTAAAAAACCAACCAATCAAATGCACCTGGGAAATATTTTGAAGAAAAATGAAGTGACTTTTTTGATTATTGTATTAGCTTTATAATCATCAGTTAGTATTTCTATCTGTTCTGTTGTGTTAGATCCCTTTGTCCTTATTCTTCTAGAACTTTGGATTTTCAAATTTATCTTTTTATATATGAAAAGTAAAGCTTAGAAAATTGGATAGCATGATTTATTTCTAATGATTTGTTTGACAAATATTTTCGCTGATAACATTATTATACATTTAGATGTCTACTCAGAGCTGATAGTTTGAATGGAAGTAAAAAGGCAGTTAGTATCTTGTAAAGAAGTGACCTTTCTGAAAAATAAAACTAAATTTAAAGCATTTGCTTTATGCATATATAAAATATAATAATTTTCTTATAAAATTATAAAATAATTGCTTCAAGACTGTTCAGAAAAAAAAAACCATTGAAAATAATACTCTCCAAACATTGCCATACAATTGGCAGCTGAAATTTCTATTTAAAAGCAACTAAAATTAAAATGATACTAGTCGAAATTTGTTTTATGCTAGATAACAAAAACAAACAAAAAACCTTTGTTAATGTTTGGTAATTAGTTTTTACATTCATCTAATTCTAGTTTTATGTGATAAATCAAATTTGGTTTTACACTTAGGCATGTACAGAACTATTGGAATTAAAGATTGATTGATTTCTATATTTTTTCACCCTCTTGTCTTGATCTTTTCAATTTATAATATTATTTTATTTTTCTTTGTAGGTAAGTGTAAAATATCTGCTGATCCCTTTTGGTAATGTATACATATTTGTTTTTGCTTCTTGTCTCAACAACTTCCTTCATCTTGTTACTACAGAGAAAAATGGCTGCACGGTTTGTATTTAAGTTTTTTAGTTTCTTTATTTGTTTATGCAATTATGTTATGTATATAATGTAAAATCCAGTGTAAAGAATCAGAACAGAGTGAGTTTTTATTAACAAGTAAAACTAAAAAAAAGAACAACAAATATTATTAGCTATTAAAAAAAAATGTCAGTTTGTTTAGTAACTTGTTTAACAGTTTTCTTTTAAAGAGTGTTTTAACTATTTTCTGCAATCACTCTTAAATAAATCAGATTCTAATTTATTCAAAAATTAATTTTTAGTGACGCTTTTAAGACACAAGTGCATTGTTACGAAAATCTGAAACTCCTATGTCTGGCTTCATGTTAACTTTCTATAGTATTGCATCAAGAAAATTTGACTGAATTTAATAAACATGACAATAATATATATTGATATAGGTCTTATGTTCTTACACACAAATATGGCTATCCATAAAGTTATGTGACTGTATACATTGCCATATCTGAAAGGGAGCATCAATTTTTCCTGCCTAGTCTTCTAATGAATGATACCTGTTTTTAGCCATTGCATTTTATCAGACAATTACCACTGTTTTAGGTTTCCCCATAGATGTTGCGTCCCTGCTGGTAGCCAAAGCCAAGGTTTTCTCATTGTTGTTGTTGCTTTTAAATAACTCTGAACTTGGCTGACCCTCCAAAGTAAGACACACCTGCTTATTGGTGTGTGTTTCTCTATTCTTTAGTGGTTCACAAGTTAGGTTAGTAACACAAGTGTTGCTTTTGGCAAGTCAGTCATTCTCAGTTTACCTCCCACCCCTTTGTGACTGGAGAAGTGCTGAGATAATTATTGGTTATGGTCAGTCAAAGGTTGAATCAGATTAACAAATGCTTATAAAAGTATAATTATTCCTTGACAATCTTTGTAAGTAGATGTTGCTGAGATATGTTAAAAAAAGAAAAGATTCCATAGAAAATATTTTCTTTTTAAATACAGATCATTAATTTGATTGCAGATTGTCAAAACCTGTTGTTGGAAACTGAGAAATTTGTCACAAAATTTATAATCAGAAAATAATTAAGTTTTTTGCCCCTATAAACTTGAAAAGGCTTCTATAATTTTTTTCTGAGTCTTATTGATTTTCATCATTGGTACGTCACCGCTATAGATAGAAAAAGAGTATGTAATGCAAACCTAGTCTCATTTTCTCTAATATACACTTGCAGATTTGAGTCCCAAGTTTAAAATAATCACCATTTTGAATTGTTTACTACCATTTAACAGTATAATTGTAACAATTTCATGATTTTATCTTTCAAAAATTGAAGCACCTCACCATTTATTTATAGAAGTGATAATCTTGTTCAAAATTTGAATGTTTTTTTTTTTTTTTTTTTTTTTAACAGGATATGCCTTATCCATTCAATGCTGTTAGAAGCCCTTAAAATTGTTAGTATGCAAAAGATATAAAACATAATGCTTGCAAATATATTAATTTTACTTTGGACAAGTGTGATAACAGAGCAGCACCCAAATCTCTAGTCTTTTTGCAAACCTCAAATAGAGAAAATCTTTTCTTTTGTGAACAATCTTGAGGTAGACATCATATTATCATTGATTTTTGCATTCTGACAGTTTTATACATGAATATCAACCTTTTCTCATTTCCTTTTAATGATTTTTTTTTTTTTTGTTAATGGCTCTCAGAAACAAAAATGAAGTTCTGATTAGATATTGTTTTTATTATCAAGTGAAAGGTATTTTGAATATTTTTTTTTTTTTTTTTAAAAATATTTATATATATATATATATATATATATATATATATATATATATATATATATATATATATATATATATATATATATGGTATTGGTTGGAGAGTATTCTTATATTTGGGGTCGATATTTTGCTGATTTTCACCACCTTCAACAATGTAAAAAGTGCTAACATATCTGGAATGATTTGTTTTATAATGAAATACTTTTACTTAAATTTTAGAACCATTTTACAGATTAATGTTGAGTCTTTTTTTTTTTTTTCGTTTTAAAGCACATGTTTCATTTGAGCTATATTTTAAATAAAATCCTGTTACATTCAGAAGATGGTTACCATTGTTGTCTGGCAAAAGGAAGTAAACAAAAATTCAAGAAACTCCATAAAACATGAAATGGTAACAAAAATTTATCTAATGGAGTTGTAACACAAAAAGCAAAACCATAATCTAAATGACACTTAAAAACCTTTTAGATATCAAAATATTAAAATTTTATAAAATTATTCATTTGTTGGAATTTACAAAAATATTCCCTCTGAACATAATGTGTTGATTAGCTGCTTTGGCTTATACATGGGGTTTGGATTTTTGCCCATTTCTCAAACATAAAAATAGGGTGGGGTTGATTTATATTCAGACTGGTGTATACACAAGTATATACAATATGCTTTTACAGTTAAAAGATTTAAAATATTTTTGGTAAGATTCTTGTAAATATGCTACTCTGTTAGATGAATTCAACTTTTTTTTTTTGTCTAGTTACGTTCAAGTTATAGCGCTCAGTGTGTGATGAACTGTCTCTTCATAATTAAAGATTAGCATGAACCATTATATATAGAAAGGGGCCTTGCAATATTTTCTGAATGTTAATTTAAAAAATATTTTACTCAGTAGTTGATTTGTTGAAGTTACATACTTTAACCAATACACATGGGGGAAATTATATTAAAAATTGAATATAATTTCCCCATGTGTGGAGGTTAAAGTATGTGATTACTTGCCTCTATAATATAAATGTGTAGAGATTACATCTTTCTATGATTTCTAATCAGTGCAACATTTCAACTTAACTTCATTTCAGCTGAGGATTTAACAATTGCTTGTTATTTCTCTTTGGCTGATTAAAAGCAATTAATTATGCATTTTCCCCACTAATATCTCCACATAATGAGGCTGTGATAGAAAGCAAAATCTGGAGCAAGGCCAAAGTTCCATCAATTCTGTCTTTTCTCCCCCCCCCTCTCCCTCTTTTTTTTATAGCTTGATTCAACAAACTACTTATTTAATAAAGTTGATTTTCACTTTGCTCAACTTGGATTACTCTTCAACTACTTTTGCTCTTCAGCTTTTTTTTGCATCAACACTGGGTTTTTTTTTGGGGGGGGGTTCTTGTTTTTTAAGCCCTTAATGGTTTTGCATAAAAAAAAAAATTATTTATGCACATTGATTTGTATTAGTTCCTTTCATCAGTGCCACCATCTTGGAAAGGAAATAAAAACAAGACAATTGCTAACCTATTTGTACAAGTATACAGTCATTGCTCAGTAGATTCTGAATATTGTAACCTGATTGTATAAAGCACAACAATCAAGTAGTTCAATAATTTTTATTATTGTTATTTTTGATCTGTATTGACTTTTTGCTTATAGATTATAATTATTACAAATCTTTATATAATTGTACAGTGTTTCTATCATTGTTACACATGAAAATCATAAAAGTTTTTATTGATCAGGATGTTAATGTTTAGCCTGTGGAATGTTTGCTTAGTCTATTGATGAAATTTTAAAGATACTGTGCATAAATATCTGTGTAGTAAGAATGATAACAAAAAAAAGGTATTGATTTATATACTTATACAAATTTATATACTGTGTGTAGTACGTAAATTTAAGCATTTGTTTGCTACAAGCCAAATACTGCTATCATTGTTTTCTTTTCCCACCCACTTCTCCAATCAGATACAAGAATTTTTTCCTGATCCTATTAAAACCATCTCAAGCTTCTGGCATTGTCTGCTTCAAATGACAATAGAACAATTGGATCCTCTTGCATTGCAAATGTGGAAATGCACGAATAAACACCCACTTCTATCTCTGTAAATTTTTTTTGTCTTTTATTTATTAATACGAGTAATTTTAGGTTCAGTAGAAATGAAGCACAAATCGGTGGCATCTTTCCAAGAGATACAAGCAGAGCTGTTTTGCGTTAGTGTCATGTTTAATTTTTCAAGAAATGACAAAAAGATAGTTGGCCTTAGTAAGAAAGTGGAAAGTCTCCAAATTTTGATTTTTGTTTATCGATTGATGTCAGTATAACAGTTTGTAGTAAAGCCCTTCATTGATAGAAGAGTTAGAAAAATAAGGGATCTGATCAGAACCTTATTTTGTGCTCTTTGAAGACTGACAAAAAAAAAAAAAAAATGTATTTTGATGGAAGAAAACTGCCAACTTTATTACTCCATGTTTTAATCTTCATAGAATTTAATATTGGAGCTATTAAAGTATAATAATAATTATACTGTCCAATTATATACTTATTAATAAATGAATAATTAAGCATTTTACAAATGGTTTTCTCTGATTTCAGAGAAAGTTGATTATATTTAGGCATTGAATGAATGAGACTTACTTTGTTTTATCTGCCCCCCCCCCCATCATCACAGACACGTATGCAATATATTTTCTTGCTTTGACAAAATTGAAGTTATTTCTATATATTTTTCTTTTTTATGTTTAAAATAAATTCATTTATTTTAACTCTCTGCCAAAAAAATGCATTTTGGTCTATGTTTAGGCAAATAGTTATCAAATTGGTTTCAGATATGTCATGTTTTGATGAAGACAGAGGTGTTGAATGGCACTTTCACATGGATTTATTCTACAATGATTAAACCACTTATTTATCAGATGAGCTACAATTCCTGCACCAGCTTTGATTTTTTTAGACAAGAAAGGTTGTATATTGCTTTTGAGTTATGTCCCTTGGTATTGCATTTTTAATAACAATTATTTTCTCACAGTCCATTTTTCTCTCACACTGACTTGTAAATTTATTGGTATCATTAGCATAATCAATAATTCAAGCTACTTGCAACATTTCTGAAAAAATCATTCATAATATCATAAAATATAAATCAATGGAGGACTGAAAAATGTTAGTCTATCTGGATTTCCGGGAAAAAAAAAATTTATATTCATGTAAATGTACTCGGATCATAACTTTTATAATGTATATGTTTTATTTTGATGATCAAAACTTATCTATTATCTAGAGCAACTTCTTGTGTTTCTGATTTGAATAAAAATAATAAAAAAAATTGTCAGAGTTTGCCTTAGATGAAAAATGTAGGCATTTTGAATATAGTCACAGAAGTAGAATGAACATTCACAGAGCAAAGAAGAAGAAAAAATCTAGAATGGGCCTCAAGGACAAGAGAATATCGAAATTTCTTATCCCAATCCACTTTCCAATGTCTGGCCAAACGTTAAAGCGAGATTTTGGAATATAAGTTGGGCTGAGAACTTTTCAGCATTCTCGTGTATAACTATTTTGTTTTGGAGATGACGAGTGACAGTAACCTGAGAGCTTGCCATATTCTGAGACAATTCCCTAGTGGTCTGGTACAGTTCTTTCTATTGTTTCTTATCAAACTAAACAAGTAAGCCAGAATGCAGAGAGTCTGTGAGTTTGAACTTCTTGAAACGGGAAAATCATTTTTGTACTATTCTGTTGGTAATGAAGTCATCACTGTACAAATGTCTCAAGCAGCTTTGGTAACTTGGTTTAAAGCCAAGAGAAGATGTTGAATATGCTAATTCTTGTTTACTTGGCATTCCATCTCAAAGGGCTGTCTAATTTGAAATAAAATTTCAATAACATTTCAGAATTACTAAGAAGTGAAAAATTGAGATCATTCACAGAACATTAGAAAAAATGAATGAATATATGTAACAACCTAATATTTCATAAATGACCTACAGAGGCTAAATTTGGGAGTGACACTGTTGTCTCCTTACCATTATGAAATTAAATATGGACATCCAGAAAATTTACCTCCAATTTCACTTTCAACAATTGGTTTGTACGTTGTCTGAAATGATGATGTCTTAAAATGATATCTTCAAGTGATGATAACCATATTGGAATAAACCATACTGAAATTAGCACTGGAAATTAAATACTCAAGTCATATTAGTTGATAATAGGATGTGTAGTGAATGTAATGCATCCTGTAGAACAAGTTCCCAATGTCATTAGCAAACATTGTGATTTGAGTGCAAGGGTTACTGTATAAAATTTGATTATCCTCTTTATAACCCATTGTCCTGATGATTATATAAAGGATGATTTTACAAGTATAAATTTCATGGTTCTGCAAAGAGCTTCTATTTGATGACATAAATGAAATGCCTTGTTCCTAATGTATGAATGCAAGCAAATAAGTGGCTGAAGCACTGAATCTGTTTAAGATATTATCTCTTGACAAACAAAAGAAAAACAACAATTTGTTTATTATAGTAGATAAGGATTGGTTAATTGGCAAAGGCTTTAAAATCAACCCTGTATCTCTCAAAATGGTACAGGTGTCTTGATCAAATGTGATATACCAAGTCAATGAGACTATAGTCTACATTTTACAGACAAGTGGCACACAAAGTCCAAGCTTTTTATACATCCTTAAGAAATTGGTAGGTTCCTTGTTCACATGATGATTGTCACTTCTTTGCAGAAGACAACCATCTCTTCCCTTGGTTGCTTTATTTGTGTGTTTTTCATTCAGAATTTTATTATTTCCATAATTTTTACCTGAACTAACACTCTGCTATGGTCCCATAAGGGATTCTTAAGCCCAGCTTTACTTTTATAGCCTCTCTTACACATTTGGAAAACACAAAGTTTCTCTGTGTTACCTATGTTGAAAACTTGCCTGTCTCTGTGTACAATTATGTGATGTTTGAGTGCTGCAACAAACTTACAAACCTTGTCACAAAACTCTCACAATTAACCTGCTGGTCATTCTGGTAGGGTTGCATTCACAGGAGTTTGCACATGACTTTTCTGGTGTGATCTCACTTGACTGGCTAAACCAGCTGCCGAAAGGGTGATTTTTCTACAAATACAGTAAGTGTGTTGGTGTCCTAATAGTTCTGGAACAGATTCTATTTCTCCTTTCCTAATGGTGCATTTTTTTGTTGGAATGCTCAATTCTTCTGCTCCAAATTCTTGCAGCATTCCCAAATTGACCTTCCCCAGCCAGATCTCTCTCCAGCAACAGTTTCCCAGTCTTCAACATTAATGCCAATAGCCTTTAGGTTACATTTAACTACATCCTTGAACCATATTTTGGCTTATGAATAGGTCAAACAAAAAAAATTATGCCTAGATAGCAAACTGAGTCAACAGTAGAATAATATGCCCTATATAAAAGATCTGCCATAATGTTAATCCCTTTTGGGTTAATAGATTGCCAAAACTGTAGCAAGCAAGTGAACATGTTCAAATCTCCATCTCTAATTTTTATCATTTCTAATTTTACTAAATTGCTTTGAATAAAACATGAATGTTACTGATTTCTGATCAGTAAGAAGTGCATCCACATAAGTAGTGTCTCCATTTTTGCAGAGCCTCCACTATAGCATATGCTTTCTTCTCAATTGCAAAGTGCTTATGTTCACTTGCGTTTAAAGTTGTTGAAAAGAAAGCCATTGGTCTGCCAGCTTAATTGAAGGTGGCAGTGATAATACAATCAGCTGCATCTGTCTCTCCAACAAAAGGACTGGTTTCATTCATAAAATGCACTATATTTTCTATCTCAGCTTTCAAATGTCTTCTACATTGTGTAATGGAAATATCTTAAATTTGTATGAGAGTAGTTACAGTAATTGTTAATCGAATAGGATTAGGATGAGAATATACAGTATGACATAGTGAATTCATGTTCTGAGGAAGTTTTTAAGTCACCAAAGTCTTTCAGGATCAGCTTTAATTTTATTCTCAGAAATAGTACGACCCAAGAGGCCCATGGAAATAAGAGAATGTGCACTTATGATTGTCAATTAAGGTAAATGTTTCAGCAGCTTCTCATTAAATCTCTTGGGTTAATGTCAAGGGCTGTCTTATTTTTTTTCTACAAACAGCTATCCAGGTAAGCGAATATTTTGGGATTTGTGTAGAATGCACCAAAAGCAGGTAATCTCATTGGTTACCCCAGACAGAATACAATATAATTGTTACTGCTGACCCCATACCTCAAAAGCAGTAGAAGGCTTGTTTTTAAATATCTGAACTTTGTTTGACAGATTTCAAGTTGATTATCTTAAAGAATTAATAGTGCTTGTCTCAATGATCCTTTCTGCAAGTAGCCTCTTCACTTGAGTTGCAATAAGGTGTTTATCTTGAGAACTATGAGGAGGTTTTTTTGAAGATGTCTGCCTGCCCAAAAAGTTTTGCGAACTGTGTTATGCTGAGAATTTTTCCTTGACTTTATACTATCAGGCTATAATCATTGGTTGATGTCATAAATACAAATATAACTTGCCTCTGAAAAAGGAAAAACCCATATCTATAAATGCTTTGAAATTTTTCCTTGTTTAATTTAATCCAGATAGTAACAGTTAAATTTCTAAAGTATCTACCCCAGATTCTTTGATGTGCTGTGTCCCTTCAGGACATTTGTGATCATGGCTCTCTACAATTCCCTGTCCTTTTGTAGTTTATAATAACTTTTGTAAGAGTTGAAAACTGAAGTGCACCAGTTGCTGAATAACATATCTTTGCAAAATAGTCCCTTTTTCATGTAGCTTCCAATGTTGGATAGTTCTGATGAAGATACCTATTGTTTTCACAGAAGAAACATTTCTGTTCTTTAGACATCAGTTGAGGTTTAGTTTTCCAGCAATCTATTATTACTAATACAATAGGTGGTTAATAGAAGCTTTGAATCATTTTTAGTGATTGATTTTGTTTTCTCTGGCTTATCAACCATTTCCAGGTTATTTCAAGCCAGAAAATATTTTTAAGTTGTAAGAATTTTTTTTTTTTTCTTGAGGTAATAATGGTTTTTACACCACCCACACATCCAAGCTTACAGCACTTGGTATTCCCAAGTAGTCACCTATCTAGGTACTGACCAGACTCAACATTGCTTAACTTTGGTAGTTGTATACAAACTGGTGTTTCAACATGTCACTGTAAGCACCTCATTTTTAGGCTTCATATAAATTCTGCAAAGTATGTATCACATTATGAATTTCATTATCAGAAATACACAAAGTGAGCAATGTAATGAATGAGTATATTCAGTTTATCTTGTGAGTGTTGCTTAAATTGTTGAATGGATTGTCTCAATGCTTCCACTTTTTAGCAGCAGAATTTGAAATAGGGCTGATTTCAAACCTCTCATGTCACTTATCCCTAGGTTTGAAGTTATATTTCTTGGCAGAATAAATTGTATAATCTGTGTGCATGTTTGTACACATACCAGCTATGAGGCTAGTGATTACTCACTGCTAATGTTTGTTGAATGAAATAATTTTGATGCTGATAAATGTACTAAATTTCACTTCAGTGACTTAAAACATTAACAGCAAGTGATTACTAGGATCATGGATGGCATGTGTAAATAAACATATGCATAGAAATTTTACAATTTATTCTGCCAAGAAATATAACTTCAAACATGTATTTTGAGATAAAAGATAAAAGCATTTCAAATTTTTTTACTTTTTTTTTTTAAAACTTTAATTGAATTTGATGTAAATAATAAAAATACTCCCCCCCCCATCACCTTGCAGCTGAATACTTGAGAAAACGTCTGGTTTGATTTTTTTTTTTTAATAATAGTTAAGACATAGACTTTAGTAAATGCAGAAGTTAAAGTGGAAAGAAAATAGTTTTTTTTTGTTCAATTTAAAACAGTTGGAACATGAAGTAAACTTTGTTTGACAAAGCAATTCTTATATTTTCAAAGTAAATAAAAAAAATGTTTCTCTCAAGTTTAATAACTACTTAAAAAAATATTTAAAAATCCTATTGTCGATGAAAGTTATTTTATGAAATGAAATCTACTTGTCAATGAGTTGCTTTTCTTGAAGTTCTACAAAAGTTACCTCCCTTAGATACAAAATTTTATTTCCATGATCGTTACTTGATTACTGTATACTTATGAATCCACCAATACGTTGTCAATTCTGAAATACTTGTCAAAGAGAGATACTTTTAGGTTCAAACGTTGTAGAATAGTAGATAAAGTATTGGTTTTTAGAATTATTGCAAACAAAAATTTTACTCAGCATTTATTAACTCATTAACTGTGCATGGTGGGAATTTGGGACTTAGTTAATGATTTTTCTATTTATAAAAATGTTAGAAATTTTACTGTAATAATAAACATTTCTTAAATGCTGGATTTGTTGTAGTACTTTAAGGAATTTGATTTACCACATGAGCAGCCAAATAAAAACAAAATGGCAATCATTTAAGAATTCAAATTTTTGTTCAAAACTATCAATGTTACTGGGCACTGTACAGGCCAAACCGTTTTCCTCTCTTCTATAGTAAATACTTAATATTAAATTTAGATCCACCTATAAAACAAGTGAGAAAAAAATTACAGTGCCTGGCAAAAAAAAAAAAAAAATTAGCATGCTTTTCTTTATCAGTAAAGATGCAAAACATTTTTTTTTTATCTAATGTCTGAATATTCTAGCTTCATAAAATATACCTTTCTTTAGAAAAATTAAATTATTTAAATGGTATTATTTTTCCCCAATGCAGAGGAAAAATATAAAATAACCCAATATTAATGGAAAAATTATGTACATTGATTGTTGAGTTAATGATTGCCACCTCTCCCCTTATCTATGTGACCCCATATTGTGAATAACTTTGGAAATGTCCTTGTTTCCTTCAGGCAGTCATCTTCATTTGACAAGATTTCCAGCATCATCACTTTGGTTAATGCAGATTCTTGATTTATCAACAAATATCACTTTCATCCAATCATCTACAATGCTATGTTTTCTCTTTAGTTCACTTTAAGCTCAATCTGTTTGTATGTTAGTGCTGGTTTTCATTTTGATTTTCTCTATGTAAATTCCATTTCATTCAACTACTTTTATCACAAGCATTAACTCTTGTTTCAACTCATTTATTTTGTTGTACTTTTTTTTATTTTCAAGGCATACTCCTTTGAGTATTCTATCCTGACACTTGGATGTCTTTCATGGTTTACCTTTTTTAACCATCCCATTTATTTTATGTTTTCACTAAATTTTAGACACAGTTGACTTGCAAAAGCCAATGTCTTTCGTCACACTCCATTGTGGATTTCCTTCTTGAATGAGTTTTACAATCCTTTCAATTGACAGTTCTTTTGTTGGAGCCATGTTTCCTTTCAATTAGGTATACCCAACTGCTTGGTGAGATATACAAGAACTATTAACTGTAGACCAATTTGCATATATAGACTTTTGCTGATATTTGTTTTAGGAATGCAATTTATGAGATCATTTCATACATAATTTTTTTTCGCCTTAACATTGGGTTATTCCATAATGTTTTCATCTACATGGCTTGAAAGAAATTATGGCAGTAATTTAAATAATTTAATCTACTTTATTTACATTATTCAGACTATTGTCCTCATCTTTGTCATCATATTTATTACATTTTGTCCATTGTACACTCCCACCTTCTTCAGGTGGCTGGAATGTCGAACTGAACCCTTTATTTCGCGCACTGGGGTAGACTGTTCTAGTTCCATGTGCTGTGTCTAATGGATGTCAATTATCAGTTATCTCCTGCTTAATTCCCTCTCAAAGTTCTCCACTGCCTTAACCAGGTATTGGACTCATGCTCTTTGGGTCCTGTCACTGGATCTAACTAATGCCTTTTTCCACTGTGTCATGTCCTTGAGGACATCTGTGTATGAATTTCTGGGTAGAAATAATGAGTGAGTGAAATAAAGGGCTCAGTTTGACAGTCCAACCACCTGAAGAAGGCTGGAGTGTACAATGACCAAAATGTTGTAATAAATATGAGGACAATAGTCTGAATAATGTAAAGTGTACATAATACCTCATCTCAGAAACATAGACAGATACTTAATCTACTTTGTGCTAATTTCATATTTTTTGCCAGGGGTTATCAAAACAAAAAAATCTTCTACCATGTCAGGTTGTTAGCAAGCATCTCTCACATATTGATTCATTTGTATAGGATATGAAAACCTCCTAAATGCCCACTAGGTGGCTTTTTAAAGATGAAAATGAGCTTAGTAAAATAAATATGAACAAATTTCACAATAATTTGTTATGAATTGTGCTGACATTGTTATTATTTCTCATCCATTAATTTGGCTTGACCTTTAAGAATAAAAAAATATATATCCTTTACTACCTTTTGAGAAAAAAATAATCAAATACTCAGTGGTTTGAAAAACTTTTTGATATCTTACTGCATACGTGACAAAGTTGCCTCCCTTAGCTTTCGTTCTCACTTGGTGGTACATTCATTGCTTGCAGTACATTTAATCAAATAAGGTTATGTATTTTTTTTCATTTGTTGTGATTTGCAATGGTTAAAATGTTAATATTATTAGGAAATATGTGTTTTAATGCTGACATTATTAATCTTTTTTCCAAATTCAATTCACACCTTAAAAGGGATTAAAATTTTCTCTTAAATCAGTTTTTGTCTTTTCTTAAAAATATTTTAAAACTACCTGTTAGCACAAATCATTTCAAAGGTGACAGATTCTTTTCCCTAAAATAATTTTAAAGATAGTAATTACTAAGGTCTGTTTGTAATTATAGTCAGGAATTATGTTTTAAAAAGGAAAATCTTGGTGTTTGTTCAAATTGCTTTTCCTTTTTCAATAAGTGATTTAAAAAAACAAATATTAGTTCACACTAATTCTCTTTTCATATCTGACAAAATTTGTTCCATTTGGATATTAACATTTTTTGCCTTCTATTCAAAACTAAGCTATTGTGAAAAGTATGAAATTTTAATGACAATCCATGTCTAATTTTGAGTATTTCATTTAAGAATGTGTTGAGACACAATTATGCATTTTTTTCTCGTCACTTAATCTCAATTTTGTTAGATGTTTTAAATAAGAATAAAAGTAAATATGATACTAAATATGAAAGCAATTTTGATTAAATTTTGTTCTTTAAAGTTGTACTAGTACCAATTGAGCTGCCAGCTATTATTCTTGTATTGGTAATGATATTTATACATGTTGATGTGAAGATTGGATACACATTTTTCCTCTACTACTTGAACTCTTTATCCAGAGTTAATTTTCTGTATTTTCCCCATTTTTTTCAATTCTTCTTCTTGAGCCAAATTGCTTTTCTGGCATTCTGGTCATAATTACTGCTGAGAAGTTGATCATTTGGCTGTAATCATTTTGGAAATGATTGGTGTTAGTCTTACACACACACATTTCCGTTATTGATCTTCTCCAGAGACTTGCCAGCAGCTAAAGGTCATTGGAAGTTAAATAGAATGAGGAGGGGAAGGTTGACCATTCTTGCAGAGAGTAAGTAAATCAATGACTTTATTGCATTGACTAGAACAAAAAGTAGAGAAGATGGTTTCCCTTTGTCTGAATATAGGATTTTGTGCCATTTACCATTGTTGGCATAAATGATTGAAAGCAACCCCCCCTTCTGCAATCTCTCCTATTTTGAGACTTGACTTTTTTTCTTTTTTTGCATGTTCCTTTTATTTGTTTCTCAGTTTAAAAAAAATAAAAAATTAGTAAGTAGATCCAATTATAACATTGGCCAACATACTTTTTAATGATTATGGTTTGAGAGTTGATTTTAACTAATTCTGACCATTGGCTTTGAAAATGGCATTTGTTTTTGCATAATGTGCCAAGTTTTTACTCCATGGCATTCCTCTATTTTATGATGCACAGTGTAAATTATCTTAGGTCAGAAAGTTTATATATTCACAGAATTTTTGCTTTCTAGTTCTTTCAAAAATAGCATTTCAACCAGATTTTTGTAATTTTCAGCCATTTTATTCCAAAAAGGTTTTTTTTTTTTTTTGACCACTAAGGATTTCTTATACACTTCTCAATATCAGTCATTGAGCTTGTGAAATTTAAGTCTTTTATTTAGGTACCTCCACAAAAACACGATGCCTAACATATAAAATGAATTTTTAATAATGAAAAATCTTTCTTGAAGCTTTTATTTTAGTTTTAATTTCAAGCTGATAGATTAAATTTAATGTTTCCAATAAGCAAAATACTATGCTGTATTTTAAAACTAATTTAAATTAATTGGAAGGAGTATTAATTTTGAAATTAATAAGAATTTTTGCATTTAACACCATTTTTAGCAAACTGTTATAAAAATGTAAATCTCTTTATTAAAAAAATCTTCCAAAAATAAAATACACTTTTCTGAAACTTTATTTGAGGAATAGCTGACTTAAAGTATAATTAATTTGATTTGAAACAACTATTATTTACTTTGTTTAAAATATTGCAGAAATGCATTTTAACAAGGCAGTAGCTATTTATTTATATTGACATTTTAACAGCTTTGTGACAGATTTTTATATATTGTTTTTCTATAGACTTTAACTGTAAAAAAAAAAAAACAATATAACACAAGTTCCTTTTAAGTATTTAGTAATCTTAAAAACTTAATTATATTCTCTATAATCTATTGTTTTATTGAATTTTAGAGAAATTTGACTTTAAATTTATAGCTATCACTCTTATTTTCTGTTAATGTTGTGTATGAGTTACCATATTTACAAAAATCAGCAGATTTATACACATACAAAAACAATTCAAAATTCTGCACTAAATAAATTTCCATTATGGAATAATATATACTTTAGGTTCCTCTTAGAACAATCTAAAAACAACAAAAAAAAGCTACAATTTGTTTGGTTCATATAGTGTCATACCCATTGAATTCAACAATCCTGACATGACAGTAGGCAAAAATCATTGTCAGTTGCAAATCATTACAATATATTTTTTCCTTGTTGCAATAAAGATTAACATTATTTTGCAGCAAATTCTTGTCTTTCTGTATTTAAGCTAACAATTCTGATAACTTTTTTGATAAGCCTAAATCTCTTCTCAAGATATTTGATTTTATCTGATCAAAACTTCTAGTTTCTGTGATTGAAGCATTGACAGAATCTCTATTGCTATCATGTTTAGGAATATCTTCTGTTATATTGGTATTAATTTCATCATCTAGTAAAGGTAGCTGTGTGTGTTTTTTGTTTTTAAATAAACCTGCAGGTATTTCATTTAAATGGTGCATTAGGTAAATTGCTGAATAGATTTGTGGAATTTAGTTTCTGTTGATTTTATTAAGTAAAAATTTTTTTTTTTTTTTTGCTCTTTCATAATATTGGAATGTCAAATACAAGTCTATCTCTAGTTCCCTTTAAGTACTGTCATGAATATTTGACACATGGTTTGCACACTTGATTCAGGGTTCATGATTTGTCTTAATCACAAAGTAAAGCCATACTCTCTTCACAAAATCACTAATGTTCATCCTTTTGTTTGGTACTGTAAAGCTTAGCAAAAAGAAAAAAAAATCTGGGCAATTCAAACATTGGCCATTCAAACATGTTGGCCATTCTGATGATTTAGTGTATTATTTTTCAACATCAACCTAAAAGTAAAAAAATAAAATGTAATGGGTCCATACCATTTCCCAACCCATAACTCAACTCTACACATTTTGGCCAAAATTGAAACCCAGCAGATGTAACAATTATTCTAAAACCCTTTTTAGATTTTGAGTTAATTCCAGCATTCAAACATCTAATTAGAAAATGAATGATTAGAATTTTATCAGTCTCCTAAAACAAAAATTTGAGTGGTAGGCAAAAAAGTAAGTTTTTTTTTTTTTTTTTTTTTTTTTTTTAAATCGGTGACCAAAACTATTTAAAAACATCAAACTTAAATAAATTATTTTTTTTCTGCTTATGAATTTTTAAAAAGTCAATTTTAATTTTGTTATGAAATTATTTAAAAGCAACTTTTCTATCCAACAGATATAGAGGATATTATGCCTCCTAAATTGATGATTAGTAATGAATATAAGTTTTATTTTCTTTGTTTTTAATTTGTGTAAGTCTACCCAGTCTGGCATTAGTAATCGATGCTTAATGTTTCAAAAACTTTATAAAAGGATTTTATTTTTAACAATATTTTAGCCATTGACTTTTACCAGTTTTAACTTTGTGGCTAACTTTCTGAAACATTTAACAAGATATTCAAGAATTGTTGATTGTATAGAATTGGCAATAAATGCCTAAGTTAACAATGGGATTTTTCTATACTTCTCAGTTTAACAGTCCATTTTTGAGATAAGACTTATCTTCAAAAGCTTTGAAGTGTTGAACTTTGGCTCTCTGTCAGGTCAATTTAAACACAACATTTATTGTTCTGAATTTAGGATCATTGACAAATAAACTAGTAAAATGAATTGAATGATATCAGATTGGTAGATTCAATCAACAAACAAAAGAATTTTAACCAATTCAAGCATGTAAACTTATCAAGTAGACAGGAATCTTTATTTTATCAAGCCATACACATTTATGAATGAATATATAAAACAAATCTTAGTATATTCTGATATTTGTAAAATGAACACTTTTGAAGATAATATTTTGTGTACTATAAAAAGTCCCAGATTGGTGATACTCATTGAATGTTGGTTTTTGGAGATATATATATATATATATATATATATTCTCAGTTTATCTTAAAATTAATTTCTAAGAACTGGAACCTTTTTTCAGTTGTCATGTCAGGAAAAGAGTTTGCATCTTATTTTAAAGATCATTGTGAATATTTTGAAACTTGGAAGAATTCTCTTCAGGTTTTTTTTTTTTTTAAAAAAAAAATAGTAATTAACTAGTTTTTTGTTAATAAACACCAAATGCTTTGGTCTGAAATTTTCTTTTTGTTAAATAATAATAATGAACTTTATTTTTATCTAAATTAATCTTGAACTATTGAGTTAATAATTTTCAGTTCCTTGCTCTAACTTCCATTGTAGTTGAATTTAGGTATTTTACCTACTGAATCCCTCTTTCTATATTAAAAATAAAATGGTTTGTGTCAATTTGCAAATAATAATAAAATCCTAAAGGTCAACTTGATAGTTTCTCCAGTTGTTTTTGTTCATTAATAATAATAATTTCTTATGATAAAGTGCAAAATCATAGCTTCCCACTAATAAACAAATGGCTTTAATATTTTATTTTAATTATAATTTTCCTTGACTTGATTGAGATTATCAACAAATGCCATTTTGAATTATTTTATTCTACAAGTGTGGAAGGGTAAAGTTGTTCAACTAGTGTGTTCATTAAGATATTTGTCTAGTTCTTTATTTTCACACCTATTATAAGTTAAAGGTTGATGTGACTTTGTAAAGCATACCTTTCTTTACCCTGTCAGGCCAGAAAATCAGGCAGATTAAAGGTTATTCCTCTTTAGCTAAATATACATTATTACTCCTCAAAAAAGAAAGATTTTTCTTGTATTCTTCAATAAACAAACATTGTTTTTTCTTTTAAGAGCCCTTCCCTTTACTTAGGTCATAAAAATACATAAATATGGGTTTGGCATATCAATATCGGCATGAGTCATATGCCAAGAATATCTGGTTATTAGCTTCTTAAATATGAAAATCTTTCCAAAGAATGTCAGGAAAAAAAAAAACAAAAAAACTTAATACTAGTTTTTTCTTTTAAACAATTGGCTGCCCATGTGATCATTAACAAATAATATTTATGTAGCAAGGGCCACATTTATACTTTATTAAATCAGTAATAATTAAGATAAAAAATTAAGCTGCATATTTATTTTGAGAAAAAGAGTTGCTGATATGCACTTTTGATTATCTGTCATCATTACTTAACAGCCACATTTCAGTAAGGAACTTGAAATTTCAGAAATGGTGCTTGCATATGTTTCCCATCTTGTTTAATGTAATGTCATTTTTATTTAGCAAAAGTATAATCGCCATAACCTAAAACTTAATGGTTAGAACCTTTTTATGGTTTCATTGCTGCTAACAATATTGTTCCTAATCCACTTGTTAAATTCTGCAAATTGACATAAAAATACTTGTTGATGCTAATTAAAATTATAATTAAGAAAGTTTCAGGCATAATTGACAGAAAATTAATAATTTTGTTTACAACTGATAATTAAATTATATATTTCAGTTACTTTCCTGTTTTTATCTTTTCGTAAGTGTTGCTTTGGAAATAAATCAAAATTATAACCAGAATAAATAAATTTGTATATAGAATTTGAAAGTAAACTCTTCTAAATAAACTGAGTGTCAAATACATTTCAGAATCTTTTCTTGTTCCCCACTCCATTTTTGTATCTGAAATAAAAGATGCTAAATATCTCTACTAGTATCGTGTGAGTGTGAAATCAAGAGATCAGAGAGAGAGATGAAAGTAGCATACATAAGGGTTTGCAATCTATTTGCTAGTTTTCTTAGAAACAGTTTCTCTACATGAATTTCTCATTGCTCAACAGATAATAAAAGTTAGGAAACCAGTTGTTGGTGTTTTGTAATAAGTATTGTGGAAAAGCGATGTAAGATTGTTCAAAACAATGTAATACTACTTTTTGTATGTAATATTTTGATATTAAATGACTCCTGCTGTTTAATTTTTAGAGGCCTGCAGCTTCCATGTGCATAATGTGTTTATTGACATTGCTGTGGATTATTTTCTGCGTTGTAAGAATTATTATATTTTTTTTTCTCTGATAATTTTGTCTTGCTTTTGAACCCCATTCAATTAAATAAATGCAACAAACAAATGTGATAGAAAGAGCTGAAGTTCTTTTAACTGTAGAAACAGTTAAATAGTAAAGCCAGGAAGAGGAGGTTACCTATTTTGAAAATCATTATTCAAAATCCTACCTTTTGAACCCTGACCTTTTGAACTATTGGTGTGAAATATGCAACTATCTTAGCCATTTGGCACTGATTTTAAATTTGAGTTTGTGTGCAAACTTTAAAATCTGTAGATTAAAAAGAAATTAATTTTGTTTATAAATTTTTTGTTAAATACCATAAAAAAAAAAGTCTAAATTTTGAATTTGTAAATTCAGTTGCAGTCAGCAAATGCTACTTTTGTTCATAAAAGTTCTTTATTTTTATTATTCTTTCAAGATAGAAATACTTGTCTGTATAATTGAAAAATGTAAGCTTTTTATAGTGTGCAATACATGTTAGAAATGATGCTATTGTGAGGGAAAGGGTTTAACAAACTACTAGTTGCACTAACCATTGAACGGCAAAATCAATTCTTTAGTAATGGCAATATTAACCGTTTCCATATAGTGAAACATTTGGCATTCATTGACCGAGCAGTCAATGCTTTTGGTTGAAGTTGAAACTTATAGAAATTTTCTCTTTAATTTTTCAAATCCAGTATTTGTTAACCACCCATTCCAGTATTTATGCGGTGGGTAATAGATACTCAGTAATTTCTGTGGACTTGTGCCTAAACTAAAGATTTCTAAATAAATACTAAATATGCACTAAAAAAGAAAATACGAAGGAGTGCTGAAAACTTCTGGTCCGACCAATAGGGCCTATCTTCTCAAATTTTCAATTTATCACCTCTCGTATGTTAGTGTGACCCCCACCACTCCATTATTTTACACTTTAAAAAAAAAAAAAATTTGTTTTAGAATAATTTGTATTTACGTTTTTTAAAATGAAATATTAGCTTCTGATGAATCATAAAAGTTTAAGAAATCTTCTATTTTTATTTTTTATTTTTTTAAAGTTACATGTTTTTATTTGAAAAATAAAATAATGATTAGTTTAAAAATTCCAGTTATATTTGGAAAGAGTTTACTTTATTTGTAGAATCTTTTTAAAATGTTTAGTTATTTTGGACAGTCTCTGTTAACGTTCAACATAAATAAAGTTGGTAACAATAACATTATTTAACAATTATCAATTTAAAAATATCGCGCAAAATAAAAGTATTGAAGAGTCAGTTGATTATAAAAAGCTGTCGTAAACATGGGGAATATTGAAAAATGCAACGAAGTGTTGTCGGTTTTCTTGTCTTTCATCACTAAGTTGACTGATTAAATTTTGCAAAATACCAACAATTTGTAAACAGCCTATTTGCGTATTGCTTAAAGTACCATTGGATTTTTTATTTGCTTTGCAGTGTTATTATTTAATGCCTTGAAAACAGTTATGTTTCATACACAGTTATTGATTATGGATTTAGTTTGCCCGGAATGTCTAGGTCCATAAAGGCTGACCCAACACTAGTGGCTACTATGGTTTAAATTTTTTTGCTATTATTGAGTCATGTAGCTAAAATAATTATAATTAAATATTAATGTTAACTTTGTAAGAATGTACGTAACAATTTTGAAGTAGTTCTGTAGTGTATGAAAGTGGATCAATAAGTCCATAGCCAAACAAGGCTGACATTAATGGAGAAGCATTTGAATTGAATGCACTGACGAAAATGAAAAAAATATCGAAAAATATTCGTGCAGAATATATGCTTTTTTTTTAACAGTCTTTTTTCCTACAGATTTTTTTCATTTGGTTAAAAAATAAAAATTGATCTTTTTTTTTTTTTTAACAAGATGTCGATAAATTCTAATTTTGTAATTTTTAACTGGTTATATTCAAATTTTCCTTACGAATTTTAATGAAGTGGATTTTTTTTATAATGGAATTTCTTTTTGTTTGTTCTAAAAAAGCCATTTATTCAAAGTGACCCGTTGAATTGAACATTTTAAAAACTTATTTTTTTATTCTTCCACTTTCAGAAAAGAGCTGATTCTGATGAAACCTTTTTGTAAAAATAAATAAATAAAATAAATAAATTGAAAGAACAAGTAATAAGCATTTTTGGCAATATTTTTCTCATTAATAGAGAGAAAGTTATAAACTATTTAAATATAAATTTCTCTTTCAAACGAAAGAATAAACAAACTCCTGATATAGTAAAAAAAAATAATTGTTCTAGATTTGCACTGATATACTTGGTTTTTATTTTATTTTTAAACAACTTCACTCAGAGACCCTAAAAATCTTCTCCATTTATTTATCTTCAGTCAAGAAATAAAGATTTTCTCTTCAACATAATGATTTTATTTTTCTATATCGTCTTGTCTGAAGATTCAATTTCAATAATAATAGTAAGTAACAATAATAAAACTAAACAAACAGCATTTTTAGAGCTTTTTTTTAACTACATATTCTGAAATATCATGTTTTCTAGATTTTAAACAATGTTTGTTTCTCTGTAGTTTATATTTAATTTTAAAACGGATTTTTTCATTACTTTTTTAAATTGCTAAAATAAAAAGACGCTAAAATGAAAAAGTAGATGGGTCTGTGATTTGGTTTGTTGGTAGCAATTAGTTTTTGTTTATGATTTGTGTTGTTAGTTGGTTACAATTATTTCAGTCTTTCTTTTTTTCTTAAAATAATTTTAACAATAACTCTGGATTGTTACTAATTGTTCAGTTCATCTTTATGTATATTAAAAAAGTATAAATTTTATTTAAGAGACGACTACCAAAAAAAGAAAAGAAAAATGTTTGCCACGTGGTCTTTCTCAAAGTCCATAAATCGGTCAATATCGTTTTTGAATAATGAATGACCAACAATTTCTACAGTCGTTGTTTGCAACACGGATCGACAGATTTTAATATTTTTTTATGCTTTCTTCATTTATTTAAACAATTAGAGAATATGGTTTATTTTTTTCTTTTCTGTCATCTTTTATTTTTTATTTAAAAAAAAAAACCAAACAAACGTAAAAAGGATTTTATTTTTACTTTACATGTCCGTGTACGCAATTTCCACACTCGTAATTTTTATTTTTGTGTCTGTTTTACTTACTTTTTGTTTTAATAGACTTTGGTTTTATTTTATTGTGATTTTTAAAACTAAAAACATCTTTTGATTACTTGAAACGTGAGTATATACACGTTGAACTTACTTACCTGCTGTTAGATACAAAAAATCCATGAAGTTTAGAAAAATTTGGAAATTCCACTTGCTAGGAGAGAGAGATATTGGTAGAAAATGAATGAAAAAGAAAACAAAACAGAAAAGAAAAAGTGACCGAAGAAAGCAAGAATGTTTCCTTTTTTTTTCCTCTTACGTTTTTTTTTTTTTTTTTTAGTTTCTCCAGTTATGCAGGAATGAAAGAAAAGGGCTTTTTTTTTTTTGTCTCACAGGATTCAGCATGAAGTTGAGCAGCTGAAATGGTCTCTACTACTACTTAGAGTAGCTTTAACGTTGTTTCAGTATCTCCACCAACCAAAGCTAATTTTTGTTTGCAATACTTTGGCCGTGCGTGTTGTCATCGTAATATGAAATTTGTTGTAAGAGATTTTTACTCGAGACACTAACGTAGGCATCATGACACAAGAAAAAAAATAAACCGAAGCCCTAAAATCTGGTAGCATTGGTTTTCTATCTCCTTCACACCATTTACAACTGGTCGCTTGTCAGCGCCTCCAACCAACTCTTACAACCACAACTTCATTATCGCTACTACTATAGTCGTACGCGCGCGCACTACTAGCTCCTTATAATGTCACACTCTCTCTTCTATTTTACATCAAGCACTTAAAACTAGACTCGATTTGTGGAAGGAGAAGTAGCCGAAGTTCTCGTGCTCTCTCTCCTCCTCACCACTACGTGTATATACACACACACATCCCATGTCTACCTTCTTACACACACCTATATAGGAAGGAGATATATGTATGTGTAATTAATATGTATGTATGTATATAAGTAGATGTGTTCGCGTGAAGTTCTTGTCAGTTAGCCTGTGTGTGCCTCTTCCTTTCTTTTGCCCGCCTCAACTCCAACTACGAGTGTATTATTGTCATTCTCTTTTCTCGTACGGAGTGAGAAAAAAGAACGGAAAGCACAAGGCAAGGATCTCTAATCGTTTCTTGTCTGTGATCATTTACCAATGCGACGACGACGACCACAACTGTTATCACTTGGACCATTAATATCACCAACAAGAGACCACACGGAAACGGATTGCAGCGGGTTGACTATTTCACATAACCCATGGGCTTTTATTACCCTGGTCGGTAGCAAATGTAGCCCGCTGGATACCACTCTTGCTCGCTACTACTGTTAACCAGAATCGCGTCGATATTTATTTTTGTATGAATGAAGAAATAGGTCTTAAATCGGTATATTTAAAAGGAATATTATTTTAAAAAAAATGGAAAAAGAATGTTGTTTATTAAGACAACAGGTGACGTGGATGTCTTGTTGGTGATTTTTAACTTCCCACCCCATTCCCTGTCACACATGGCGAAACATATACATTGCAAAAACAGGTTTACACCTCATGAAGGACCCTACCACTGATGTAGACATCGTATGGCCTCTGACACCCAACATCTGCCGCTATTTATATATTCCAAAGTTTAGGAAAAGAAAGCAAATTCCAATTATTTTTTTACCTCGCTTTTCTTCTTTGTTTTGTTTGTTTGTTTTTTTTAAATATTACTGATGGTAAACTGTAAAATACTCTTACAGCTGCCATCATCATTATCGTCATTAGAGCTTTTATTATCCTCATCTACAATAGGGGCGATCTCTGATGTCTTTGGAGTGTGTCTACGAAAGATAGTCTTTTTTCAGAATTGAAACAGGGCCACAGGTTATCCTTTTTTGTGCACGTCTAAAAAGCGTGCTTCGAAAATGGAGAACAGAAGAAGGAGTCTACCTCAATGCGTGGCGGCGGCAGCCTTGCCACGAGTGTCACCGTTCCGCGTTTACATTGCACCCCAGGAGGGAACTACCGATACTAGGGATGGTTGCATGGATGTTATGGAAAGCATCCGAAGAAGCAGTCTCCCGACTCTTCCAGCTATGATCCAACCGACAGTACCTATCAGAGTTGTTATGAAGCAGTAAGATGTCCCAATTTCATATTCATTCATTATAATTTTATTTTTTATTTTTTCGGTTTTCTCAACGTTTTTCACTTTCCTTCTCTATTCTTTCATTTATTTCCATATTTTCATTCATTCATTTGCTCAACTTTAAACAAAAATTTAAAAAGGGTTGCCTGTCGTATTCTTGCTTTGCTTTTCATTTTATCTTATTTTCGTAAGTTTTACTTTTTGATAGGTTTGTTCTCTAGTCATTGTCAAGTGACATTATTTTGGATGGGTGTCTTTTTGTTGCTTCGTTTTGTTACCCATGTGGATGTTTGTAAGTGGGCCATGCTATTTTAGCTGAGGCTAGTCGATGAACAAAAACAGCGAACTCAAAACAAAAGTCCCACATACTGCGAACAGAGGGGAGGGGTATAAAAATGCTAATTATGCTTCACATGATGATACAGAAAAGTATATCGAGGAACTTTGTTTATTTAAAATTCTTGAAAAGATGCAAAATTGTTACCATTTTCAAATCATGTAAAGATGAAGAGATTGTTTAGTAGTGGGTCAGTACACTGTTTTGAAAGCTCTTTGCATTTGGATAACCTAGACCCAAGAAGCTGCTACTGCAAGCACCACCTCCTCCTCCTCCTTCCGTTTTGTTGTTGTAGTTGTTACCTGTGCGTTTTTAGCCAAGCTCTTTATTTTTCTGGGTCCGTGCAAATAAATTATTGCTTAAGAGAGGCACGGATGAAAATAAATCCAAAGAAAATAAAAACTTTAAAAATGAAAAAAGAAAAGAATTTTGTTTGCTATTTAGTTTTCTGACTCCATTAAATCTGTAGTATACTGAAAAAAAAAAATCTTTAATTCCAAATCATTTCATCTTTGCCATCGATAATTAATATATCTGTGTATGCATGTGTGTTTGTTAAAGAATCTTGTTCACCAGTGTTTGCTATTGGAAATGATGTTCTTCTTATGACTCATCTTTTATGGTTGCTTTGTTTAATTCTTGTCTTTTTTTTTCTCTCAATATTTTCTATGGCACTGCACGAAAGGTGTGAATGATTGTGAAGACACTAGAGAGTGATGAGTAATTTATCTTGTCTACTGTCAAACAGATAATAGATGTTTTAGAAAATTGAAACAAACAAACAAAAAACAACGAAATGTAGCTGCAATAATACATTTTACCTTGATAGATTTTTTTTTTTTTTTTACTTTTGCTAAAAGTGCGTTATTGTGTGCTGTTTTGTAGACACACACATATGTATTTTGTTTACGTTTGCATATGATATCAACCCAAAAGGTAAAGCATATAATTAGTCATTAATTTACATTCTTATTTTTTCTCCATCTTTTCTCGTATGCATACATTTAGTTGTTCTTCAGTTCAGGAGCTATTTTAAGGCACATGCACCTACACACACGACAGTTCACCTGCTAATTTTTGTGTGTGTATTGCATATGCGCGTGCACGCACACACACAGGAAAATGAATATGCATTTATGTAGTGTTTCAATGCAATAAGCATATGCATTATTGGTTGGCTATTCTGTTGTAGCATTGCCTCTTGCCTGCACAGATGTGTATTTATCCAATTTCTAGCCAACAGAATCAAACAGCTGATGTACAAAAAAAAAAACCTCTAGGTAAATGAACATAAGTGATCTCTAGGCAAATAATAATTTCTGCAGAATCCTGTAACTAACATATAAAGACAAATGTTTATGAATAGATGTACACGTGTGTGTCTATTTGTATTATAGATTAGTTGCTTTTTACTTGTAACCTTACAGCCTCTCCGGAGCTGTCTGGTCACTTTGATGGCATTTCATTTTAGCAGCTATCACCTCCATCCTCCTAGTTAATTTGTCCAGCTCTTCTATTACCGTCTATTGAGTCTGAGCACCAGTAGTGTGTTGAAGAAATTTTCTTTGTTTAAGAGGAAGTCCATCTCAATTAAAAAAATGCAAATATACATTGGCATGCGTGCACCATTAAAAGTATTCACCTATCAAAGCATGCATAGGTAGTTTAATAACTCTGTGCAACTTAACAATGAAAAAAAAACAAAACAAACATTTAGTTTGCATAATGAATAAATTTCAATGTTATCTCCTTTGTCACTGCACTTAATTCAGGGATGAATATTACTTGCATTAATTTGATTGAACATTATCCAGTGAAAATATCAGATCAACATGAAACTAATAATTATTTTACACTGTATGTAGACTTGCTAATCAACCTTTGTATACAAGAAGCCCAGACTGTTAAGTATATGCATATATTATCAGTGTCTTTGCATACAAAAATGCAGTTTATATGTAAATATATGCATTAAATGATTTGGGTTTGTCATAGTCACCTGCAAAACATTTTGTATGCACATTTCGAGAAACCTTTGAATATTTTCACATGCATCTCATATATGTTTCATTGAAAAATATAGACATATTGTGTGTCTATTTATTTTTAAGCTGATCCTTTCCAGTTCTCTAATCAGTTTCTTCATGTTAAGATGAAATTCATAAAAAAAAAGTGTTGTAGTTTTTTCCTAATTCAAATACTTTCAATCTTTTGCAAGATTATCTTCAGGGGTAAATTACAAACACAAACTTATTGTAACTGTGGTAAAATCTGCATTTCATTGTGATGGTAATTTAAAAAAAAATGTGAATGTGCTCTGTTATTTTTAAAATTTTAATTTATCCATTGTAGTTATGGAATTTTGTTTTGCAAATCAAGCATTTCAATATAAAGGAGCTGACCAGAATTTGGTAGAAATGCAAAATGGCATACTGAGGTTAATGACTTAAGTTATCAATTGCCAAGGAAAGCAAATGCATAAAGAGTTAAAGTAAATGTATCATTAAAGATTAACAACTATATAAAGAATGGAGATATGCAGGAAAATCTTTTAAATGTTCATGATGAGATAGCAGAGCAATTTTAAGTAGACAAATTTTCTATACTAGGATTTATTCTTTTGAACATTTATTAAAGCAAAAGCGTTGAAATGGAAAGGAAATATTCTATGACTCATTTTGATGTTGATATGCTGAAGGAACTTATTCATCTATGCTCTTAATATTTTTATTATTTATAAAAAAATCTTTTGTGTGACCTCAAATTCTACTGTGTACACAATTCATTGTAACTACAGACAAGTGTGTTTGTAAAATGCTTTTATTGTCTCTCTCTCTCTCAATAGATATATATATGCACACAAATACATAAACATTTTCACATAGACAAATAGATTTTAATATATTCACAATGAGACACATCAAAATCACATGCACACATTGTGTAGTTTTCAGCTTGTCATTAACACCAAGTGCTTACAAAAATCTGCAGACGCATAAGAAATGTATAAGACAAAGGGATGATGTTAACTGTTATATATTTACTTTTTTCATTGCTGAAGACAGCAGGTGATTCCTTATGCTATATAATCTCTTTTATTAATCACCTTGAATGTTTTTGTTACTCACATTTGATATCAAATGTTTTACTAAATATTTACATTCCTCTGCTATTTTAGTATACTTTGCATTTAATTATTTTTACATATGACTTCTAATTTTGCTCCACCTTAGAGGTAGGGGGTGTAAGATGAGGGAAGTAGATTGAGTTTTAGTTCTATTGACTTGTGACTAAGAAGACATTTTTGAAGCCATTCAAGCAGTTGTAGTTGTTTAGATATTCAAGATTGAGATTTGTATCACAACTTCCTCTTTGTTGACTATGGTGGCGGCGGCTGCTGCTGCTGAGGTTTCGTGGTACATGTTCAAGTGGAATGATAGATATGCAGTGGGATTTGACAGAGTGATATGCAAGTGATGATAGATTTTTGAATTCCGTGATGATACTTGGGTGGATAAGTGAATTGATAACACAAGGGATACCTATTAAGGTGGTTGATTTTTAAAATGTTAAACCAGTTGATAAACGAGGAAGAAAGAATGACTGTGTCATGTGGCTTGAATGTATTACTGCTATAACCATTTTTTTTGTTTTGTTTTTGTTTTGCCAGTCCATCTGCAGGTAATATAATGTTGGTGGAATAGAATTTGTCATTGCATTCTTTTAGAAAGATATAACAAAAAGAGTTTTATAAAAAATTTTGGTTGCTTTATCAACTTTAAATTTGTCTGCTATATTAATACCTGAAGTGTAAGATTTGACATTTTTAAAAAAAAATCCATATCCGTTGATTTTCTTCAGAATTTTTTGAAGCTTTTAACATAGAGTAAATTCAAAATAAAATCATTTATACTTGGCTTTCAGGTCGCTTTCCTATAAATTCTTTGATAATATTCATTGATTGGGTCCTCTCTAATTGGCATAAACAAGAACATGCTGAAAAGTTCTCAGCCACATCTTCAAAATAATAATAATAAAAAAAAAAAAAATCTGATGTTTTTAGGAAGTGGGTTGGACTAAGAACTTTTCAGCACTCACTCCTATAATCTATATTATTACCTAAATTACCCCATGCCACAAAATTAATGCAAAATAGGTAAACGGTTAAGCATTCAGAGGTTAATGATTTTATGTTAATTTTTTTTTCTGCATAGGAACTAATTTGTATTACTATGTGTGTTGGCATTTTCTGTCTTTAATGGCTTGACCCTGCTGCATGTTTGGAGATGAAAATTTTTCTATCTTCGAACAGTCATGTCAGCCCATAAAAACAAACCTCTTTCGAGGGCAAGAAGTGAAAGCATTTTATCTAGGTGTCTTCCACTTTTTCACTGAAAAGCAGTATAGCATTACAAAACATTAAGGCTTGTTAAAAACAAAGTTTTAGCATCAAAATGTTTGTTATTATTAAGAGAAAAGACCAAGTATTTTCTTTATTATTTTATTAAATTTTTTAATCATTTGAAATTTTGGTTAAATTTTTATTTTTTCTTTACATCAGCTATTTACAATTAGTGTTTTAGCATCTTTTTTGCGCTGAAAAACACAAAAACACATTGATTTTTAAATTCTTGCAAAAATGAAATAATTGTTGGATTTTAATGAAACTTTCAGGACTTATTCACAAATGAAATTATTTGTATTTTTATTATTTTTTTTTTTAATAGAAAATTTTGGTAATTTTTTTTTTTTTTTTTATACATATGCTACCCCCCCACTTAATTTCATGAAATTTTGAGAAATTAAATTTTAAGTAGAAAATTTTTTAGTTAAAAACAGTTCTCTTTGAAGAATGTAAATTATCAGTTTTCTTTTTTAAACTATTACTCATTTCCTGAAAATCTGCTCCAAATCATAAAATAAAAAAGGCAAAAAATTATGACATTATTTAATTAGAATAAGCTTTTAATTTCTTTTATAAATAAGATTTATTAAGGACACTATTGTCTTAAAAAAAAAAAATTATGAATAATGAATTTTTACAAGAATTGTTTACTTTTTTTTTTTTTTTTTTTTTCTTAATTTTTAAATATAATAATTTATAATATATAAATTATTTAAAATTCTGTATTACTTTCATCTGCTTAGGTAATATTGTTATTAAGTGAAAACGAATCAGAAATTGAAAAGCTTAATAAAAGTCTTTTTACACCAAGATTTTTAAAATAATGTATTTATTTTTAATTATATAAAGTATTTTGTAATGTGCCCCTGTTTGAAAGTATGGTCAATCATACACAATATTATCAGAAAATAAGTGTAATGACTATAGTAAATTTAAAGTTAACATTCTTTAAATTAGATTATGGAGAATATTTTTCTGCATTTTTAAAATTACTGAGTACCTAAAAAATTATATATAAAAAAAAAAAAGTGTTCACCTGTCATTTTCTTAAATTATGTTTTAACAGATAGTCTCTGTAGAACAACAATAAAGGTGTTGACACATTTTATCAGCACTTATTACGTGATTGATAGGTGCATAATCACCTCTACTGTTTTTGAAAATCTATTTCTGTTATTTTCAATTTAAATAATATTTGTTTTAAATCAGCTAATATTCCTCAAATTAAGTTTCAGAAAAGTATATTTTATTTTTGGAAGATCTTTAAAACAGAGAATTAATTTGTGTCAAATATGGCTGATTTCAAAAGATTTTCTGAAAGTGACCAAAATGTTAATATTCCAGTCAATATAATTTCTATTTGAAATACACTCGAGTATTTTGCTTACTGGAAATAGTATATTTAATCATTTAGCTTTCAATTAAAGCTAAAAAGAAAGCTTCAAGTTCTCAGCTCATTTCTCAAAATCTGACCAAACACCAAATTTTGTTGCCAATTGATTAGTTTGTCATAAGCAAACTAGGTTCCTGGGCCTTTTTTAATCGTGATATGCTGCTTTTTTACGTGACCTAATGGAGGAACCTAAAGCAAACTATAGATTGTTAAATGTATGTTTGTTTGCTATAACCTCAGTGATATGATGTTTTGCCAAAAACAACCTGCATGAGGCACCTTCCATCAAACATTGTAGTTACACAGTAACACAATGCTCTCTCATTGGCATCTTATTGCTGACTGAGTAATCCTGTTGTAGACTGTATTCATGTATACACAGTAAGGTTCCCTTTGGTTGGTTACCAAATTACATCAAAGCCCTTCAATTAATTCTCAAGATATTATGAAATAGCTGAATACTTTCCAGACGGACCTTTGTGTCTACCTTATTGCTGTATATAAAGTAACATTCTTTTAAAGATCCAGTGTAGTTCATGTTATAAGAACTTGCTGCTTGGTAAATATGTAGATAAAAAAGGACTGAAACTTTCAAGACTTTCAGATTTCAAAATTTTATGACATAATCTTTACAATCTTAATAATCTTGGTATGAACAAATTAACATTTTCTTCTTTTTTTCCTCACTTTTCTCCTTATGGCTTTATTGTGTGTTTCATTTAAGAATTTGGGTAGAAGTATCCTCCACAGCAATTCTGACACCCACAGCTTTTTTTGTAAAGGGAAAATGTCTTCTCCAGATGTTAACTTTCTGCTGCTGATGTCCCCCCTGCCATTTCTCCATGCACCTCCTGCTCACCCATGTTCTTTGTAATAAGAGGAAGACCAGTTTATTCTGTCAGTCTGTTTTCCTCTTGTTTCACTTTATAAGTACTGCATCTAAATAATTATTGGAGTGAGACAGATTGTATTGTTGGTTGATTGAATGGAAGAAACTACCTTTTTATTTCATTCCTCTTCTCTTCACTTTATTTCCCTGGGAAAGTCGATGGTCTTTTATTTGAATTTATAAGAATCTCTGCTTTCTTTGGAGACAGATTGCAACTCAATACCTAGCTTATTTTCTGAGTTTGCACATTTCAGTTTATGTGCATGTGGTAAAAAATCTATTTATTTATTTTGTGTGTTTGTGCGATTAAAATGTAGTTTACTGTATGTGTACATTATATAAACTCACACTATTTACATTTTATGTACCGTTTATATTCATTGTATCCAGATATCAATTTGAACTAATTTGGTTCATCTTCAAACATTAGTTTGATTCTTTATAAGTTTTTTTTTTTTATTTGTTATTCTGCTGTAGAGATTTTCTAATATTATTGTCTCTATTATTATTTAATCTTTCATATTTTGAATTTTGCTTCAGGACAATAATTTTTAACCTCTAAGCATTTTCCTCTTCATTATTGACAATCAATGCCCCATTTCTTTTGAGTGTGTGTGTGTTTCACAGGTATTCCATAGTATGTTTGGCCATCTTTCATGTTAAAAAAACAAATACAGTGAGGAAAAGTTGGCATTGTCAGAATAAAGTAATGAAATTTTAACATCTGGGGTGTGTGTGCGTGTTACAAAATTTTTTTCAAATGTTTATACAAATTGCAAAATCTAAGAATTTGATTGAATATTTAAGATAATTATAAAATGACATCAAGAATAAATTTTGATTGAAGCAACCAATTGGAGAAACAAGTGAATCCTTGTCATTATTTCAATGACATTTATGTATTTTTAGAGAAAATTGCAACTTATATATGGTAAAATGATATTCACTAATTAAATCTTGACAACTTAGTCTAGAGTTGGCTGTTATTTTTCTTGCATAACCTCAGAAATTTCCCTTTTCCCTTTTTTAATGCTAATACAACACTACACAGTAACTATCTACCTTGAGTTGTTCTTGGGCTATTGGGTGAACATTAGTTAAAAAATGATGTATGGGGTTACCAAATGTGAAAGAATATGAGAAAAAGAAAACATTAAGGAACGAGAACAATAAAAGAACAGAAATTATGGAAGAAGATAACATTGATTAGATATTTGTCTCAAAACAAACATAAATTTACTGTTACATTTAGAAAATTTGTGATCTTTAGTTTTTGTTTTTTTTTTTCCACATTATCCATTAAAAAAATTGAGTCTGGAATATAATACCACAAACTCCTAAATGAATTTCAGAAACACATAAATATATTTTTATAGTTGTAATTGACAAGATCTCTACTGTAGTCATTAGGAAATGAATATCATTACAAAAATGTAACCCTTTTACCTTCCAGTTGCATCGCAAGTCTAATTATTGATTTTTTTTTTTTTTTTTTAAATTTCTAGTTACATATCCTGCTGGGAATGTATTGCACTCCCTTCTCTGTGGTGAATTATTTTGAAACAAAATAAATTGCTGAACAACTCTTGCATTTACACAAATCCTATAGAATTTGGTCAATCTTGGGATAAAATTACTTATTGCCATGAATATTAGGTTGTAGTCAACAATAAATGTGACGACAGTATTAACAACATTTTAGAAACAGTGATTAACGTATGAAACAATAGGAAATGTACATTTTTTAATGTGGGGTTGGTGAGTTTCACTATTCAACTCTGGGAAATAGATCCTAGTAGGAAGAGCTCTTCCTCTTTAGTATAAGAGTTCAGTTTTTGCTACCAGCACATTCACAGTTTAGGTTGCATGTTATTTTTACTCACTTTGGCTAAATAATGTAATTATATATTAAAATAATAATTGCTCCAGTGAAGTTAAATTTTTAAAATAGACTGACTGAAATTTCATTTTATCATCTACTTAGGCATGGAAAACTAATTTAGTAACTATGCAGTAACTCTTTTTCAAGTAGAAATTGATTGTGAATTTGTTAAATTGTGTAAACTTGTGACTTTTTTGTGCCCTTTATAAAGGAGTATGAAGTGGCAGGAGAGGGAAACTGTTGGCTTCTTGCTATAATAGCAAGCCTCATTGTTGTAAATGACAACTTAAACATTGTCTTTGCTACAATATAAATTTCTTCTTAATTTTATGGAGTATGATGGAAAAAGAGGTAGTTAAGTGACATTCTCATACTTAATGCTTGCTTTTATGAAAGGTGAAGGATTAAAGAAATGGGATGTTTTGAACTACTGTCTCGGATCTGTATTCTACCCCACTGTCATTTCTTGCAGCAAAACTGTCATTTTACAGAATTTGTTTTTAGGATTAAAAAAAAATATATATTGTTTTTTGGTACTAGAAGAATTTATCAAAATGGACAATTATATGTAACTATCATAAATGAATATCTTAATGAGTTTTAAACAATAAGAGATATGCATAATTATATTTGCATATGAAACTGGGTCAATGTTGCTTCTTTTCAGATGAGCAAAATAAATTCAGAAATTAAGTTTCTGAAAAGAATTACTTTCTTTTGCTTCAACTGCCTAGAATAGATAAGTCTGTGTATTTCATAAAACTAGTGTAGATGCTGTTTGATATGAAGAAAATCCAATTTCAAGTTAGATTGAGTTTTGTAGTGACAAACAAATCTCAGTTCTTTTAAAGTAAATTATTTGCTTGTTTTTTCAGAGCATTATTGCTTTTGTGAAATATGTTCCTGGTTTATCTAAAAACAAAAGGTTATTTTGTATTTCAGGAAAAAACGTTTTTATTTTTTTTCTTTGCATTTTTTAGAGCCCCAAAGTCCTTACAATTATTATAAAGTAGTGAAAAATGACAACTTTTCCCCCCTTGGGCTTTCCTGTTAGAATTCGATAAAAAATAATTTCAGAAACCTATGCTATTATATAAACAAATCTACACTCTCAACATTCCTGTTCCTACTAGTCAGCAGGTACCTGGCCTATCAAAGCACCCAACCAAGTAAATATCCACATATTGTGTTGGGTTAGTCGTAGCTTCTCCTCTTGTAAGTACAGATGTAGCCAAATGTCAGTGTGTTTTGCTAGCAATTCTGAGAACATTTCACTGATAGCTGAATATATCTTGTTATATACATCAAGAAAAAAATCAAGTGATTTACCAATCCAAGAGTTTTGTGTCAATGCCCATCATGGTCAGATGTTTGATAAATATTTATTATATCTTGTTATATTGAAACTTTCTTCATTTTCTTTAGAAGTTTAGCTAAAAAAACAAAGGCTTATCTATTCTAAAGTTGTTTAGAGAGAAAACATTTATTAAGCATTGTTTGGAGAGAAGTAGATTTTATATATCAGTGTTTTGGATGACTTTTATTTTGTCTGGTAGGAGGCATATATTTTCATATTGCTTTTATTATAATGTACATAGGTTAAAAAATGGGATAATTTGGTATTTATTCTCATTGGTTATTGCAAATTTTACCAGTTATTTTGTTCTGGTTTAAAGTCTATTCTCCAGAGATTCATTTTTAGCCATCTCTTAACTATAGACTTTTCAATATTTATCTCTTTTCTTTTTCTCTGGGCCAAACTTAATCAATAACTCATTGAGGTACCTCACATATAAACAAGAAAGGACAATATCATCAGTTGCTGTCATGTATCTTGGTTGCAATCACAAAATGTATCACTGAGTTAATCTGATTATGGCAACCAAACATAGCACTGTAAGTATTCCTCTCTCTAGTCTGTTGATATCTTGAATACTAAATTTTTCTGCCCACATTATGCTTACAAGATCCAAGGAAGTCCCATGCTCAGGGTTAAAATGACACAAGCCTGTGTCACACAAAACAAAAGTTGACAGATTCTTCTCTTGGAATAAGGAAGATACCTCTAGCAAGATCCTAAGATGTACTTTATTCTAGTACTTGAGTATAGGAGTCATTCAAACTAGTGTCTTCCTTTTCCCAAATCTCAGTGCTATGTAGGGATCTGAAACTTGAATCCTTTGTTTACAATTATGATAGATTCATGGTAGTCTGTGTTGGTTAGTTCACCTTTATGTAAGACAAACTTTGGTTTATTACTATGATCAGACCTTCCCCTCTTTCATGCTTGGTGCATGTCTCCAGTGGTCTTGGAACTACCCACTTTAGTTGGCTTGTTACCAATGAAGTACTGGTACAATTTGACTCTTTGTGTGCCAGTCACATGGTCTTTGTCCACTTGACAGTCTTTTTGGCAACTGATTTCTCCCTGAAAACTATTCTTCCTTCAAGACCACTAGCAAGTATGTCATTAATGCAAACCTACTCCCATTGACTTTGGCTGAGATTTTTCTTTTGGAAAACTACGTTTTCTCTGAAATTTTTCTGCCAAAGAAATTGAATCTGAAATATCTGTCTGAAGGGACCTCTGAAATAATTTCTGATCTTTGTTATGGAAGTAAAGTATTACTTGACCTCATTTATGTCTGATTTAGTGAATTTGGTAGGTGGGTACAAAGCCATACCCAGTTATACTAAGTTATCTTCATGTTATTATTATGGGTTCAATTTTTTAAGAACCCCCTCAATCCATCTGATTTCTCAAAACTAATTAACTTGCTTTTCATTCTTTTTTTCCACATTTAATTTCAATAATCATTAAATGCAATTGAGTATTTTCTCACATTATCCTCCTCCTCATTCTTTATCACAAGACCAAGCTTTTTTTTTTTTTTTTTTACATTTAACTTGGTCATTTGTTGTCAAGCCTCTTAAGTATCTACTCCTGAGCATGTTTTTACTGCAATTTGTTGGCTGTTACAGCAAAATCTATCTTTTTCTTTCACACATACTGTTGATAGGGTATTTGAACATTTAATGTCCTAGAAACACTTTTCTCATCATGAAGTGTATTTAGGGCATCTGATAGAGCCCATTGAACTTTTGTTTTTAGTAAATGACAATAAAAAATAGTTTGGTTGTCAACTGAAGTTTATATTCTTTATTGTGTCTCTGAGATACCAAGTGTTTATCTTGAGTGACAAAAGCAGTTTTTTTTTTTTTTTTGTCAATTCAAAAGACTGCTTGATAAAAATGGCTTATAAATGTGTCAGTGTACTAGATTTTGTTCGTTTCAGAAGTGGACAAAAAGTGACCTAGTTTTTATCTCAATTATTGGTCATTTGTTATAGCAGTAGTAAGCTATTGAATTTGTGTAAGCACGTGTCATTTTGGAGACTATTGTAGTTCAACCTGGTGGAATCTGGCATGTTGAGTCATTTTGTTTTGTAATTGGAATGTGCTTGTGTCTCATTAATTTCTTTTCCATCACACTTAAAAGAAATCTATAATAATCTTTTCATACTTGTGCTTTTAATCTGTATGATCATGATATAGACTTGAATAAATTCTAAGATGGTATTTTGTGGCCATATAAACTTTTCCTTTATTGTAAATAAATGAAATCAAATACAACTGATAAAGAAGTTTAATTTTTATATATTTTTTTTATTATCAAATTAGTAAATTGTGAATTTCACTTTCTAAAGATTTTAGCAGTCGGCATAGAATAGGTAACTTGACTCTTTTGATAGATTTTCTTGTTAACTATACTGCTTGACCCCAAAAATCATCTATATTGGCAAAGTCAGCTTTTTTTTTTCTGTCTTTGAGATTGGCTTTAAGGGTTTCATTCCAAATATTCACTCCCAGGAAAAAGTGATCAGGTTTATTTGCTTATGTGTGGAACAAGTCTTTCAGGTTTTATATTCTTGACGCTTCCTTTTGAATATTTGTAAAATCTGTACCATAAAAATCTACCTCTGTTAATGGAACTTTGGACTGATTCTCAAGATCATTGAAACATCATTCAATGCCTTTTACTTGGTACGTTAATTTGTGTAAGTGTAAAATTTGCAGTATTTTAGTAACTCTAAGGATGTAGGGTCATAGATCTGAAGATTTTCTATCAACAGGTAGTAGCAAGTGAGAACCTTTCTTGGTTCACGTTCAAGTGCTTTGTTAGTGAGGTTTGTTAACTTAAAGAGGAGGATCTGAGTGCAGTCCATCTTTTCTTCTACCACTTGAATAGAGAAATTCAGTTGGTACTTGCAGCTTGGACAAGTCTTTCACATACTAGCCTCATTACTTTATTGATTTATAGTTTTTAAGGTTCAATAAAAACAAATCTCAATGAACAAACCTATTTTAATAGAAATGAACAAACTTCAAATCGGTTGCATGTAAGTCACTTTTGAAAAGAATGATAGATCTTAGCAGAAAATGATTAACTTTCATGAATAATGGAATTGATTTCCTGTTTTACTGATGTCTTCTTTTTTTTACTTTTTTGCTTTTAAACAGTTTTATTTAATCTGTTTTAATCCTTTAGGCAACTAACAACTGGTTAGAAGTGAACAAAAGCTATTTTCTCTGTCAAGATGCATTCACTTGTCATGACACCTTGTCTAATTTGCACATTTGTAAGATTCAACAAAACAAGTTTGATTATACAAAGTTTCTCTTGCAGTTCATTGCCACAGCCTTATGCAGTTTTTTTTTATTGTAGGGCTGCAAACGAATGAATAAGTATATGTTCAAAGGATTCAAAAGAAAAAACAAAACTTGAATTATAACATTGACATTTATAAGCAGCAAAGTCACATTCCTTTATTTAACTTGCGTTACTGTTGAGCTGTAAGATGCCTAAATGTAATAGTTTCAGTATTTGTAATTCGCAAATAACTTAGGCCTTTCTGTGAAAGTTAAGCTTTACTATATCTGCTCTATTAAGTGGGTGACCATGTGGAAATAGCAGGTCCTGTAAATGCCTCTGTTTTGGGGACTGTTTCATCTTGATAGGCACTATTTAGCATTTACCCATCAAAAGAAATCCACACATTCTTTGCTTAAACTACATTTCTTTTCAATATCATTTACTTTAATGTGATAAAACTTAACTTTAAATATAGCATGCTGGTATATTTTGGTTTTCAGAAATTACCATAGTGTACAAAAATCAATGAATCTTCATTGTAGAGATGAACTTGTCATTGGTTCATTTGCAAATTTAAAGGCTTTTTTTTTTTTTTTTTTTTTTTTTTTTTTTTTTTTTTTTTTTTTTTTTTTGTCAAGTTTTCCTTTAAATTTGTCCTCTTTATGGTAGTTCTAAGATTGTTACTTGTAGTGGTTCATTTGTAAATTTAGTGCTACAAAATATTTTCAAGTGTTGGAAAATTTTTGCATTGAGTAAAATCAATTTAATGTGACCCTTTTTTTTTTTTTTTTTTTTTTTACTGTTTTATAAATCTTTTACCAGTCTACAGCTGAAGACAAGCAAGAAAAAATGTACCAGAATAGAGAAAGATTTGAATATATTTATTAATTATTTGTTCAGTGAAGTTCAAATATCAATCTAGTTTTCAAACATGTTGGAATATGAAAATATTCTTTTTTATTTTTTTTCAAATGTACTGATCCAATAAATCTTTGGAAATATATATTTCAAAAAGATATTTTTAGATCTACAGAAGTGTGTTAATACACGCTTATTTATTGACGCATGTTAAATTTCTATAAACAAAATAGTTTGGTAGTGATGTAGTCAAACAAATATCAGTTTAGTGTTCAATTTTTTTGTGCTGCCCATTCATCTTGGTGTTTTGCTGGTGGCAAAATAGTATAATCTATGAACGAATAAAGCAATTAAATTTGCTTTAATAGATTTGTCATATTGATAGTATAGTTAGGTAATTATATGTAATTATACATAAGATGTTTTATCAAGAGAATATTGAGGAGTGAAAAATCAATATCTGTGCTTTGAAAAGACTTTTGTCTGCAAATAAATGGGTGTATAATATATGCCTAAACACACACACACACACACACACACACACACACACACATATATATAGATAGATCTATGTCATGCGGACAAAAAAATATTTGCATCTCATGCTTGCATGCACCACTCTCTTGATTCTGTTGTTAAAGAATATCTGCTTCCTGTTGAGTTGTTAAAAAAAATTGCTGTTCACTTTATATAAATAGTGAATCTTATTGAGTTTTTGTACTGATCTAATCTTATCTGAGGAATTGACTTGAAGGTTGAATGCGTATTACTTTTGAGAGAGAAGAAAATAGTTATATTGGGCTAGAGTTCATTTATTTGGCATTTCATCTTCATTTCCAAGTACATGATGTATTAATGCACACATGTCCCAAAAGATAATTGTTAACTTTTTCAAGAACAGATTTCTATTTGATGCTATAAAGTTACTCAGGATGAAAAAGAACTGAGTGTTAAACATCTGCTCATTTTCTGAATCCCCTGTAAGGTGGATGATTGTAATTTCATTTGTCTGACATAATTGTCATGAAATGTAATACAATTCTTATTACTTGGCTGAAGAATCAAGCTGTTCCAATAATCTTTTGCTTTGTTAAAACCATTGACATATCTAACTGGTGTTAGTTCAAAACATTTTTTTAATATGGCATTCCCAATATATGCAGGTTTTTTTTAAATATGGAAGCCTCAAAATGTGGTATTCGGCTTCAGACAATTGATAGTTACTATGTCAAATTATGAAATTTAGTAAACTATTGGTATAAAACTATATGAGAAATACATCCCTTTTCCCCAAAGATTTATAACTAAAATATTGATGATTTTTATGAGGTTGTTTATTGGGTGGAATTAATATGTTACAAATATTTCCTAATAAATTGTGTAATCACAAATCTCTTTAATGTTTAGAATACAGGCATAACTCTCAGTTGACAACTTTTTACTTTATCCTTGAATATGTGTAGAAATTACAAATAAGTAGAGTTTATTGAACCTTTGATAAATTTTCACATTTGTCATTCATTACTTGATTCTTTTAATCTGCTTGTCTATTAGATGCAACCTTTCCCATTATAAGAGTGCTTACATTGATTTAGAGGTAGAGAGTAAAGTGCAAAATTAATCAGAATGGCCAGCCAGGTAAATAATTGCTTCTTTAGACTATTAGATTTATCTCCCCTGGTTTTTGTTCTTGTCCCAGATCTTGAAAAGTATAGCAACAGAAAACAAAAGGCTACTAGGATCAGTGAACTTGTAGAGACAGTTGATAAAACAATGTGTATGTTTGATATGCATTTTTCAAATAGCAGGACTAATCTCTTAATAATAAAGATAATATCAGTGTTGAGGACAGCATTTTTCACATGTTTGCTTCTTGGAAAAGTGATTTTGTATGTCCAAGTGAAAGAAATCAAGAGTTTATGTAATTTATACTATGAAGAAACACTGAATATGATTACAAATAACCAATAGGTTCTGTTTTCATTTACTCATTTTTGGACTTTAGTGAAAATTTTTTTTTTTTTTAATCTTAGAAACAACTTTTTTGACATATCTGTATTATTTTCTGTTGGACAGTATCTTTGTTCCAGGATTTTATTGCCTTCATATTGTCAAATGGTAATAATGTCAATTTGGTCTGGTAAGCACAGAGATATCAAAATAAAGCAAGAATTGCTTTATAAGCTTTAATTTAGATGATGCATATTGCCCACAATAATAATTTTGACTTGATCTCTTTTGTTGATTGGGTGGGACATAGACCATCTGCCTTCTGCTAAATATCTTAACTGAAGTTTTATCTTCCATTGAACAGGAAGAGTAAATTTTTGTTGTCCTCTTCAGTTTTTCTGGCAATAACTTCCCCTGTGATAATAGTTAAATATTTTGGCTCGTTTTCAGATCTGTTTATAAGCATTTTGGCATTCCAATGCCAGATTTGTGGTTTGCTTTAGTGTATTCTTCAGAAATGAAGATACATGTTTGAGGTTCAAGTTGCTGCTGCTTGGTATTACACACAGTTTACTCTTAGTAAAATAAATTTTTTTTTTTTTTTTTTTTATTTATTTATTTATTTATTTATTTTTTTTTTTTTTAAGAGCCTTACTGATTCTCAGAATTTGAGTGAAGCTGGGAATTGTTTTATGCTGTTTATCTAGTTATAGATATTTAGTGAAAATTTGGATTGAATGTCTAATATGGGGATCTCTCCTTTTGATAATACAAGATTTGTGGTCAGTTTTTATATTTAAAAAATGAAAAGGGTTTCCCAGAAGCTTCTTTTGCAATCATATAGATTTTTTTCCATTCCTCAAGATTCATATATTTCAAGATGGTGAAGGACCACCCAAGGAGAAATAGGCCCTATTTGTATTATGGCTCCATTTTGTCTTATTGGATTGTTTTCATTTCTGTATTTGGTAGGATAAATTTGAGTTTTTTCTAAAATTTTATTTTTATTGTTTTGGTTATTATTTTCTAAAATGTTTTAATTAAATCTAAGATTTTTTTTTTCTTCTCATTACTGGTATAGTCAGCTTTTGTAGTGGTGAAGCAGTGAAGGAGCTGTAATAAAATCCTCAGTAAATCCTTCAGCATGTGTGCACATGGTTCTAATCCTATAAGTGCTAGTGTTATAGATGTCAGATGATACCAGAATAATGAAAGCAAGTTGAATAAGATTTCAATTTTAGAATTAGGAAAATCAGGTTTTATAATGCCAAAAGAAAAAAAAAATGAAAATATATGCCTAGCTTTTTTTTTTTTTTTCTTTTATTTATTTTAAATATATTTACTGTTTAGTTCATTCTCTTCTCTCATCAAATGAACTGGTCTGTCAATTTTCATTTCATAATTTCTTTTACATTGGGCAAATATGAGTGATGTCATTGCAATACAATATCTTGTTTTAAATTTCATACTAGTTGGTCCTTTTGTTGCAGATGAAAGTTCCTTTCTGCAAGATTTGAGTATTAATTATAAATCAAAACTCTTAGCACTTTTTATCTGTCACTTCCCACTCATCATCGATTTTTCTTATCCAGTTTTAAAGCTTCAATTTACTTGTCAGTCAGTCTATTAGCAACTGTGAATTTTTGAATGAAGCTGCACATTTTGTGTATGAAGAGGAGGACATTTGTCTGCTGCTCCAAAGGTGGGCAGATTGATTATTTACCCAAAATGGTATTTAAGTCGAGAGAGAGAGAGACAGGCAAATACTTTCCTCTTTTCCCCTCTCTCTCTCACTCTCCAGCACACACACAGCTGTTGATAGATTCTGGAGTAGTTTCCTGATACATTACTTCTATCAATATGCTTCAGTATTTAGAATAGGAAAAAAAAAACAAACAAAAAAAACTGCAGATTTTATTTCTCTTAAGTTTAATAAATATGTATAGGGTTTAAAATCCTTTAAGTGGTCTCAAAGAAACTTCAAATATATAGTTTTAATTTATCTGTTTTAATTTTTCAAGTTTAAATTTGACACTTTTGTGGAAATTTAATTTTCTTTTGAGCTAAAAATTATTGCATTTAATTACAGCAAACTTACTCTAATTAAAAATGTTAATTTGAACCCAACATTTTTCTGTGGCCCATGAAATGATTATAGTGTTAAAAAAAAAAAAAAAATTTACTTCCATTTTACATAGAATATATTCAATTCTAAAACTTTTGTGGCCCACCTGAAATTTGCCATGGTTCATTTTGGGAAGCACTGGTATAAATGACAAGATGGAATATTAAAACAAAAAAAAAATAATTAGGTTTACAAAGTTGATTGTATAGATAGAAAATTTATTCCTGAATTTTTGGGTCATTCTAAAATCCGCCAATGTTTTTCAGGTTCCATGAAATTTTTCCTTACTGCTACTATATAAATAGACTTGGCTATTGTATTTCTGTGAGAAGTTCAACTAATGACAAGTTTATAATTTACTAAGCTTACCTAAGTTTCGGCACAAGATTTAAGAGAACCAGTCTCACTCCTCAGTAGACCATTCCTCTACAATATAGTTTCCTGGGGATATTCATGATCTTACAGAAATATGATATTGATAAATGCCTATTGTTATTTGATTGAAATGATAGCTGAAAGGCAAATTAAAGACAATAATTAATTCTCAAAAGATTGGTTGTAAAAATTGAAGTGGCTTTGTTTTGATTACAGAAGTAATAATTATTTTTAATATCCACTGAAAGTGCTTTGTATTTGTGTTAAGGTACAGATTTTCCAGAATCATTTGTTTGATATAGAAGTTCATCAGGTATTTAATAAAGTCTCGTTTGTTGTGCATAGCAGATTTTGATTAAATTGATGATAAAATATTACTTATTTTCGTTTTCTATATAAGATCTGAATTTATATTTGTGATGCTAATGTCTGCAGACCTTTCACTGTTAGAAAAGGAAATGCTTTTACTGAAGACTCTGTACAGTGCTGAAAAAAAAATGGTAGCTTTGGTGTTGTAACTATTGGCAAAATATTAGGGGCATTTTAATTGTACATTTTTATACCTTTGCATTTTAGTGCTGATGTTATTATACTGCTTTTAATGCAAAGCTTTTATTTTTTCCTCTTGATTTCATGAATATAAGAGGTAGTGAAAGGCTTAATTATTTTAGTTTACTTTTTTTTTTTTTCCAAACTATTATTCTTAGTGCAGACTGGCATTAAGTAATGTTATTAATTTGTCAAAGATACTTATGAAAGCAGGCTTATAAATATTTGAGTCAGAAATTTTTTTTCTATTAATCTTTGTGCTTATTTAATTTCTAATTTGTGAACTAAAATGAAACTGATTAACTATTTTACTACAGTTTGTGCCAATATTGTGACATTTAAAAGATTTGCTGACTTTTTATTTGTGAATAAACTAGATAAAATGTTGTCAGATCAAAAAATACATTATTTGGAATTTTAATTTTTATCCTATGCCAGATCTTGTATGAAAAATATCTTAAAATATGACAGGACTTTTTGTCTTCTAGAAAATGAGCTGATCCTCTCTCTCTCTCTCTCTCTCTATATATATATATATATATATATATATATATATATATATATATATATATATAACATACAGTAATCTGATGATTTGATTAAAGTAGCCTGATGATAGTTGACAAGGTTTTGTTAAAATTAGTGTTGATTAGAAGGTTGAATGCAAAGTAATTTGGATCAATTGGATTTTTGTTTCAGACATTTAGCTTGGAAATTTGATTTTTATGGCTTGGATCTGTTAGTTTTGACTTGGAGATATAGGCAGTCTGGTTTTATTTATCATCATCAACCATTCAGTTATTTCAAGTAATTTCATATTGAATTAAGTTTATATGGTTGTAATGCAGCAATCATTTAGAAATATTTCTAACTAATTTTTTGAATAGTTGGAGGGTGAGTTGGAAAATTTTTTAATTTCTCATTGCAAGTAAGATTTCTAAATGGGGGAAAAATGTTTCATTGATTACAATCAATGCTTTGTACTTTGTAGTTAGGAAAAATCAGCATATTTTTATACTTACAAAATACACAATGAATTATAAAAAAAAATGAATTAATTATTATATATATATATATATATATATATATATATATATATATATATGTATATATATATGTGTGTGTGTGTGTGTGTACACACACACTTTTATTTTTCTCCTATTGGAATTTTCTTGGATAATTTTCTTAAAATCTTCCTATTTCATTTTATTAGTCAATTGTAGATTTGGAATTGGTTCTGCTGCTGCTTGGTGTATTTGATTTTTGTTAGAGAAGACTGTTACTAGTTGAGTAATGATGGCCAAATTAGTGGGAATGTGTAGGGGTGGTGTGTGAAAGACAAAATAGGACAAGAGATTGACATACTTATGCAGCTCACAAATGACCCCTGTCAGTGTTTGTATGCATGAGTGTATATTTACGTCTCTCTCTATGGCTGTGTGTGTGCGCGCGTGGCATGTTTAATTGCATCTCTAAATGTGCTTGTATATTTGTTAATGTGTGTCTTTAATGACTGGTTCCAATGCAATAACTGTTAATTTTCTTCTATTTTGTGATTTTTCTTTTCCTGTTCTTTCTAGACACAAAACATTTCACTCATTTCTTCTCACTCTTTTTGTATTACATCAAAATAACACCTTTTAACCCCCCCCCCAATATATTTAATTTAAAATTTACTTTCAACTTTAGTTTGATTAGCACAAAAATAATCTTTACATTCACTGAAGTTTTTGTAACTGACAAACGGTTTTTTGTTTTTCCTTGTTCATTGCGCCCCCCCCCCAAATTTAAGATTTTGTGAGAACAACCATCCCCACTCTTATCCTGTCACCAATTCCTTCAACTTGCCAAGTATGAACCATTGAACTGACCAGCTCGGGCAAATTGATCCTAATACCTGTCTTTTGCTTTCTAAATACTTTTGCTCTCTCTCTCTCTCTCTCTCTTGATAAGCCTGACACAATCTACTTTACACCTCTTTTGTTATTTGTTGGTTAGGTTGTGTAAGTCAAAAACTTTCAGTGTCTCAGTCAGTGTGCTTGCCTTCAGTACCACTTGCCTTTCTATCACCACCTTCCTCCAGCCTCCAAATTTTGTAGTCCTTTTTACTGGCCGTTGGTCAGTTATTTGTACTTGTGTGAACAGAGCTAGTACTCTCCACTCCACCCTTGTGGGGCCACATTTCTTTCTTGATGCAAACTCTAGCGATTTCTTGCTGTCCTTGTCGTCTGGTTTCTGCCCGTATATATTCTCACTTTGTTTGGGGTGATCACCATGTGGTAAGTGTGTCAGTTATTTTTGTGTTTGCAATAGTGTGTGTATACATACACACTGTATACTTATATATATATATATATATACACACACACACACCATCTCTCCATATGCTTTTATATGTATCTTTGTGTTGGATGTCAATGAATTGAGAGAGAAATGGAATTTTTAAGTTTAGTTTTTTTTTTTTTCTTCTAAATTTTATTTTCCTCCTATTAGAGATAATATCAGTCAAAGACTAGTTTTGATGTGATTCTATTGGATGACATTGGAATTTTAAAGCTAAACTCAACATTTCAGGTGTTCTATCACCTAAGATAAAATGGTGTTAACCCGAATTTGGATTGTGGACTGTGTTCCTCTTTTTTACAGCTCAGTTTTTCAGATCAGATTGTGTCTTAATTTTTAGGAAAGAACTAATTGATTATTTGTTGTCTAAAATTTAAGCTGGATAAACTTCATAAGATATAAAGTTGGAGGCTGAGATTTTTATTCTCATGGGTCCCATATATAGACCTACAAAGTAGTCATTGATTAGCATGTAAACCCTTGTATCTTTTGAAGTATTTGAAATTATTAAAACATGTTATATTTAATGGCACTTTGATTTCAGAGAAATTGGATATGTTTTAATAGTAAAGTCAACTATTGTTTTACAAAAAGGCTTTATTTTTATCTATAGGTTCCAGAAAGATTGTTTTTTCCAAGTGTTATCAAATATGGTAAATCTTTTTGAAATGAGAATTTCAAGCTATACAAATAATGATTTTTATCTCTTATCAAAAACAGTAAGCATTGAATAACCTACTTAATGAGCTTGTCTAAATGATTGGTAGAACTGGGAACAAGAAAGTGAGCAAAAAGACATACTGCTCAGAGAGCTACAAAGGACAGGAAGTTGTGGAGAATCATGATTGCCCAGGCTGTGAATGTACACTGCACATAGAAAACGACTTCTGTTTTTAGTGATCATTTGTAGGACACATAAAACAGATGCAACTCTTCTTGTTCATCTTTGTAATATTTCATGTAGAGTCCAAATCCTATTTTGATATTGCTGGTTGCATGTGAGACTTTAGTTAAAACAGTTTGTTTTTTTTTAATCCTTAATTCTAAGCAAAAATTCTCCTGTTATTTGATTTTTATTTGGGGTATATTGTATATGAAATAATATAGCAGTAGGCAAAAGAACTTCTCTTTTTATGTAATACTGGAGAAGCACTAGCATGATGAAGTGAAAATTGATCCCAAGACTTTGTATTAATGTTTAACCTGCATTAATTTTATTTTACTAAGCAAGGTTTGTTTGTCTTGATGTTATGCTTGGGCATTTATAATAGATAAAAAATATTGTCATATAAGATGGGTTGCTAAAAAGTTCCTAGCCTGAGCAAAAAGTGATTCCTCTCAAAGTTTTGATGTTTGGCCAGATTTTAGGAAATAGGTCAAACAGAACATTTTAGTACTCTTTTGTATATTTATATGTTGTTGTATATATATATATATATATATATTAAACTATTATCAAATGAAGAGGCTGAAATTTTAACATTTAAGCTTATGACAAATTCCAATGGAATGGAGTGATACAAAATTAGTTAATTTTTTCTTTCTTATTTTCTATTAATTTTGAAAGTAGAATGAGTTGATTTGTATAGTCAACCTTGTATTGAAAAGAACCTTGTGTGTCTTATTCAGAAGGTATTACATTCAAATTTTCTCTTTTCTTTTTTTCTTTCTCCTTTTGTCAATCATCAGGCTTACATTATTGATTTCTTCATATCAATCTTCTAAATAATCTTTTGATGTTGACTCTGTGCAAAGTCTATCTTTATTTTTAGCATGTCTCACATGACATCCTTTGCCTTGGAACTTTTTTGTCTTTTACCATTACCAAACTAATTTTCTTTATTAATATGAATTTTTTCACATTACCAATTCATATAGAATCTTTAATTATTACAAGTAAATTTTGGGGGCAATGCTTTCTACAACCATAACATTTTTCCTTCCCACCATTTACTCCCATTTCATATTAATTCTTTTAATGATTTTTATATCGAATTTGTGCAACTGTAATGAATCGGAGGAACACTTACTCAAATTAATTAATTTAAATTCAGACAATGGATAATTAATTTCCTCCTTTCATTTTAAACATATAGACTTTGTACAATGATTTCTAAAGATGATTTCTGCTTCTATCCTTGTTACAAGCAACCCCCCTTCTCCCCCAAACCATTTTTCCTTTTGATATGGATATTCATATCAATTATGATTGAATCGGTGTACTTCTTTACAATTTACTGAACTACAGTTAGATATTTTTTTAGCCTAGTTAGGCACAAGGCTTTAATGGTGAGGTATTCATTGAAAATGTGCAAGCAATGGTTTCAAAGACTAGTTTAAACTACAGTTACTATAATGTTCAATTTTCCTGTTATGCAAAATCAAGTTTATTGCATGAAATACAGTTTAAAAATTAGATCAAAAAACAAGATTGAATTTGATAATTTACCCTATGGGAACTTAAAAATCTCCTCACAATTTAAAAAAAAATTTTACTGGTGAAGATTTCTGTCTATTTTGTGTCTGTATGAAGAATCTGATAATATTACTGTGTTCCTAGTTTGTCGAAACATGTCTCGGGATTCTCATTTTTAAATAAACTCTTTATCTACAATCTGCTGCAGGTATTTGGTGGCATTTAGGTAACAACTTTCATCAGTTGATGTCCACTTTTCTAATTTGAAGCAATTTGTGTTTCCTTTCTGTCCACTAATGACTGCCAGTGAAGGCCATACTGTGACGTTCAACTTGCTCTTCTTTTTAAATAAACCAAAAAGCAAGAAAAGTAATGGCTCTTTCAATTTGTAACCAATTAATTTGCTACTTAGGTGTCCTTTGTGTCTGTATTTTCAGCTAAGCCTGCATGACCCATTGCTCAGTATTCCATGTCTTTGTATACTTATAAAATATTGGATGCTTCTTTAATCTATTAAAAATGATTCATTAACAGATATGAGTTAATTGTTGAAAGAAAGCCTAATTTAAGCCTTGATGCTATATTAGGGAGACTTTTTAAAACACTTTGGTAGAAATAATTGCAGTTTTTTTGTTCAGAGGCAAAATGCTCATTTATTGTGAAAAACAAGAAATCTCTTGAGTGTTTCATGGTTGGCTAGAAATCCTAATCCATAGTTAGAGCATTGGCTTCAAAAATTAGAAATTGACTATGTTTTTTCTTTTTTTTCTGTGTAACTGAAGAATTGTTAGATTATAAACATTACCTGGGGGATTTGCTTACACAGGTTTTGTGCATTTGCATAATGCAATTATGATGATGCAGTGGACTTAATAGTGACATATTTTGTCACTTATAATATATCAAATCTGGAAATGGTATTGTAAAATAGTGTTGATATTTTATTATTATTTTTATATCTGGAAAAGTGTTTCATTTAACAATAATTGAACTTTTTTTTAAGTATACCAACAGATATAAATTCAATAAACTATTTCCTTTTACAACATTGCCTAAAATTATTTGCAAAGTAGATTTTATATATATATATGATTAATACAAATATAAAAGTTGTCACTTAGCTGATTGATCTTATATTCAGCACCTCTATATCAGTTTCATAGACAAACCTTTATGTAATTATTCAGCCCACTCATCAGGAGGTATCAGTAAACACACAATAATTAGACAAATTACTATATTTTCTGCTATCGAACCAGCCAACCACCCTCACCACCAAAATCACTGTGTCTTCTACCTCAATGGATGGTTACTGATACTCTGGTACTAAACTAATAGCTAAGCAATAGTGTTTGACAAATTTGTTCTGATGACTGCAGAATGATATAATTGATTAAATTATAATTACCAATAAAAGTAAAAAAAAAAAAAAAGGAAAAGAAATTTATCCACAGCATTATAATTACATTATTAGTTTTTCTCTAAATATTTCTTGCTAGATTATAGGTTATGCATCAGGAAATGTGGTATATTTAACATTTTTTGTTAATGATTTTAAGGTTCAAATCACAATGCAGTTTCAGTAGTCATGAGAAAATACAATTAGAGGTTTATATTTAGCTGGTTTCAGGGTGCTTCGGTGCCAATTGTTAATCTACCCTCATTGGTTCCTAACAATCTGTCAAATAAAAAGCAACTTACATTTATAGAAGACTTAACTGCTTTAGTTTTAAGTTTTACCTTTTAAAAGTTGTTAGTAATTTAGTGATTTTAATGACTTGCTCATGTTTAGGGTTAACCTGTAGATTTATCACATTTTTTAGTACAGTTTATTTTAATGTTGATATTAATAAATAGTTATAGTTTCTTGATTAATTGTCCTTCAAATTATTGGACACCTTTTTTTCTTTTTGTCATTATCTGTGGATTTATATTTTCATATGCTTTTTAAAAAGAAGACATTGGCTTGCTGTCTTATCTCATCACCTTGTGTTTTGAACCTTTCTATATGTTTAAATATTATTAACACATTTTTTAAGTGGCCAGATTGTCTTTAAAAGTTTGTTAATTATGCTTATTTTATGTGAACTGTTGTTTTCTGTGTTTGCTTAAAAACTTAGGAATATATTCTATGAAATTTTTTAAAATCTAATTTTCAAAGATTTTATTGTAGTGAGATTAACAAGTTAACTTTAGGGAGAATTTTAGTGTAGGTGATCCACTTAAACTAAACTTAGTTACTTTCAGAAAATTTATCTTTTTAAATGTTTTTACATTCTTTTGTTTGTGAATTACATTGACCTGTAAAATTCAATCGCTGGATATTTAAAGTGTTGTCTTATGCATTGTCAAATGTCTCCTAAATTTGGAATGATAATTGCAGTCAATAATATGGTGTTTAACTTTTTTCTTCAACTGATTAAAAGGAAGGTTAATTTTAGAATTTCTACAGTTATTTATTAAATTCACTGCATGACTTGATCCATTGTCTTTAGAGCAGTACTGTTTTGTAATGTTTGAGTGAAGTTTCAAGCCTAAGAAACAGTAGCATACTTGTCAGAACTTTTTTTAATACACTTTTGAGTCCACCAATGTAAAAGTAAAAAAAAACAAACAAAACCTTGTTGCTACAAAATAGACCAAAATGCAGCATAATTATTTTCTTAATTTTGTTAAAATTAATTAAAATGTGATTCACTTGCCCATAAAGTTGATAAAATCTCTTGTAAATCTTTATTTGCACTTTGGTTGGATTTTTATTTACTTTATGTCAAAGAATGAATGAAAATTGAAACCAAAATTTTAAGAAAAAGAAATGGAAATAAATCTGAATTTTATTTTGATGTTCAATTTTTGGGGAGACTTGAAACAAATTTGGATGATTTGAATGAAGTTTTTTTTAAACACACATAATACTTCTCTTTATGGAGAATTCTACAGAGTATTTGCAATTTCTGTAAAGAGCGCCCCTTCACCCATTGTATATATTCACTCTCAAGTTTAACTCAAAATTTATTGCCTAAAGAATTGGCATTCTTGTCAAATGAGCTATGACTGAAATTTATGGATATTTTTGGTATTAAACAAAATCTCAATCTGCTTACCTCTCACCCTATTTAAGTTATTTTTGACACTTAACATGGAGCTGGAGTGTAAAAACAGTTATTTCCTCTAGAAATAAAAACAATAAATCTACTGGAAATTCCCAATCATCAGGCTTAATTCTGGCTAATGACACAAACTCTCTATGCAGATTTTGATGTTTTTGTATTGTAATTACTTCATAAGATTTAAATAGGCTCTTATTTATTTATTTGTTTGTTATTATTGTTTAACTGTAAGTAGCATACTTATATCAGCAATGCTGGTTGCATGTCAGACACTTACTATAGCAATTACTATCTTAGGCTATTGATTCTGACTGGAGGAAAAAGTTGACTGAAATAAACAAAACTGTACTCGCCTCCTCTTTACAATGGACTTGTGGCATAACCATTGTCAGTGCTTCTAATTGTTGCTGTGCAAGGTTTATGTTGGTTGGTTGGTTGGTTGGTTGGTTGGTTAAGCTTTGGTGGTTTTCTCCTGTGATGATTATTTTAGTGATCAATAGTGAAGTGATTTGGCAGGTGCCATTGATTGGCCAAAACTCGGGGGGTAAAAGTATTAGGATGAGGTTGTTACTGGTTATTGACATAAAGGAGAGAACTGAGCAGAGAAGACTGTTGAGGTTGTATGTGTAGAGACACGTGGGTGCATTTACTTTTTTCACCCATGGCTGTGCCCATTGGCACAGGCTGCAATTTAGGGTATTACCGATATTAGAAAGGGAACGGATGCAGCATCTAAATAATCTAACCCCTTGCACCTTCAAGCGACGACTGTCAGAAGTCTCTTTGGTTGAAGTGCCTTCTACCCCAGGGTGCTGTCCAAGGAGGATTGTAAGGTATTTGTGCATTCAACCTTCAACCTATTTTATTGGCTCTCTTACTATAGAGATTTATGATTAGCTTAATGATGTCTAAAACTGATTTCACAATTTTTTTTATAGTGGTTGTAATTTGAATTTTGCTCATATATATATATATATATATATATATATATATATATATATATATATATATATATACACACACAGAATCTCTTATACCACATAAACATTCCTTCTTTTATACCAACTTATTTTACTCATATTTATACCTACCTCACTATACAAACATGCAGTATACTATTTTGCACTGGTGCATATGCACCCACTTTATCAAATCATATTTTTATTTCTGATTATATAATCTCTTTGCAGACTTCCTCAGAATTTTGCTTACAGGAATTGATTTAACTTTCAAGACTAGTTTTTCTCTCTTATTGATTATCATTGTTCTTTGCAATTAAATTTTATTTATTTTCTCTCTCTCTCTTTCATTGAACTGTTTTATTTTATCTTACTTTTTTTTCATTTCTCTACAATTGTGGTAATATCAGTTTGAATATACAGATAAGACATTCTAATAACTTTTCTGAAGCATATTTTCTTTGCTGATTTTTAACTAAAATTTTGGATTTTATGAGCCCATTGCTGTTTGGAAAAGATAACTTTTTATTTTGTTATAAAATAGAATTTTATCAGACTTGCTCCATACCAAATATCGAACAGTGGCTTTTAGTTTATAAAAAACAAAACAATAAATCCTTCCCACTCACCTCCAAAAATAAAATAAAAATTCATGCTATTATTTTTGCTAAAATTGTAAGATTTCAGTTTTAAGTGGAATTTAATTTCCTATTTGTAATTTTTATTTAATTTTTCATTTTGATATTCATGCTGTCAACCCATTAAGTTTTCATGCAAAACTAAATTTCATTTTTCTGTGAAATGATTCTTAATGTTACATAATGTTTCAAAAAAGAAAAGGCTTTTTTGTATAGCTTTTTATTTATGAAAACCTTTGAATTTTATGCAGTTAGAGCATAAAGAAAGAAGTCACTATTTGAGATTTTTCATCTCTCCTTTACTGTGATAATAATCTGATTCAAGGATTATTATATTTTGGACTTATTTTTGCTTTTTTTTTTTTTTTTTTTAAAAACAAATTTAAAACTCTTCACAGAAATGATTTGAAAGGGAAAAAATACATTTATTTGTCTTGTTGCTTTAATAACCATATTTATATTTTGTTACAAAACATACTAGTATTTTTTTTTATGAATTCTACCAACAGTATTTAATTTTTTTTTTATTTTTTATAAGGCTAATTTTTTGTACTTTCTCATAAATATAGCCTTCTATCTAACAACAACAGATGATTTGCATATATCTTACTTATTCCTGTTTCTTATCTTCAAAGTAAACTATTTTTTTCCTAAGTTTAAAACAAAATCACTTAATGAATTTTGTTTTTAAATTTCGTTTTAAAAAGTTTGAAAAACCATTTTTAGGTCATCTTCAAGCAGTGGCATGAGTTGTCTTTTTTGTTTGTTTTTTTTTTCCAACTTTCAGTATTACAATTTGTCTTTTATAATCAGTTTTCTTCACAGCAAAAAATATACACCTACCATTTTATAATTAAGATTCTAATAATATTATTGTTATCATGAAATTGGTATTTCTCCTTTCACTTATTGCTGTTACTACTGACCCTATCCTTGCTTCTCTCTCATATATGACTGAAACATATTTAACCTTTGGCATTAACTTTTTGGTCAAAAAAAAAACAAATCTATTGATTTTTGTGTAAAGCAACTGAAAAGCCTTAAGAGAAAACTAGCCTCTTCCAAATGAAATATGTTAAAAATATTTCTTTATTTTTAAAGCTAGAAAAATAGTTTTCCACAGTTGTGAATATAACTCATCTCATAGCTACGCTTGTCATAATTTCTTTTTTTTTTTTTTTTAATTGTTGACAAATACACGCAGTTTGTGCATTATACATTTTAATAAAAAGTATAAAACTGATTTCATAATTTTTTGACTTCTTGCAAATCTTAAAAAAAAAAAAAAATACAAAAACCTGAACTACAGTAATTATTAAATCTGAATGATTTGGTCTGTGATGTAAAATATATTATATATATATATATATATATATATATATATATATATATATATATATATATATAATGACTCTTCCTTAGAGTAGCCTAATCATCAGTTATGATTGTAAAACTTAAAATAAATCATTTTCCATTTGCAGATCTTGTATATATGAAATCATATTTTTCTTTGGTTATCTTTTGTTAAAACTTTTCCATAATGTCTGTCAAAATGAGATGATTTTATGACAGAATTATCAACCCCCATCTCCACTCCTAAGACCTACACTCAAACAAAAGCTAGTTTTGTGTTTAGCTAATTACACAGATTTTTGCCAATGGATCTCTGGAGAGTCACTCTTCTGGCACATTGCCAGGTCCTTCCCTTCTCTAAATAATTAAGTTTGCATTATCTGTGTCCTGCCATTCTTACTGGTGTTGTCATTTAGAACGTCCACTCAAAAAGGAACCATCACAGCAGAGCCCTGGGCAGCTTTCATTATTATTTGAAAACTGTGATAACAATGTTGGGTCTTCTGTTGATTGACTCGCTTTTGGAATCGGCTGAAATTTATCAAAGTATCTTGAGACCCTTCTTGTCTCCTGAAGCCCTTCCTATGTACACTGACTGGAAGATGGTTTGTGCCAACCCAAGTTGGTATGTTGCTTCTCAAGCTTGTTAACCAAACATCTTTCTTATTTTAAGAATGAAATTGAGAAGTTTTTTGTTTGTATTCTTTTTGTAACCAGATTTGCATTTGTTTATTTTTATTTTATTTTTTTACCAAATATGTTTAACTTTTAAAAGATGTTTGTTTGATCTTTCAAGTTTACTAGATAAGGCCTGTTAGTCACATTTTGACTGAGAACTGTAAAACCAAACAAGACAAAAAACTTGCCCTCTCCAATTGCCAGTCTTGAGTTTTGATGTTCGGAAAATAATTTGTATTTAGCAGATCATATTTTATTTTTGAAATTATACCATGTTATTTTAAAAATGAAACCAAAGAATCATTTTGATTCCATTTTTAGACTTGTAGGCATTAGACTCTGTCTCAAGATTCTCAACTTAGTTAATCACAACATGAAACAAAAAATAGAAGAAAAATTATGCTCTATTTAATAACTTTGAAGAACTAGTTTTTGTTGATTTTTCATTCTGTATATGTTAAGAACATAAAGATGCAAAATTTAGTTTTAATGTGAAATTTCAATCTATTTGATTGACTACCGATAAATTTAATTGCACTTTTTTTCCCCGATAACTTGATATTTGTATTTATATTTGATTTTATTGAAATGCTTCGCTTGTAATTGTAATGTTGATTATAAGGGCAATAAATTTGTTATAATGGATTTGACTATTGCAATTAATCTCAGTTTTTTGCTCTGTAAACTTTACATGAAACATTCATCTTTTTCTAATCTTCAAGTTTTGCTTTGTATTTGAAAGAGATTTAGTTTCTAATAAAACTAATGTCAGCATGCATCACTTAATATTGGTTTTAAAAATGCGAAAATGTTTCCGCTTTAAAATCAGCTGCATCATGGTATTTCTGTTCTCTTGTTACTGTCATACATTATGATTTAATTAAATTTCTTTGTGAATATTAAGGCATCTACTATTTATTCTTATAACCTATTATTTTATAAAAAAAGAAGACTTCAACTGTTTAGCAATACTCCTTCCCAGAATTTTTTTTGTCTTATCGTTCTCACACTTCCTGTTCTCAAATTGCAGTACTAATTTGACTTGATAATTGTTCTTTAATTTTGAGCCTTTCTATTCTAGCCATAAACCTATTGTCTTAACTCACCCAACCTACTCCTTTATCTTTGTGCAAGTAATGCTTCTTTTTAATAATATGGCTCTGGGTTAGTGTCTGAATTAAGTAAACAGCTAGGTGTTGTCAGTTTGGAAATTATCCAAGCCAAACTGTTCCACTTGACTTGTTGTACAATGAATAAAGCCCCCCCCCCCAATGCTAAATATAGGGGATTTGTGGTTGTGGCTACAGAAAAGAACGGGTAGAGTAACAAATACTTGTATTTGATTGACTGATATTTGTTTGTTTTACTTAAAATTCTTTTGTAAATTATACTTTTTCTTTAAATTCCACATACTGCTCACAGTTTACATTATAAATAGAAATTAATTTATTACAAGTTTGTACAAGTCTGCATGAACCTTACACATTCATTTTGAAAATTAGCTACTTTCTGCTGATTTAAATTATTATTTATATATATGATAGAGAGAGAGAGGGGATAGTAAAAAGGAATTGTAGGCATGACTGCCAGTTTCACACATACATGTATATCAGGATGCATCATAAAACACCTGTTAGATTTTAAGATATAATTAAAGGCATGTCCATGATCATTTAGCCTAAGTGTGAAACTGGCAGCCATGCTTACATTTCTGTTTTTAGTTATAGCAGCTTTGTGTGCTTGGCATTGACAGCTGATTATTAAACTGATGCTATGTGATAGCAAGTTTGTTGTTATCATTAATAACAGTGCCATGTTAGCATCGGTCATAATACAGTCCTGTTATCTTAGAAGTAGAGAACAGTTGAGTGCTGATGAAAAATTGTCATAACAATAGAAGGAATACATTTAGATGCTTCTTTAAAGAATATTCCTGTACCAGACCCCGACATATACGAACTTAGAATTATTAAAAAAATGGAAAGTTTTCTTGAGAGGGTAAGATAGAAGACATTTTATTTTCTTAACTTATAGCAGTATTTCAACTATTAAAATGTATGAATCTATTGCCTCCTAAGTATGAAACTGGTGCAAGCAATTACATTTCTTACAAAGTCTTCTTATACTAGGTCTTGCTGCTTGACAGTGAGCACTGTTATTTTTGTTTAACTGATGTTACATGATAACAAGCTTGTTATTAATGGAAACTTATTTGTTATTTTCTGTTAGTATCAACATCACACACATATATATATATATATATATATATATATATATATATATAATGACTGCTTCTTGACACTTTAGTGCTGATTATATAAATCTGTTGAATTGGAGAAATACTAATATTTCCACCCTGAATGGGGGAACCAAATGAAACTGGCATCAGAAGATTCATCAAATATTCTCTGCTGTAGGCAGTGTTGAAAGATATATTAAAATTGTAATGAAGCTTCATCTTTATGAATAGGATGCAGATACATGCATTGATATATTCTGAATTTGTTTTTCATTCCAGAAGTAAAGTTGACAAATTTAAAGATGTTATCTTTCTGAAGAAAAATGAATATATTACTAATGAGAGTTGTGGAAAAGTTCTTGATCTGTTCCATTTTCTAAAATATGACTAAACATATGCTATTTTGGGAGGTGAGTGGGAAGGATTTATTGATTTGGCAAATAATTTTTCAGTAACCCATTTTACTGATATTTTGTCCTCACTATTTAATTGAATTTTAATTAAAAAAATTGTACAGCCCATGTGATGCTCAGACAAACAATTTATCAATTTATTCTTATAAAACACCTTTTTTTGAACAAGGAACTTTCCACACTATGTAGATTTATCATTGAAAATATTGTAATATATAAAAATTACAGTGTTGTAACAGCAGAAATATTGAATAGCCTACAAATAGAAGTACACCTGTATGCTTTATCTTCAGACATCATAAAGCTTTTTAGATTTAGAATATATTAAATTATGTGAGTAAACTTCTCTACATGACGTGGAAAACATTTTGATTTTAAAAAATGCATGCACAGAATTAGCCTAGTTAGCTAGTTATTTTTAAGTTGCTACTATCAAAAGTACAATTTTGTTTATAGGCCTTTTTTCCTTTTTATCTCTGCTAATGACCTTTTGAAAAGACATACAATATTTCTTATTCTATTCCCAGCCATTTGTCGATGCTTTCATTTTTTACTCACCAGGATATTTATAAAGACATAAGACCATCCTCCTCTCTCTCTCTCTCTATATATATATATATATATATATATATATATATATATATATAAACGAAAATCTTGGTAATCTGTATGGATAATCCCAAGGAGGATGAAATCCTGAGATTAAAATTAAAATAATATATAAAATTAAATTTATATATATAACCAGGCTGAATATCTATTTCAGCTATTTTCACTTGGGATAAGTCAATGTAATGTCAAAATCATAACATGTAATTCTTTTTTAGTAGTGGACAAATGTGTATCATTATAAGCCTGTTATGTAGTAATTGACAATGCCATTCAGATGTAATTGTACTTTTAATATGTTCATCTTATAAAAGGTTAAATGTGTAGCTTTTATAGAAAATCTTTAGGGAGGGAGCATTAAATGGTATATTTTTATTCCGGGGACATATGTATATGTAGTATATTGTTTCATTTGCAGAAAATGGCTTTACACTAGGATCTATAAAGATCATAAGACAAGTTTGAAAATGAATGACAAAACAAATATTTTTTTTGTTTTTAAGTAATTTGCATAATAAACTTTAAAAAGCAAATTTTATTTCTATTAAGAAAGTTGGACAATATGTAAGATACAAACTGATACATATAATAAAAATGCATTTATTTATATAAATTTTATTACATACACACACACACACACACACACACACACACACACAACTTTATATATTAGATTAATTGAGCAAATCTGATTGTAACATTATATTTTTGGTCTCTTCCCACCTCTTAATATTCTTTCTTTCACCTGCTATTGACCTTGATTCTAACAATACAAATTTCTGTAAACAAGTTTGCTGCTCTTGTTTGAATACAGACTTGGAAATGCACATTTTTTAAAATGTCATGCCATAATTTCACATGTTGAGACTGATATGTAAGTGGTTGAATATTCATAAGAATCCCAAATGGGGATGGTGCAAGGGCTTTGATACCTTTCTCTGAAGAAGTGAAGATTTTGTTTTTTCAATTTTCATATTACCTGTCATACCAGTTGATCATGATGAAAACAAGTTGTGACATGACATCAAGAGAGTTTGATGATACATCTTTTTATTAGCCATTTTATTATCTTTGGTTATACAATTTGAATAAACAACTAAAATGAAAATCTCTTGTTTTGAAACATGAAGCAAAGTTAATTTTGTGCCACTCAAGAGGAACATAAGTGGAAATATTTAATGTACTTATTGCTTGCTTATTAACTTCCTCTTTATTAATCTGTTAAGCTCATTGGTACAGAATTCACTATGTATGTACAGTTGATAGATTCAGTAGTGTATTTTCTGCTCTGTGATTTATCTTGAAACCAACTTACTCCAGTTTGCTAAACAAGAACTCCTTATTGTCAGGCTTGTATCTTTTGTGCATCTTTATCATCAGTGTTTGCTTTTAATGTTTGGATCTTATTGGCTTGTCTTCCTCCTTAATTTTTATGCATAAACAGATGAGTGTAAAAGTATTTACAAACATAGATTGATGCACATATTGCCTATCTTCAGAAACACCCTCTCTTCATAAAAGGACTGTCTTACTCTTGAAATGTAGGAAAATGGAGTCCATTTGCCATGCAAATCTTTTTAAAAGAAGATCTGACACTTTCACACACTTTTTTTTTAATCCGAAACATTTTTATTTTCTCTACAGGTGTTTGGAATTTTAATTTTGAAGAAGTGTCAATTTTTATAAAGCCATTGCAGTTTTGAGCTCCAAATATATTTTTGGTTTATATTCTATTGTTACTGAAGTGTGTTCACACATAACCATCAACTGGATTTAAACCTCTTATGTATAGAAAGGAAGCTGTCAATTTGGCTATCCAAGTATTTGCATAGTGTATAAAAATAAATAAAACTTTGTGTAAATACAAGTCAGTTTGAGGCAGTGTTGACATTTTCATTTTCTTTTGTCTATTTACCTATTTAAATAAAACAGAAAATGTGAAAATGATTTTGTAGATGAAAGAAAGAATGGTTCTTTTTGAAAAAAAGCAGGTTTGTTTGTGATGGCACTAAACTATTAGATACTTGTACATCTACTAGCAGGTCCAGATGATAACTGAAAGTGGTAGGTATCATTTTAGATTGGGCTCCTCAGTAGGCAACATCTAACCAACTTGAAATATTGAAAGGAATAACTTGCTTTTCTCCTTTTCATTTTGTTTTAAACCCTGCAATAATGTGCTGAAAAGTTCTCAGCCTGAACAGGAAGAAATTTCAAAAGAAATTTTGAGAACTATTTAGCTCCCCACCATCCTATACAAACATAACCACTAGTAAATAATTAACTATGAGTGTAAGTTCTCTTAAAACTTTAGTCATTGACTTAACCTCAATCCATATTGATATAAGCATAAGCATCAAATTTCCATGTTTTGTTTGTCACAATTTCAAAACATTTTTTCCTAATTGGCTTTCTCTTTGAAGTTTTAATATACATGTCAAAACATTCATTCATTTTTTTGTATAACTGTTACTTGCAAAATACTTGTGATATTAATTGTTCCATATTCTCTTTTCCAGTGGTTCAAGTACAGTAGCCATTGACAACAAGATAGAGCAAGCCATGGTAAGTACTTCCTAATTTCTCTCTCCCTTAATATTTTGACCAAAGTCCATATCCACAAGTTAATTTCTGAAAGTGAAAATGTAGAAATCTCTTTTAATTCTCTTAAAATGAGCTTAGCAGAGGAGTTAATTTTCTTAATCTCACATGTCCATATTTCACTACTCAAAATTTTAACAAAATTATTTGCAAACTTTTAAAAATATGTTCAAGGGTCCATATTTCCTATAAACTGCAATAGTTTTATTGGATTGCATAAGGTTTTTACAAATCCAAATTCTTGATATGGATAAAATATTTATTTTGCCATTTTTGCACATGCTTAAGAATGATAAGGAATTTCTCCTTCCTTTCCGAAGTGATAAGTTGCTATTTAAGCTAAGAAAATCCGCAAGATTTGTTACGATGACTAAATTGCTAATCTGTTTTTTTTTTTTTTTTTCTTTCTTTCTTTTAGGATTTGGTAAAAAGTCACTTGATGTTTGCTGTTCGGGAAGAGGTGGAAGTTTTGAAAGAACAGATCAAGGAACTAACTGAGAAGAACAACCAACTTGAATATGAGAACACTATTTTGCGAACATCAGCCAGTCCAGATACATTATCGAAACTAAGCCAGCCACGACCACAGCCTCCGCCAGCCACAACTTCTTAACATTGGATTGTCTGCTCTCTACAGGACAACATGTTTTTCTCTGCTTACGAAGACGATCATAATGTATGCAGTAATAACAACAACAATATTGATGATGATAATAATGCATTCTGGACGAATGTTGTTACCCTTTCTAATTTTCGTTGCCACCTCTACCACCACCATCACTATTACTACTACCACCACCACCACTACTACTACCACCAACAACACCGATTTCTATAAGGATAACTCCGATACTGATAACCTCAAGCACTGCTTCATGCTGTGGGATTCACTCACTAGGGGAGCTAGCCTGTTAGACTTCATCAGCTGATACATGTTGATGATTGGGAAGAAGACAAAGAAAAACAACACAAAACAAGGCAAGAAAAAAATGGCAAGAACATTTAAAAGAAAGAAAAAAAAAAAAGCAAAACGTAAACGAAAAAAATGGTAAAGGATTTTGGGAAAAAGAAGGAAAGCAAAACTAGTGCAGGAGGCTTGGAGGCTGAAGAACTGAAAAAAAGATGGAACCTTTGCCAATTTTTATTACTTTTTTTTATATTCCAATCTTTGGAAATGCTTTTTGGTCAGAGGTCTGCAAAGAAAAAAAGAAAACAGTAAAAAACAAAAAAAAAAAATACAAATGGTAATCAAGGATCCATTATTGGCAGAGATTTTGAGGTGGGGAGGGGGAGTTAGGTCATTGGCTGCAGGATTCACACGACCCACTACCCCCTCGTCTGACTCCCCCCTCCCCTTTATTGCAACTTCTCCCACATCCTTTCTGCAAGGTGGGAAGTGGAGTGATATCTCTTTCCCCCTTTACCAAATGAAACAAAAGAAAAAAAAATTTTTTAATATACTGATTATAAATCTTTTCTTTTTCGCCACAATTTGACAAAAAAGAAAAAAAAAAAAAAAAAAAATTGTAAAAATTTCAATATTTTTTTTTCTTCTTGAAAATACAAAAGCATGATATATTCACAATATATAATTAATAAATAAATAAATAAATATATATATATATATATATATATATATATATATATATATATATATATATATATATATATATATATATATATATATATAAAATTTCTGCATTCAACCCCTTCCCCTTTTTCCTCTAACTTTTTTTTTTATTTTTATCCAAATCCAAAATTTTTCCCTGATTTTGAAGGCCTTTTGTTGAACTTAAAATCCTTTTACCCAAATTGTCATTGTAGCCTTGTGATTGGTTACATGTCTAGATTGGGGAATACCTCACCCTGACAATGTTATAATACTGAAAATGCTACTATAATATGTCAACTCTCTCTCCCCTCCCCCTCTTCCAGTGTCTGTCTGTCTCTCTCTCTCTCTCTCTGTATGGTATTTGGGACACTAAAACAAAACAAAAAATAGCTGACTGTTCCAATTCTGCAGTAGATTTGTTTTTCATTTGGAATATAAAAAAATTCTTTTCCATTTATTCATAGAGTGAGAAAACTTTTGTTTAAAATTTTTAACTTTTCAATTTTTGTTTGTAACTTAATTTTTTTTATTTCATGAAAAAAAAAATTGTTTAAGAAAATAAATTAGGCATATTCTTTTAATTTTTTTTTTTTTTTTTTTCAAATGAAAGTGAATATTTTTGTTGTCTTCCTCCCCACCACCAAAAATACTTCACAAAAAGAAAAAAACATTTCCAAAATGATACAGTAAAAGCAAAATGTTTAGTTACTATTATAATATTCCCCTTCTCCGAAATATGATGAACAATATCCCCCTCCCTTCCATATGACTTGGCTCGGTGATTCTCACCTGCTATTTTTGAGTTCATTTTTTTCTTAAGCAATGTGATATTTTTAAATTTCCTCACTGAATGCAAACTGTATATTAAGCATGAAGAAGCCTAAGATGAAAAAAGAGAGATGTGGAAAGAAAAAAAAAATTCTTCCCTTCCCCAACTATATTACCAAAAAAAAAAAAAAAATAATTCCCCACTCCTTGTTTCCCAAATTTCTTGTGTTGCTTAACTTTGGACTTTGAAGGGTTTGCAGATATGTCTCTATTGGTGGAACCACTTTGATTTGTGTTGTAAAAACAAAAAAAAAAATCCCCCTAAGATTCAGATAGACCCACCAAAAAAATTGGAACTTTTCCCCCCTACCTTCTTTATTCCTTATGATGACATACCTCATTTACTTATCTACCCACCCAATAAGCTTCTAGAGATCAGCTGTTTGCCCAAACTTAAATACTCAACAAACATGTAAAAAAATAAAAAAAATAAAATAAAACACAAAAAACACAAAGGTAGACATATTCAACCAATTTTTATTTGTGTTGAATTGAAAATACTAACAAGTTTGTAATTTGAACAGAAATTACATTTAAAGGCAACTTTACTCCTCCACTGCAGATACACTTAGATGTACGTGCGTGTTTATTTGCTTACAGGAAAAAGAAAAGAAGAAATCATATGTAAATTAGTGAACACATTCAGCGGAAGAGAAAGTTCTTGGTCATTTTTATTGCAACTCTGAGTAAAGGAGTGGATATCTAGACTCGTTAAGCAAGTCTTTCATGTCCCATTTGCTGTATTGAGTCATTAATACTCTACATATATGAAACTTACATGCAAATTTGATATATTTTACATAAAACAATTAGGTGAACTTGTATAAGTAAGCACATAAAACTTTTCCTTTTTTAACCTTAATCTAGGAGCAGCCATGTAGAATTCAGGCAATTCTTTTTCTCATTGCAGTCTATATGATTTATATACTTGTAAAATCTTTCTGTTATCAGATGCAAATGGGTTATGTGACTGAGCTAGTAGAGATGTGGGTTCTGTAACTGCCCTTAAAGATTAGAGTTGGGCACCAAGTGTTTTTGATACTCTGTGATTAGAGTATGTGTTTATTGTTACCATTCATTCAGCTTGATTTTGAACCTGAGGATGGCCAAGTAAGTTATTGGTGTACTTGTAAAATCTAGTAAGTGTTCTCTATGTATATATACACACACACATTAGCAGACACGCACGTACATGTTTGTGTGTGTGTTTGTTTATATATACACACACACACACCTAAAATGTACATTCCTATATCTACTCTTGTCATCTGAACTGTAGATACTGATTATGTTGGAGATTTTTTATATTTTCATCTTGTGATGGATTCAGCTGAGGAATTCTTAATTTCTGGAGAAGGTAGTGTATGGCCTGTGGAAAGTATCAGAAAACAATGAGTGAAAAGTATTTGAGTTACAGCAGTTGTTTATAGCCGTTAAATGAAATGAGAATGACCAATCAAATGTGTGTGTGTGTGTGTGTGTGCAGGGTGGGGGGTACACTAAGAGAAAAGTGCACAATTTTTAATCGTTTTTTTTTTTTAATATATTCCACACATCCAAAATCACACACACACACACACACACACACACACACACACACACACAATTTTGGGATTAAAAAACTGATGTTTTGAATTGTGGAAGGTGTAAGAAAAAAATTGTTTGCAGAGATTACTTAAGCACTGGGAAAAGAAAAAAAAAAAGGAAGGAAGGCAGTGGTGTATTGTCATGTGTGGGTTCAATCTTGTCTCACCCTCCTAAGCTATTGCTATTACAAGAAATATTGGTCTCTCTCTCTCTCTCTCTTATTGCACTCCTCTGTCTTTTTGAGACTCACAAAGAAACAAGCAAATAGCAATGTGTTGTTTAATTTTACATCTTGGAGGACACTTTTTCATTCTTGAAAGAAAGAAAACAAAAATCCAAGCCAAACAAGACACACATACTTTTCTGTTGTAACATCCTTCCCTGTATAAATAAACTAAGATTTTTATTTAATCAAAATCTTTTATATCATTTTAATGTGTGAATGAGTGCTTTTTTTTTTTTTTTTTTTTTTTTTTTTTTTATGTGCGTGCTTTTTTTTTCTCTTTCCTTGAATTATTCAATTTCACGTCATAAAAATCTGTCCCTATGCTTCTTAAATTTTTTCAAATTATTAAACATATTTTGCTGCTTTGGCGGTGTTACATTTGTTTTGTTTAAAAAACAAAAATGAGTCAGGACATGCTTTGCTTCACTTCTTTATTTTTTATTTTATTTTATTTTATTTTTTTTTTAAATAAATTTAAAATACAAATATTTGTTAACCCAAAAACTAAAAAAAAAAAAAAAAAAAAAAAATCTTGCATTTTATGCTTTGTAGCTTAACTAATAAATCATGGCCAATTTCTACTAATATCTCATCATACCATATACACACTCAATAATTCTGTAATTTATTTTATTTAGTATGATAATTGAAGACAACAGATATAAAAATGTTTAAATTAGGTCTCTAGAGATTTTATAATTTGATATTTGTGTTTTAGGTGACAATTTTACAATTTATTTTTAATTGTTTTGGAGGATGAAGAACAAGTACTCCAATTTAAATGGATATATTAAAAAAATAGTATAATGGTTGGCAGCACAGATTTAAAGAGAAATTGTAGAGTTATATATATATTAGCTTTTGGAAAAATACTATTAGTAAAATGTATGAATTCATCTTGTCTCCTATCCCACCAGCTATAGGTTAAATATAGTACCTCCACTAATTTGCTGATAAAAGAGTATACCATGATGAAAAGAATGTCCTAAACTTGATAACAAAGTTATATCAAAATCTTTATTAAGAAGAAAAGACTAAAGTATTGATTATTTAATTAATTATTTTTATTTTTTCCTTATACATTCGGAATTTTGGTTAACAAATCTTATTTTACTTGTATCAGTGCATGTGGTGGTGGTGGGGGGGTCATAGATTAGTATACAAAGTTTTAGCATCTTTTTTGCAGTAAAAATCACATTGATTTGGAAATTCTTGCAAAAACCAAATAATTGTTGGATTTTAATGAAACATTCAGGACTTTCTTTTTTTTTTTTTTTTTTTTTTCATTTGTTCCCCTTCCCCCACTTAATTTTATATAATTTTAAGAAATTAAATCTCACCCACTTAATATTTATATTAGTTAAAAGCAGAACTCCTTGGAAAATTTAAATCGTCTTTTTTTGTAAAACAGAAACACTATTTACAAGAAATCTGCTCTGAATCATAAAATAAAAAATGCAATAAAACTAGAAAAACTTTTAATTGCTTTTATAAATAAGATATATTAAGAACACTATGAATTTTTACAAGAATTGTTTTCATTTTTTTTTTTTTTTAAATTTAGAATAATTCATAAAATTTTAAATCTTAAAATTCTGTATTGATTTCATCCTTTTAGATATTATTAAGTAAAAATATATATTTACTAATTATAAATGGAAATACTTAGTACAAATCATTAAACACTGATATTTTAAAAAGAATTTTGATTTTCTTTTGTATGTGTATAAACATGCTGTTTTTTGGAGATATGTAAGTTCATACACTACATTATCAGAAAATAAATGTGATCATTATAGTAAATTTAAAGCCAAAATTTCTAAAATTCAATAAAACAAATGTTTTATTGAATTTTAGAAATTTTGGCTTTAAATTTACTAAAATTTATGGAGAATAATTTTCTTAAAATTTTAAAATTATTGAATGCTTAAAAAAAAAAATTGCTCAAATTATATTCTTCAATTATTTTTTTATAGATATTCCCCACCCAGGACTTAAATAACCGTTACTGACTTGTTAAAAATACGTTTCTGCAATATTTTAAACTTACAACAAATAATATTTGTTGTAAATCAGGTTAATTATAAATTAAATCCACTAATATTCTTCAAATAAAGTTTCAGAAAAGTATATTTTATTTTTGGAAGAATTTTTAATGAAGAGAATTACATTCTTATGACAGGTAGATAAAAATGGCTCAAAAATCAACAATTTCAGCAATTTCAAAACAAAAACTCTTTCCATCAATTTAAAATTAGTTTTGAAATACAGCAAAGAATTTTGCTTATTTGAAATATTAAATTTAATCTATTATAAAAGCTTCAAGAAAGAATTTTCATTTTTAAAAGTTCATTTTAAATCCTTAGGTATTGCAAATCTGTGGTTGTGCCTAGTTAAAGAGCAGAGTAGGTGGTGCTCTTTAGCCATGGTTAGCAACCAGTCTAAGAAAGACAACTCTGAGTTAAAACTATCACTTGAAATTGTACAAAGGTAGTTAGATATAAACAAAAACAATAGATTTCAACAATCATAGATAATTCCATAAGAGAGTGATTATCCAGAATGATGTTGGCACCAATGGGCCCAAGGAAGGTAGATGGATGTTTTAGAAACAATAAAGAAACCTGTACTTAGAATTTTAAATACATTAAAAAAGAATGAGGAACACATTTTTTAGTCTAAAAGACTAAAAATAATAGAAGCATTGATGATGATAAAAAAAAAAAAATTCAACACTCAATATCAACTATGAACATGGTCACAATGTGCTGACTGCGTTTGGAAAATAAAAAAAAAAACATTCCCAGAACTCTAGATACATACATAAAAATAAATTTAAAAAATAGCCTTGATAATGGTTAAAAGAATAGGACATACAAAACATTCAAACAATTTTACACACTTTATGTTCAGAAAAAACAAAAAACTTTTACACAGTACCTTGTCAGTCATCTTTAATGAAACTAATAAAAGAGGGATTGCTACCCAAATACACTGCATATATATAATATATATATATATATATATATATATATATGACTTGTGTATAATGATAAGAAAGGGTTATCAGCATTGCCCTTCCTCCCTAAATAAGTGTTTATTGGATTCACTATTCAACTTCTCATTAATTTGCACACACATGAAATTTGCAAGCACAAAACTAACTACTACACAGAAGTTGCTTTGCTTTAGTTTAGATTAAATTTTTCTTCAGAGGCAATAATTCTTAATGTATTTACTATCACATAATGCATGCATGCATGTGATATTGTTGCCTATTGCCATTGAAGTACTTAGGCATCCATTCTACTATTTATTTATTTTTTAACCACTAAAAATATTCTCTACAGTTTAATAAATTTACTTACCAAAACAAAGTATCGCTATTTAACTATTCTCATCAAATAATTCCTTATATCAGTCATTTTCTTTTATTTTTATACTAGTTTACTAATGCTGTCAAAAAATAATAAAAATGTTTTAAACATAATATTAAATCTTCATAACATCTGATAAGAATGTGGGATTTAAATCTTTCATATGTAAAATAATTGTTTATTCACTTCTGGACTCTGAAATTAATGTCAACTTGAGGCTGTGTGGTTTTTTAGAAACTGATGTTCAAATTTTCTCCTTGCTTGTAAAGTGTCCATTCAACTTTTTGTCATCCAGTGTACACATTTGAAGTTTAACTGGGTTTACTTCCTGTCTATATATTGGAGCAGTCATTGACATTTCCCTGAGGCCTGACTCTACACCTGGTTATTCTCCAGGCTCGGATGCACCCTGCTTTTTTGATGTTCTGGTGTGACACTGAGTGCATAACCCAATATACCAGGGTCCCCACAGATCATCTCCACCAAACTCTACGTAAATCACATGCTACATAATTTGCAATATATTTATTATCTGCAAGCTTTGTTTTGACGCCATAATTGAGAAGAAAAAAAAACAAAAACTATTTCTATTCTGTCATGAATATTCGAGAAGTTTTCAGGTAACAGGAAAATCTCACACACATTGCATTCAATACATGTGGGTAAGACTTGTGTTAAAGAAATGGAAATGAGCTTAAATACAGAGGAAGGAAAAATTTTCAAATTGAAACTAGATTTCTTTTACTCTAGTATTTTAACTTCTATAAAAAAAAAAGTAATGCCCTATCCATACACAGCCTTACAAATAGAATAGCAAGACTTTGTTGGTAATTTCCAAATTTTCTTAAAGGATAAAAATTGCATGAACCAGTCTTTTGGTGTATATATATATATATATAACGAATGTCAGCTAACAGTCAGTGAGATGTGGGCTTCTAAATCTTGATTCTGCATATACTCTGAAAACTACATTTATTTTTAATACCATGTTGCTTCAGGATGATTGCTCTCTACAGTGTCTTTTTCTTAGAAGTCATGGAAATTCAGATATAAAAAGATATTCTCCTAGAATGCCTACCACTCAAAGTGCGTGACTACAGTTTAACCTGGGTTTTTTTAATCCATAACCAGAGAGAAAAGAAAGATATGGATTCATGCCTTTCTCAAGAGCATTTGTGCAAAAGTGAAAGCAACTGACTAAGAAAGAAACTTTGCTTGCCAATCCCACTTGCTTGAATGATATTGATATGGTGAAAGACGTATCCATCTAATGTTCACCTGGTGAGTGGATACATTTTCAAGGTGAATGCCAAGTGGCTATGACTTTCTCTGCCAATTGGGTTTCTTGCTGTTGTTATGTCACCAAGAAGGAGGTGCAAATAAGATGTTGCTGAAAATAAAGCAGTGTATATGGCTTATACATAACAAAAAGTAAAAGACCTAAGCTCTCCACTGATTTATAAAAGTTTCATATTGGCTTCCTTCTTCTCATGGTGATGACTACCAGCCAATTCAAAAGGGCTTCCTTTTATTAAATTTTTTTTTTTTTTTTTTTTTAACCAGACAAAAAGGCGTCCTCCAATTGTCTATTAAATGACCCACATTTTTTTCCCCTTTTGCAAACCACTGACATCTTCAATCTACTATCCTTATGCTACTCATCATTACTAATTCAAATTCTTGTGATTGAATTTTTGCACTCTTAAATAGGTATGGTACTTTCACAGTGATTAGGAGCAAATGAATAATTGTTTGCATTTTACTCTTTTTAAATGAAAGTATTGCTAAGATAATAATGGAAGATTGTTTTAATTTGTTTTTCCTCTTAATATTATTGGAGACTGGATGTGGACGATGATATTGATGCAGAAAGTGGCATGCTGAGTTCAAAGTCAAGCTAAGACCATTTATTAAAAAAAAAAAGGCAAAAAAAAAAAATACCCAACATGTTGGTAATAATGAAGAAAATAAGACAAAAAATAATGGAGGAAAAAAAAAAAGGAAGAAATGGCTCAATGTTTGATTTGAAGAAAAAAAAAAAACTTTATTTTACAATTAACAATAAAATAATTGTGCATGAAAATATTACAAAGGATCAATACACTCTTATTAAATCAAGATTAATATTAAAAATTTTCATTAAAATTGCCGTTTAATAAATTTATGCTTAATTGCACAAATTTGTTATTGTTCAAAAATTTCCTAACACCATTTATACTGTTGTACTAATCAGTTTTTACATTAGCAATCTTTTCTATTTCTTATGCTTGTTTAGGACAGTTATTTTGAAAAAAAGAAATGAAAAGGATTTGTATGTTCATATACACAGAAAGGTCAGTACATGCAAAATTATCAATTGGTCCATACCCACTGGCAGTCCTAGAATAGGACTACCAAAAAAAAAAAAAAAAAAGGATTTTTACGTGCCTTTTAAATTCTCTTTCAAATATTTGGCACATATACCAGAATTATTGCAGAAATTGGCTCAGAAGAGAGCTTAAAATGTCCCCACCAGCCCACAAGAAAGGGTAATCAAAATTTTTCACCTTAAATTAGGTTCTAAATGAACCAAATGTTTTCTTTTGAACAGTTCTATTAATTCGAATGAAGAACCAAAATCTGGTTGAATTTCGTCAAGAAGATTTGTTGAACTCTGCTTTTTCTGTTATTTTCGTTTTCTTTCTTTTTTTTTTTTTTTTTTTTTTCAAGGGATAGAGCTACTTGAAAATTTCTTGTATTCATGTTTTAACGGGCTTCCATGAAAATGCTCTTGCAATCTTCTCCGTCTTGGTAAACTTTCTCCCGAAGAGAAAAGACAAATTTTGTGCTCCTTTATATATATATATATATATATATATATATATATATATATATATATATATATATAATTCATGTCAGAGCTAACATTGAACCAAAATCAACCCGATTCACTTTTTTTTTTCCTGTGTACATTGAAAGGAGGTAATCAGCATTTGTTTATTTCATTCTTCCTCCTTTTTTTTCCTTCTTCACCATAAAATTGTAAGAAAGCAGACATTACTTTTACATTGAAATTGTCTGCAAATTAATTTTCTGATCAATTTTCTATAAGACAGTTTTTTTTTAGTTATAAAGGATTATTTAAAATTTCTAGGCAAAAAAAAAAAATTACTACAAAAATCTATATAAGATAGATTTCTAATACATTTTTATTGCTTTCATGCAAATACTCCTGGAAAGGTATGGATCCATCTCGTCTACTCCAGCTAGACTGACTAGGCTATCTAGGCATGGTTGTCAATCTTGGAAAAAGACAAATCTCAATTCAAAACGAAATGGATGTGGGACAAGAAAATGCATCCTGTAAATCATTCAGTTGCAGTCTTTCAAGAATTTTATTCCATTATTGGGTTATAAAGGTATTGGGTACAAAGTCAAATAAATTTCATAGTCCACACATTGGTAATATACTGCTGAGAAGTGTGAACCGAAACA